>JAPFQT010000049.1:152500-755000 GCA_027627225.1 Congeria kusceri | reverse complement strand
ATAATAATAATAATAATTATTATTATTATTATATTATTATTATATACGCAGCTATACAATATATTATTATATACGCAGCTATACAATATAATACTTTTGTATAGTTCAAAACGTAAAAAAGAATTTTAAAAAACATGTTCATTACCTTCCATTCCATAATTTCATTTATATTTATGCGTCTAATTAATAATGTTTTTAATTATGAAAGGGAAACAACTCGTTTGTGTAAAGATTGAATATTGTAGTTCTAGCTACATCCACTTGCCTACTGCCGATTTTACAAGTAAAGTCTAGAGTCAATACATTATTTTAACTCATGCGCGTAAATCTGAATACAGATATTGAAGAACCTGCAGTTGCTTCCCCGTTACCTCATTTCTATACATAGTTGTAAATAATTTATGGAAAATGACGGTTTGGTAATCTAAATATAAAACATGAAATATTCCAAGGGATCTTCATTTATGATTTTTAAACATACTGTGAAACCATAAATCCAGATACACAAACTGTACCAGATTGGAATCCGGGGCAAATAGTGTGCGAATCATCCACGATTAATTCCAAAACTGCACAAACCGAGTACTTTCACGCGGTACCTCCCGCAACCCTTTCCCATCGTTAAGGACACCAGACAATGCGGCATATGCGTACCGTTTTTCTATATTGCATTCATCGTTCACCTCTTTAAATAACTGATGGCGACAGAACACGGTTTAAGTATCTGTTATGTGCACCGACGCAAGCAGGTGACGTAGTACTGCTGTATCTATCGGGGCAAGGCCTCAACAAACTACACGAGACAAGTAACGCATACGCCAACAAGTGGCAATACGTCTACGACACAACTTAGTGCGCATCCATGGCCATGGACCGGTAGTCGACAAGAGGCGATTATCCTTCATATGGTCCAACAGCAATCCTCGAAGCTACATCATATAAACATGTCGCTGTAGTCCAGTCACCAGACGACACTAAACAGGATATACGAGGCTCATTCCTATCTCTAGTCGGAAATGTTTCTGGAACCTGTGCATCGCATCAAACCTGTACCTTACATCCGCGTTTTTTGTGTTGTTGCAAGTTTCGGAACTCCATAAACCAACAAATATGAACCTGTTAGAGGTTGCCCACCACATCCGCCTAAAGTGCGCCTAAGTTTTGCCTCAACTCATACGCTTAGATATGGTGACCGGAATGAGTGGGGATAAAATCGTTGGAAGGACATATTGACCTTCAAAAACTTATTTGGTACTCTCTACCGCACATCTCCAATGGATCCCTGCAACAAAATTCGAACGTATCGACTTCATCAGTAACCTATGCAAACACATAAAGCTAGGTTTCGTACCTGATGTTGCCAATATACTTTCATCCGTAAATAAATATGGCGTGCTTTAACAAGAGAGTTTTCCCAACAAAAACCGTATGGAAATCCATATGTAAACAGGCTATTCGAAATCGCGAAGAAACACAGCAGCAATCACGGCTGATGCCCAGACACTTCACCCTCTTCAGTGATGTCTACCCAAAACTGGGGTTCGCAAACATCGGGAAAGTTGGCAAGGTTTGTCCCGATAGCCACAAACTAATGAAATGTCTTGCCTGCATGTGCTGCAAACGCCCACTCGATCAACCTATAGACTGGGCTAAGGGATTTCAGCAATACCAAATCAGCAAACTCGGGCACTACCTGTTCAACTGTCCGTTCAACTAAATAGCTTGATGTTAGACATAGGCCTGTATGCTTTATACATATACGTGGCCGGCCATTTTTATCAAGTTATTTACCTCCAATATTGTACCATATCATGTAATTTACCTCTTACTGTTATACGTGTTGCACTTCATAGGTAGATAGATCTCATTAAGGGGAAGTGCAGTGCCCAAGAACCGTTACTCTGAACCTAATACTTTTGGAGTTATTGCCCTTTGTTTAAATTCATACATAATTTTTGTCCGGAGCATAACTCTAACACTATGAAAGCTATCAACTTGAAACTTCATAGGTAGATCGATCTCTTTGAAAGAAAGTGCAATGCACAAGAACCGTTACTCTGCATCACATACTTTTGGAGTTATTTCCATTTGTTTATTGTTATTCTTAATTTTTGTCTGGAGCATAACTCTAAGACTTCTTAGTGTGCAAGGTGTGCTTTGCGACATAATCGCTCATATTTCACGTAAGCTATCCGGCGTCAGGCGACACATCCGACTCGCGGAGTTCTAGTGTTACTATATCATATGCCATAGTGTTGTTATAACTTACGGCAACTATGGTGTAGCACAGTTGAAATAAATTTATTGTAAACTTATACATTTCGTCTATATTTCCTGAATCTAATCTACATTAGCAAATCATATATTTTACTATCAATACAAGGAAACTGACTACATGTGAGTATATGAAGGCACTGCAGTTGTTCGCTATTGTGTAAACTGGACACAACACGGTCTTTTTAAAAGCAAAACAAATTTAAACATGTCATTTTCGAATGATAAACAGTACACTACAAGAGTTTGTAACCACTCAACCCCCCTACCACTGCCGACGTTCGAACGCGTTGACACTTTCTTCGTTGCGCTTAATTTTCATGTCAGCAATTTTAGTGTTGCTGAACCGGGAAATCGACAAACGCGTCCAGGTCGGCGATGATGAAACGCGGTGAAACTCTGCATAACACACAGTGAAACTCCGAGGACATTATAAATTACAATACATGTGTCCTACATGTAGTATGTGTGCACGAATCCCGAAGCGTTTAAACCGCCGCGGATGAACTCATTTTAATAAAGTCAGTTATATTTTTTACTATAAAATGTGTTCAATATTATAAATGACTCGAACAATGACATTGCTTAACGATTTATAATCTTTAAACTGGTCAGTTAAAATATAATATTGCATCGTAACATTATATTTTAAAATAAACATACATTTATTGTCATTTGGTAGAACCTATTTAGCTTTTATCTCTCAGTCATGCCAGTTTTAATTGTATATGTGCTGTGAATTCAATATATTTATTGCGTCAAATGTGTTACTGATGAGAATAGAGGTCCATGGTTAAACGTACGCCACTAATTAAAACGTTAGAATGTGTAAAATATAGGTCTACACAAACATTTACAGCAGCTTAATACGCTGTACGATTACAATAATTATAAAACATGTCAAAACAGATGTATACCATGTAAGAGACAACAGCAGTTTGTTGGCAGTTACTTAGTAAATCCGCCCCCCTGGTAAACTCAATATCCCGTTCCTCCAACTCAAAATCCAGTATCCACGCCTGGATTATCTTCGAAATGCTCCGTAAATCGACCGCTGCTGCGTAATTTCAAGTCGGTTAACTGCCAATTCTATTAAGTTGTTTAATCTTTATCAACAAAAGATTATGACCAATGGAATAATAAAATGAGTATTAATCACACACAATTGAACAAACAAATGAGTCGGCGATGCGACGAATAAGTATTACAAAGAATAGACTTTTCTACTCGGCACTCATCGAAACCCAATACATTCATTTAGAACGTCGCGTAACGTACTTTATTTTTATGCTTCGAAGTAAAATATAGAAAAATATCAGTGAAATAAATCCTTATATCTCACTGTTGTTTTTGGTTCCCGATTAAATACAGCAAAAGAAACGGATCGTCAACGATGCCGGACTTAAAACTGGAGAAATGACGTAAAGAAAACTCACTACATGAGTGTATTGAATTTAAAATACAGAAAACTCACTACATGAGTGTATGGAATTTAAAATACAGAAAACTCACTACATGAGTGTATAAAATTAAAAAAAAAAAAAACTCACTACATGAGTGTATAGAATTTAAAATACAGAAAACTCACTACATGAGTGTATAGAATTACAAATATAGAAAACTCAATACATGTGTGTTTAAAGTTTAAAAAAAAAGTAAACTAACTACATGTGTGTTTAGAATTTGAAAAACAGAAAACTCAGTACATGAGTGTATGGAATTATAAATATAGAAAATTCACTACACGTGTGTTTAAAGTTAAAAAAAAAAGAAAACTAACTACATGTGTGTTTAGATTTGAAAAACAGAAAACTCACTACATAAGTGTATAGAATTATAAATATAGAAAATTCACTACGTGTGTGTTAAAAGATAAAAAAAAGAAAATTCACAACATGCGTATTTACAATTTGAAATGCAGAAAATTCACAACACTCTGAGTGTATAGAATTGAAATACAGAAAGCTTACTACATGAGTGTTTAGAATTTGAAATACAGAAAACTCACAACATTAGTGTTTAGAATTTGAAATACAGAAAACTCACTACATGATTGTTTAGAAAATTTGAAATACAGATAATATAATACCGAAGTACCTTACTTGTAAAATAAATTAGTGAAATGACCATGTGTAATCATATCAAAGTTAAAAAGTTGATGTTAACTGATATTGTCTTTATTCTGAAGTGGATATTGGCCTGAGGATAATTCCTGACCAATGTAGGAAACTGTGATGGATAAGTACAAACGTAAAAAGGATAACTAATAAACAAAATAAAAACAATAAGATTCCGATGCATGAACTAATCTCATTTGGTGTTATTTCTGTGCTTTATTCTGTATTCAAGTACCTTTACAGGTGTATTTACAGTCCCACGGCTACTCTGTTTCTTTCGGATAAAAACTTGCCACTTTATGTAATAGCAGAAGGAATAATTCCTTAAAGCTATGTAATTTTATGTAGCCGGTATTTTAAAACATTGTCACTATGTTTCGAACGGCAGTGTTCAGTCATGTCCTCTTAACTGCCAGAAGATGCAATATACACACTCATTAAAATTTGGACGTTCAGAAATATTCAACGAGTGTCACTTTGAATTTGCTTCATGCTTATATATTTTAAAGGGGTATTCGCATTTCCTGTTCCACTTTCATCATTTTGAATTATAACAACGTCGTCCTTTCAAATCGTTTGGCACTATATCCGGACATACTTTATTTTCGACTATTTTCGTCCAGCACAAACTCGCGATATTTTAACACAGGCCTTGATGGAAAAGTGTAAATGGGTAACAATCTCTGTCGTTTAAGTGCATGCCTCCTCATATCGATGACATTTAAAGTGTTCCATAGTATCTATCATGAAAAGATATAAATACTCGATGTCACAGGTGAACGAGCAAATTATGCAATAAGATTTGAATGAACATAGAAACATATATATAAAGGCCCATTGTAGTCGTTCATCGTACATGTATATCAATTCATTTATAAAGAAAATTAGTTGGTTAGGTGTTTATCATTCACGTTTTATGCGTTGGTTTGGGTTTTATCCGTTCCTATTATACATTGCATTCGGTTATTATTAACTAAAAGTTAGGTTTTTATCCATTTTCTCACAGTCTGCACATTTGAATGAGTATTGTGTCCATATGCAGTGGTATAACACCAAAGTGTAACCGTGATTTTAAAGCAGTGTATCTTTGCTTCCAAACAGCGAAATAGTATGGCCATTTAACGCCTCTAAGTATTTTTAAAGATTTTTTATAAATATTTTAATTAAATGTGATGCCTTGTTCCTCAGCATTCCATCTGACAACACAATGTTTGCTAGATGAAACATGAGGTATATTGCAATAAATACTCACTTGATCAATTGCGACAGATATTATGACCAAAACAAACCTGTACATAATGAAACTATGCATAAAACAAAGTAGTACCGTCTTTCCATCCGCCATATTGGCACTGCGTTTGGGTCGCCGCACTGCGTTAGGATTATCCGGGTACAGGTCGTGTCCATGCTGGACAAAGTTATGCTCCGGACAAAGATCTCCCGCCGCCTGCCCACCCACCAGCCCGCCCGACCGCCCGCTTGGGCGTTCCCATAATACGACCCGTTTTTTTAACGGGCGTATAATAATAGCAAATAAAAACCGATATATTCAATAGTTATGTCTGTTTAAGTTAAATACTAATACGAAATTAATTTCAACATTAATTTCAGAGACGACAAATTAAAATACAGTAATAGTTTATCTAGATAAAATGAAGTTTTATGTTTAAATTTAATTACAGGTATCCTAGTTTTATTTACGAATGTTCTTAAATTAATATCCATATACAAATATCCAGTGTTATAAATGAATTGCCAACCAAACTTTATGAACATTTACGTTGTAAAACATTAAATCAAATTGGTTTATAATCAGAGACGTAACTGAAGTAAGACCGAATATGATTATTTTTGTGAACGCATACAATTTGTATCTACATAGTTTTAACAACACTTAAGTCTTGCTAATAATAACAATAATACTAATAATGACACATTTGATAAGTGTATACCGGTAATCTCCGTTTGATCTAGAGTTTTAAAGTAGATTTCTATATTGTCGTGATTTAAGAATTTTCAATATCGACATTATGATAGTTGCGCCTAGTTACGCCCCTGATAACTTATTTAACCTATTATTTTTTATTATTATCATACATGTTGGTTTTCCCGACTTGCCTAAATTCATATTATACCTCGATTTTAAGTGAACAAGTATATACAGTATTGTTTATTCCATTAAAAAATGTAGTAGAAATTGGCAGAACACAACCATTTCGCATAATAAAGCATAAATAACTAATACAACCACTAGAAATGAACAATCCGAATGTGTTCGTCCGAAATTATGGCCTCTGATTAAGGAACTGACACTTGACTGAACATGCGCATTTGACACTGCTTCTTTTATTAAAATACAGCAGAAAAGAAACTTATAAACTGACAGTCTCTTATTCCTGATTCTTTTATTACATGTATTTGTATCGTCCAGATTATATGCATTGTAGATTAAATATCTGAAGAATTCTACTAAAGCTAGCAGTGATATAAGTACTTTTAACTAATATCACAGTTCCTTATTCAGAGCTCTTAATTTCGGACAAACACATTGGGATGATAGATTTCTAGCTGAAAATACGTTTAATACTAGTTACTTCTCTATCACTTCTTGCTGTTGTTGTTGTTGTTGTTTTTTGTCCCGCTGCTACTACGATTTTCATATGAAGATGCAATAGTGAACGCATTAGTTCACCAAAAGTTTTAGTTCCTTCATCGTGATTTAATAAGAAACGAGGAGCCTGTAAGCACAATTTTACAATAATTAGGATAATTAAGAAAATGTATTTGAACAAGTACACTGTTTTGTATGTAGGTGCATGTATTTGCAGAGAACATAGAAAACATATTTTCTGAAATCGTATTCCTAATTAGCCTTGTAAAGCTTACTGTGTATTTATTTATAGGTAACCGATCTTATAAACATAGTTATGATGCTTAGGCGTAAAAAATAAGTTTGTTTACATGCCCAAAAAATTAGGGTAGGTAGGTCGGAATTTATTATTTATTTATTTATTTGTTTGTTTGGTAAATGGACAACTTGAAGATTATAAAACTGAATAAATATTCACAACATATCAGTAATATCCTTAAATATTGTTTATAAGTGGATACTATCAAAATAAAACACTAATTTATCCAAAAACACGTTTAATTATTGAAAAAGGTAAATAAAACAAAAATCAATCTGACAAACACAATAACATGTTCTAGGTTCGGGGCATTTTTTAGGGTAGGTCGGGTAAACTGAAACAAACATATTTTTTTATGCCTTAGGTATGTCAAATTTGTTTTTTTTTCTGTAACTTTCTTACCACGTTTATAGCCCGTATTCAATGACATGTGAACGTGAACGTGATCATGAACGCGAATGTCTGTGTGATCCGCGATCCGTGATCCGCGAAAGGTGATTCCATGTGTCCGCGTATCGGCTTTACGTGATTATTTTCTCTTGTCGGTTTTGTAGTGAAGAGGTGGATAGCAATGAAGAGATACTTCTTTGTGATTGGTGCTGTATTAAATCAGAAGACGAAGACGCAGGTGTATTCACTGATGTCGTCAAGAAGGCTGATAACACTTGGAGTAATAAATCGTAATCAAATAACGATTATCATTCCATAGTTGTACCGTCGTGAACAGTTGTACTAAAATATTTATGAAAAAGACCTGACCGGGACATTTTCCCCACTGTCCTAATTCAAAAATTCACACCGCCGCAAAATTGTATACTAAAGGGTTACCTTCCAGTACATGTACAATAATCGTTTAAGTTAGAAAATTCCAGTTCGGTATTCAGACGCGAAAAAGGAACTGAAACATTAGTCAAAGAAAATTGCATTTGTAATGAAATAGTTCTCGATACACTGAAGTGTATCGTATGTAGTTGATTTTATTTGCAGAAAAACTATATAATTATTATATGGAAAACATATTCCGTATTCGACTTCAATTCTTATTGTAATTTCTATTAAAACATCGTATACTATTCATTAATTATTGCAAACGAGTATTTTCTGTCTTATTTCTACTATGGTTCATATAATAGAAGCAATGGCGAATGTACTACGTTTACTAACTAACCAGTTCCTTATTCGGAGGCCATTATTCAGCCGCGAATAAGGAACTGAAACATTCATGAATAATGCTTAGTAGAAATGTGTTAGAATTAATACATTTGACATACTTGACTTCATTTAAAATAATTATCATAGAAATTGGTTACCTTTCGGTACGTGTACAGTAATCGTTTAAGTTGGAAAATTCCAGTTCCTTATTCAGATCGAATAAGGAATAAGAAACTGGTTACTTATTCCTTATTCAGACGCTAATAAGGAATTGAAACATTAGTAAAAAAATAATAGCATTTGTAATGAAATATTTCTGGATACAGTGAATTGTATTGCATGTAGTTGATTTTACTTGCAAAAAAAACTATATCTTCTGAAAATATATTCCGTATTCGACTTCCATTCTAACTGAAATGTGTATTAAAACATAATATACTATTCGTTATTTATGGCAAACGAGTATTTTCTGTCTTATTTCTACTGTGGTTTATATAATAGAAGCAATGCCGAATGTACTTCGTTCACTAAAGAACCAGTTCCTTATTCGGAGGCCAAAATTTCAGACAAGCAAATTCGGATGGTCGATTTGAATCGGTAAAACTGGTTATTTGTGCGAAATGGTTACTTTCTTTCTCAATCCTACTCCGTTTTCAACAGAAGGAAGCATCAGTTAATGACTGTGTTGTTTTTAATTCCAGTTCCTTATTCAGTTTGAATAAGGAACTGGTTCCTTGTTCCTTATTCAACCGCGAACAAGGAATTGAAACATTCATTAATAATAATCAGTTGAAGTGTGATAGCATTATTAAAATTGACATACATAACAAAATACAGGAAGGCAAGCCCTGTGCGAGACTCGAACTTTCGACCTCCCGCTCTGTAGGCAAACAACCTAACCACTAGGTTATGGAGACAGTATACCGTCGTATTTGAAGATAAATGAATTTTTTTCGGAAAACATGCTCCGTGTTCAACTTAAATGCTTTGCGTTAATTTATGACAATGTTACACAACATAAATATAATTATGTTGAAAACTTAGATTTTGTATTCCAATTATCTTCATTTCTACAACTAATCTACTGCCGTTGCAAATTACGGTAGCAAAAATGAAAGCACTGTTTGAATTCAGTTCCGTATTTACTTTGAAAAAAGAATTAGGAACCAGTTAATATATTTTGAATAATTTAAAGTATTTATGTTATATACCGAAGGATTTTTGTTATCACGGTTTCTGGTAATCAGACGGAACGATATAGTACAGGTACTTGTTGCACTACAGTTTCAGTTCCTTTTTTATGTGTTGTTTAAGGAATAAGGAACCAATTCCTTATTAATAACAATCGAGCTTGATTTTCGTTTGATTAACATTTGTCTATGGACACATAAAGACGTTCAACACTGTAGGAAAATGTATGGCTTGCAGCTTTATTGGTTCATACCTTGTTTTTTACTTTGCAATTTCTTTCTGAAACACAATCAAACTGTAAAGCATCACCACCGAATGGTTGCAAACACGAAATAAAGGCAATGTGATCCACAGCTTAACTAGAAGTTAGATGTAGCGAGTATCCTGTGTGTATTTTCAGATGTAGCGAGTATCCTGTGTGTATTTTCAGATGTAGCGAGTACTCTGTGTGTAGTTTTAGATGTAGCGAGTACCCTGTGTGTATTTTCAGATGTATCGAGTACCCTGTGTGTATTTTCATGTAGTGATTTCAGTGTGTGTGGTCAGATATTAGTAGTGAATTTCATGCAGAAAGTCAACTTTTTACCTGTGGTATTTTTGAATTTTTCTTATTATCAGCGCTAACAAACAGTTTCTAAAAATACGAAAATGCATTTATTTTTGTTTTAAAGCTATTATAAGGGCGTGTAGTGAGTTGATGGTCTAATGTCTTGTGTAGTCACTTGACGGTATATGCACGTATGTGTGTGTGTGTGTGTGTGTGTTTTCTTGGATATTATGAAATAAATTTTACTATTTCTGACAATCACTGAAATTGGATCTAATGAACTAAATAAGATGCAAACGTGAACCAATAAAAAAGAATACTTAAGTGATTAAAGAAGAAACTGTTACCCAATGAAAGTTCAGACTAAAGTTCGACGACGATTCGCAGCTGAAAGCATGTTAATACGTGTATCATTATTAGCTAAACATTTTAGGAGCACACTGCGCATGTCAGTTCTTGGCCATTGATATAGGGTGCGTACCTCAAAGAACCGCACAAGGCCTCCACGTGATTAAGAAGCGCCCCATTCTCATTATCAGCGCTACTGCAATTAGTTGTCTCAGCTTCTGCATCAACACAAATGTTTTCATGTTTGGATTCATGTCCACGATGTTGTGCCATCAAATAGCTCGAATACTCCAGTCTCCAACCGTGATAACATTAATTCCTTCCGGGTACAATAAGAACATTGCTGGTCGCAGCCGTGCACACAGCGCAAGGAATATCTGCATTGTGAAGGTGCTTGAGTACAGAGGATTCGGAAGTTTCATACTCTGCACAATATAACGTTGCCGCGTAGTTTTGCATGCTGTCGTCATATATGTCCCACAGTGGGTCCTTACGAAGACAAAGGTAATTGGCTCCGTTTCCCGGATCTTTATAGTAGCCCCCGCTCACGTAGCCGTTGTATACTAAATCGCTGTTCTCTGGGCACGTCATTCGTCCCCAACGTACGTACATCGTTCCGGAACTGCCCTTCCGTTGTCGAATGACCGGTATATAGAGAATAACAGGTTACTGACTGGTCTTGTGTAATATATCAGGTGAGGCTTAGAATAATATAACGGCGAGGCTTGCCGAGACGTTATTTTATCCGTGCCGAACCTGATATATTACACACGACCAGGCAGTAACCTGTTTTTCTATTTATCATACCACATTTTTCGTAAAATATCACCAAACGAGCTGATTTTAATAAATTTAAAAACTAAGGGCGGCGCTGATTTTGCTGAGCCGACTTTTACAAGTTCACGTACATGTAGTTATGGATTTCTAAAAGTTGACTGAATAATACCTTATTGTTAACATTTCGTAATGATAAGTGAACTGTTTTAACTACGAATACATAGAGTACACGCATGCTCATTCATAAAATACTGAAAATGTGAACTGAAATGGATTGCAACGATCAATTGTATCGGAGAATACACAACGCCGAATTGTTTGTAGACGCCATTTTGGAGTTGTGTATTGAAATTGACATTTCAAAGATCGTGTCTATATTGACAGTGTTTGACTATAGTGTGTTCAATTTTTGGTAATAATGTTTTTGGTTCAACATAAACTGATGCTGTGTAGTGACTTTTAGTGCATTTATTATGAATGTATTGAGATAAATTTGTATGGATGATTTTTTGTGTTCCATAGATGACGTCCTATCACTACCAAAGTGCGGGTTTATGTGAATATTTAAAAAATAACGTTTTTGTGATTTATGACGATTAAAAATAGTAAACAATATACGTTCTTGGTATTAAATTGTTTGTTTTGTTTTATCTGATATATTTTTACTGAAACTGTTGACTTTATATGTATTTCTGAACAAAGTAGCTCTAAAATTCCAAACATATGATAACATCAAGGGTTACACAGAAATTGATATATTTTAAAAATTATCAACACGTCGTGTTAGTTGAGAGAGACAATACTGGTATCTTGCAGTCTGTTGCAGTCAATATGTGGAAGAGTTTGCAAATTCATGCAGGATTGCAGCATTGGCCACCCACCCATACTTGGTTTTGCTGCGAAAAAAACAAATATAACTTAGTATATAATATTAAATAAAAGCAGCAAAAACAAAAAAACGTTTAACACTTAAGAATTAAAATAGACGACCGACAAATATCTCCATCATACAATAAAAATATATACCAACATACACGTGATTAATCTATACATAAACAATTATATCAGTGATATTCTAGATCCATTGAAAATGTTAAGATTATTAAAACAAATCATCAGAAAACAAGTAAAATACGATCAAACATCAAGTGAAACAGGGAAAAAATATAAGAAAAAACTAGAAAAGGAGACCACCGGGATTTCCTTTAAGAGACTTGAAATATATGGCTTTATTTATTTTTAAGCTCTGCACAAACTCTTTCTTTTCAATAACTTGTAATGCGCAAGTGAGCGCTTTACATGGCATTGATTTATTTTTGTACAACGCATACTATTGTTTACGTTTCAAAATTGCTTTGAGTCGAAACCTTACATTCAGTTGTTTTAAGTCAAAGACGTCGAGGCACCGTCGACTCTGGTGAGAATTTTAAAATTGTAGCACTGTGTTTAACAATAAGTTAGAGTGTATCCTCCATTTCGGGTAACGTTCAAAAAGAGAGCCATGTTTAAGTTCGCCAAAGCTGTATGCTCTTGTATATTGTTCTGGCAGTCCGCGTGGTTAACTAGATTTTACCGTTTAGTATAGCACCAACACCATCTTACTAGAACAATTGGATACTTACACAGTTGTTGCTGATGACCATTCCTAATCCACCCATATCACCCAAGCTTATTTTGACATTATCCTAATTTGAACTAAGAATAATTCAAATAGGCTGTCCAGCACCACCCTGGGACATGTGAGTCTTGTGTCCAATGTTACGATGTACAGTACGTGCCACGCGAAACCCTCAGAATTCGCGCTGTCGTGACGAGCCTTCAATCAACATTCGCGAAGCGACGTCACGAAAGTTCGCGACGATTCGCAAATTTAGCGAGCGGCCCAAGCGCGAGATTTCGCGACGAATATGTCGCAAAATTTTGTCGCGATTCGCGGCGATTTTACAGGTATATATGCATCTGCTCTTGAAAAATTAAGAGATGTACAGTTTTTACGGTCTTTTCGCAACATTCTACATTGTGTGTCGCACAGTGTATGTTAAGTGTAGATATGTTAATTTTGTATACTTCATATTACGGTTAATTAACAAATAAATATATAATAAAATACTATTATTTGACAGTATTAATCAAAGAAAACAGTGAACACACATATTGAAGTCACACTGAATTTATATAGTGTGTATATACGTTTAAGTTTACATTTGGACAATACTAATTAAAATCAACTTAAAATTATTAATCACTGATTTTTCTTTTGTTCACTACAAATAATCACCCCTTTTACGCATATGCAACATTTGACTAATTCGCTTAATTTGAATTTGATGTCACTTTTACAATAATATTTACTGCTGTCCGTTTAAATGATTTATTGTTAAATTTTAATTAATTGTTTCGATTGTTATGTGAATGTGTATACGGGTTCTCGTGATGATTTTAAAACGCATTATTATCTTAATCTTCATGGGCGTGATTATTTCAAACATTCCTTCTTTTAGAATATCTATTCAGATTATTTGTTTACATGTACATATATTTCATCCTCACCCGTGCACCAGCATGTTCAATTTTATCGTATGTATAATCAACATACAAATGCAAATTAACCGACGTTTTGACACGATATTTTATAATAATCATGTACTTGAGTTGTATTGAAGGTGGTTATCAAACGAAAAGCACCACAACGGTTATTGTAGCCTTGTATAAATTTGGTGTTTGCCAAAGAAAACATAATTTGTTCTACAGACTATCGGTTTCCGATGAGGGGCGGGGGTGAGTGCCTGTTGACCGTGGCTACCTTTCTGTGTGTTCACATGCTGTGTATACAGGCAACCAATGTGTTAACTGACGTGTCAATATAGCAAATAAACTGATCGTGGCATCTAAATTGTTTTTATTCATGTTTATGTATTTTGGGCTTTATCTTTTTTTTCTTATAGTCATTTAAATTTCCAGTTCACATCCCGAATGATAATGAAGCTACATATAGCCTACATAAGTTAGAGTAGATAGCAATAGTTTATACAGTCTTAATATCATAATACTATAAGTTTTTTTAAGATGGCAACGAATAACCAGTTCTCCGATTATTAAGGCGGTTAACTGGTAATACATTAAATAATCGATTATTCGCGTTCACAACGCGGGTGTTTGTTGAACAAAATATAGATTCAAAAAGTTTTCCAGTGTCGCTAATCTTAGCGCAACTCAGTGTCTTTTACCGACTTGGAGGCACATGTTGTCCGACAGTGGACTGATCTACGATAGCGTTTCTTAATTGTTTAACATGGCTGGCGTCGTAAAAGCCTAAAGGGAGCAAACACCTCTTACAACTCTCTGTTTTTGTTTGTCAATATCACTGTATTGGTTCTAATTTATTAGCATTAAAAAACAAACAGTGAAACTATGCGTTAGAACATATTTTTGTCAATTAGCAAGTATTATACAATGTGTCCTTTAAATCCGTGGAATATTTGTATATATTGTGTCATTTGCATTAAAATGTATTGCGTTCGATTTTAATGTGTAATTGTTCTTTCTTGTTCAGTCAATGTGTGCATTTATGTTGTTCAACGAAGATAGGATAACCAATCCAAGAGCAATAATATTCTACATACATGTAGATGTACATGCATGTACATGTAGGTCATATTCATATATAAACACAACACATAAAATTATAACATGTTGAATGTTTTATACATACACATTTTGAACCGGAACAAAATACAGGACAAAATGCAAGACTGAAAAAAGCGTTCAAAATTAACGTAATATTGTTCGTTTGAAATTTTGAAATGTGTATGTGATAGGGTGTGTTTGTTGTTTGTAAATATGTTCCGTTTATTAGTTTCACAGCATGCTATTTATTAGATTTTTCTTAATAGGTTACGGGGAAAACTTCGTGTTCATTATTTTATATGTGCTTCGTTTATTTATAGGTTGTTTCTTTTGAAACCCTTACTCTTTTATTACTTCAAGTACACGATCAGTCTTGGATTTTGTTTTTGGATTTTGTTTAGGTTCAAAATGTACATGTATAAAACATTCAACATGTTATATGTGTTGTGTTGATATATGAATATGACGTACATGTACATCTATGTACATTTATATGTATTTCGAATATTATTGCTCTTGCATTGGTTGTCCATCTTTGTTGATAACAACATAAATGCACACATTGATGAAAAAGAAAGAACAATATGCATTAAAATCGAACGCAATAACATTTAATGCAAATACCACAATATAGACAAATAATCCACGGATTAAAATGACACATTGTATAATGTGCATGTATGTTCATAAAATTACCATGATCAATGTCTACAATGTGCAAACGAATATTTTTAAATATGAATAATTTCATTACTGAAAACGAACATTAATCATTGATTGACTTTAATAACATTCATTATAAATGTACTAACTGTACTTAATTAGTGCGACTTTTTATGGAAAGTTATTAGTAAGAATAATTAAGTAATATCTCAATGTATCGGGTCATTATTTACAAATATTATAAAACGAAACAGTAATAAAATGTAAAACAATACTTCAATATATATTTTAGTAACTTGAGGAAAGGCGTAAAATGGATGCTCGTTTTTCGTTCCTACATTATATCAACAACAACAACAACATTTATAGTTTAGTTTATTATCAAAATGAATGAAGGTGTAATATAATTATGTGCTAATTGGCAAAGATATGTTCTAACGCATAGTTTCACTGTTTTTTTTAAGCAAATCAATTAGAACCAATACAGTGTTTACTGTCAAACAAAAACAGATCGTTGCAAGAGATGTTTGCTCCCTTTAGGCTTTCACGACCCCTGCCATTTTAAACAATTAAGAACCGCTATTACAGAATTACATATCAGTCTTCAGTCGCACAACATGTGCCCCCGGGTCGGTAATTGACACTGATTAGCGAAAAGATAATGTGGATTAGCGACACAATAACACTTTTTGTATCTATATTTTGTTCAACAAACATCCGCGTTTTGAACGCAAATAATCGAATATTCAATGTATTACCAGTTAACCGCCTTAATAATCGGAGAACTGGTCATTTGTTGACATTAAAACAAACCTTTTAGTATTATGATATAAAGGCTGAATAAACTATTGCTATGTACTTCTTTCATATGTAGGCTATATGTAGCTTCATTGTCATTCGGGATGTGAACTGGAATTTAAAATGACTATTAGAAAAAAAAAATAATCCCAAAATACATAAGCATGAATAAAAACAATTAAGATAACACGATCAGTTTGCTATATTGACATGTCAGTTAACACATTGGTGGTCTGTACACACAACATGGGAAAACACAGAAAGGTAGCTATGGCACTCACCTCCACCCTTCATACGTTACGGTATTCTGCAGAACAAATGTTTTCTTTAGCAAACACCAATTTAAGAAGAGGCTACAATAACCATTGTGATGGTTTTCGTTTGATGTACATTTGTACTGAAATAAATTTTGTTTACCGATGAGTAAACAATAAGTAAACTGTATAAATACATGTTACAATGAAACCATACGTTACAAATAATTATAGACACTTACGTCTATACAACCACCTTCAGAACAACTGAAGGACTTGATAATTATAAAATATCGTTTCAAAACGTCGGTGATTTGCATCTTTATGATGATTATAAATAGGATAAAATTGAATATGCCGGCGCACGGGTGAGAATGACATATATGTACATGTAAACAAATAAAGTGAATGGATATTCTGAAAGAAGAAATGCTTGAAATAATCACGCCCATGAAGAACACGATAATAATGCGTGTTTACAATCATTACAAGAAGCTTATTAATGAAATGTGACATATACGTTAAAGGGGTGATTATTTGTAGTGAACAAAAGAACAATCAGTGATGTATAATTTTAAGTTGATTATAACGATTATTGTTCGAATTGTAAACGTAAACTTAAACGTATATAAACACACTATATAAATTCATTTTGACTTTTATATGCGTTTCATTGTTTTCTTTGATTAATATTGTCAAATAATAGCGCTTTATTATATAATTATTTATTAATTAACCGTAATATGAAGGATACAAAATTAATATATCTACATTTAATATACACTGTGCGACACACAATGTAAAATGGTGCGATAAGACTGTAAAAACTGTACAACTCTTAATTTTTAAAAAGCAGATGCACATAATGTAAAATTATCGCGAATCGCTACGAAATTTTGTGACAGATTCGTCGCGAAATCTCGCGCTGTGACCGCCCGCTATATTTCGCTAATCGTCGCGAACTTTTGTGACGTCGTTTCGCGAATATTCATCGAAGGCTCGTCACGACATCGCGAATTCTGCGGGTTTCGCGTGGCACGTACTGTAAGTGCACATTTTGCGTACAGGTGTGCATTTTACTAATTATTTTCTCTCACGATTCGTGGCGGCACAAAATTATTCGCCACGAAAGTTCGCGAACAAGCGCGAATTTTCGTCGCGACAATAAGCGAAAATTCGTGACATCGCGAGCGAGCGATCTGCGATTCGCGATGAAATCGGCTCTTCGCTTTTCGCGAAATTTGCGGGTTTCGCGTGGCACGTACTGAAAGTGTGATTAAATTAGTCGCGTTATAATGGTTACGTACAAAACAAGGTGTTCATTATAGTTAAAATCACATTTTACAAACATTTATAAAAGGGATATTAAATCAATTTTACTTGATAAAAATGTATTGCGCAACATGCATTGATTCTTTTTAACAAAAATGAAAAAAAAATCCATTGCAATTGTTTTATTTAATTTGAGGTTAAATCAGTAAAATACACAAACTATAGCTGGCGGTCGACATAAACATTTCACAAATGTTCATGGATAGCAAAACGGGCGTATTGATCACGTTGGTTTCTTAAAACATGTGGATACTTGTGGACAACGGCTTTTAAACGTAATGTTACAAATAATAGGCCAATATACACTTAAAACTATTTTACATTGATTCATGTATATACATGTGTTTACGTCACTTGTACAACACTGGACAGAATTTTCTATTCCGATGCCAAAGCATTGTATTGCGAACTGTCTTCCTGCCCAGTTCGAATAAGACTCTCATAACGTCCTTGGTCTGCCCTGAAATCGGATCACGAAACAACCAATCATTTAAAATGAAACATTTAATTATACATTGATTAATTCCATGAAACACAATTAACAGTCATCAACTGCTAGCGTGCGTGTCGACGACAATATTTATTCCATCATAGTTCAAGCTTTTGTAAATAAGCCTTCATTGACATGGCAGTTATTAATGTTCATGTAATACTGATATAAGATATCAAATAGTTAGTTTGATTACTCCAGCAGAGGCAGCATATGATTTTATCATAAGTTACTTCGAGTGAAATCGGTGCATCGTTAGTAATGAATGAGCAACCGATTGCTATTGTATTATCTCAACCAGTATCGCACAAGTTTCCAAAGCAATATCTGTTTTAAGGTGTACTATAATATGATTTTTAGTTTGATATTAAGGAACGAAACACCATACATCATACATTTTACAGTACTAATAGTTGGTACATACGTGTGTGTTGGCATATCGTCTGGAAGATCGTCTACAAATACATTTTCAGAAAGTTCCACACAATACAGCACACAATTAATGTTTCAAATGTAGTTCTCAAACATTGACGTGTATTTCGGACATATATATAATTCAATAAATATATGATAAATCTTAAGTTACTTGAAACTGGGCTGCAATATCAGTAGAGAAAAGGGTGTTGCAAACATCAACAACGAATTATCTCCTAATGCTTACATTAATTGTATTTGGATGGTAAGTTGTCCTCAAAGCGAAAGTCTCAATATAAACACACATTTCGAAAAATACATTGATGCTGAATCATTATACAATGCATTCATTATTATTGTACCTACTGGTATATACTCATGGCTTGATTTGGTGAATGCTTTTTTTGTTGCAGGTTGTCACGGCACATATACATTTCTGATCATGTATATATTTATGGAAAACAAATGTCTTACACTATATGGCAGATATTAAAGCTTAGAAATCCACAGGACAGTTTACTTCAAATTAATTAGAAATAGAGAGTTGCGCATTTCTATAGTCACACTCCATTATTTGAGGTATGTGACAAATGAAACAACAAGTAATAAACGTCTTCACATCCGTTTTACTTGCCATTTGTGAATGATATGTCAGCAAGAGGCAAAGGGTCTTCAGACGGACGGATCTCATAATACACCACGCTCCCTCCTCCCGTCCCACGTTTAGGAATCGTCTGCTCGTTGCTTGCAGTTCTTCTTGTGTCAACGATGGCAGTCATTGGAAAACTAACGGTTTCTGTAAAAATATAAAGAAAATAATGCAGCACTAAAAGGAAACGTGCGCCATACTCGCAAATATATGCATTTACACATGCTGGCATCTAGCAATAGAATAGGTATACATATTAATGTATTCAACATCTTAAACCAAGTATATATTATGTATCAGTATATTATGCATTATTTTGTGTATACAATCGAATGCAAATATGTGACATCTTGTCGAAGAGCAGTATATGTAGGAAAGTAAGTAAATTGTCGTACCCAGTGAAGAACGTTGTGTACGAATTTTCCGGGTGAGGCAAATGACCACCACAATCAGAACAGCAATAAAGGCGCCCGCGGTAGACCCAAAGATGATTAAGTAGGTATTGTTTGAAGCTGAATTAGTAAGTTATAACTGTCAGTGGAATATACTACTGAATAATTTATGAATAATTTATGAACGGGATGTTCAAAACAAAATAAGAGTAATATGGCAAAATAACGTAAACTGGCAACACAATGCCGAAGAAACTATCAATGGATACATTGTTATAGATAACCTATAAAGCATTGAATCAGTTCCCTTTTTATTACTGTACGTACTAGAAATTTAAATACAATGTACGAGTCTAAAATAAACTATGCAAATCTCTAAATCCTGCACAGGCTTGCATCTATACCGTACAGTTAGAGCATACGCATACATGTGTCTAATGATCTAATTCTATTTACTTATTCTGGAGATTTTTTATGTAGTTGTTATATCATATTCGCATCTTAAAAATTATTTGATATTTAGTGTTTTACTTACGGGTATTTGGTCTATTCAAAAAATAAACCTCTGTATGGTGACTTCCGATACCATTGCTGACTTGCAAGATATACATTCCATAATCCGCTTCTGTTATGCTATGAATCGTTACATTGCAACTTGCACCATTAGTTTCGATTAACACTCTGCCATTTGATTCAATTTGAACACATTCGTTGGCATCTGTGCATTTTCTCCAGGAAAAATTAGACCGATCCGGAAGTGGATTGGACGTTGCGTAGAAATTGAACGTCACTTTTCCATGCAGTGGCACAGTCGCTTCGTTTCTATGGAAGCCATTCTTAATTTTTTTCACCGGACCTATTCGTAAAGGATAATATGGCTTAAAGCGCACACAATATAAACAACTAAATCACATACGTGTACATTTTTACCAGCTGTACAATAACAACATATTATTAAACATTTTATATTCAAATATTTAAGTAATAAATCGTGTGAAACATGCATTCAACCCCTATAATGCTTAATTTAAGTACATTTTAAGCTAATAACTAATTATAATGCATATATAGTTAATATCTTTATATGATCGGAATGAAATGCTCGCAAAATACTCACACAAAACATTCAAATGCATCTCCTTCCCGCTTAGAGAAAATTTATTAGAGGCCACACATGAAATAATTGCCCAAATGGTTACAAGAAATAGCGGCAATTTTGTAGACAATGTGAATTGTGTTATTACTCGGATCACCGCCGTGAAATTCCACCAACTGGGTGTTCCCTTTCATGATTCGCATCAATGGTACAGGGTATCCTTCACCGACACAGTGTAATAGTGCTGCTTCGTGTTCAGTCAGAGTGACCTTTGCCATGCCTTCTAGTGTTTCGATATAAAATCTGTGTACTATCGCTGGATCTAAGAATTCACGTAGAAAGGTGTTTGGTATATGAATATATATCAATGGTTGATTATATTAGTTTGCAATTACATTGTCCAGACGTTCTGATATATAATGTTTAGCGATTGAACATTGGGAGATAGACTACATTTACAATAGAAGAAATATATGTATTTAGTGCATTAGTATTGCCTAACATACTACATTGTATGTAATACTAAATCTGTCGCAACAGTCAACAGTGAAATTTCATTAATATTTAAGAAATGTTAAATTGAACTACTATTTAGAAATATTACACGAAACAAAAACGTGACATTGTTCTCTGTCGATTCCGGTGAAGTTCCCGTGGCTTTCGCTGATCATATTGGTAGCTTCACACCAGTAAACGCCAGCGTCTAGTCGGGTTGCTTTATCAATGAAAAGTGCCCCGTTTGTAAGGTTTATATTGTCTTTGAACAGCGAATTATTGTTTCCTGTGGTTTGCCGGGTAGGTATTTGCACGACTTGTTGACAGTTTCTCCCTCAGTTGTGTACACAGAATCCATAGCCAACACGTCTGGTGGAACTCAAAATACAAAACACGTAATTAACGACATTTAAACATGCACTGAACCGAAAATAGAAACTTTCGCTAATTGTGAATGTAGATAATTTTTAACGTTTGAATATATTTGACTGAAATCTTCTGTTTGTTGTATACGTTTGTCATGAATCTACAGGGATTAACTTTTCGATTTTGCAAGTAGAACTATTTTGAAAACCAAGTGTATTTGAATTGTTCAGACTACATGCAGCTGTTACAATGAATTTGTAAACAGAATAAACGAACACCACCGTGTTCAAACTTGAAAACTACATCTGTATACTTACGGAACTGTTCTAGAACGTACGACTTCCAATAAGGTTCACCGACACCATTGCTGACTTGGAAAACATATGTCCCGTAATATTCTTCTGTAATATCGCCTATAGAAATATTGCAACTTGCACCGTTAGTTTCGATAACCCATTTTGGTGTAGCATTGGTATTAGCGCAAATATCAGTATCCAGGCACTTGAATCATGTAAAGTTGGATGGGTCAGGCAGTGGGTTAGCAGTTCCGTGGAAAGTGAACGTAACGTCTTCGTGCAGAGGAATGAGCGCCCTATTCCAAGGGTACTGTTGTTGGAATAGTCTGACGGGATCTTTAATAAATGCATAACCATCAACCGTGATTATTCATGATTAAAAGTTTAACATATACGAAAATGTAGTTTTATCAATTGTTACATGCATTACATACACGCAAATAATACAACTCAAAGAATTGGACGTATATTCACATGGCTAGTTAAATATCCAAACTTTCGTTTAAAAGAATCAAACTGAAAGTTTTGCATTTATAAAATGTAGTAGTTAAATGTGTAATGTTAGATCGAAACTGATACAGTATATGAGGAGATGTAAATAAATATATGTATATATAAACAAAGAGTAGTGCACATTATTTATGAGTGTATAATCTACGCTGACTTATTCAAATAAAGAAAATGCATGTAGTTATGTTTATTTCATACCCCATTGTATGGTCATGACATTATTTTATAAACCGTTTCTATGTTTACATACACAATACATCCAAGTACAGGACTCTCTCGCTATCGCCATAGCTGTTATACGCAACACACTTATATTCTCCTGAGTAATGTGATGATACTGGTGATAACACGTGGCGAAGTTGGGCGGAAGTATTGTATACTTTATCGTCACGGTACTCTTCCAATATGTTGAGATTTCTAACGATCCGCATAAAGGGAGTAGGCGAACCTTTTCCCACACAGTGTACACTTGCTGTAGTGTTTTCAACACCACTAACATAAGATATCCCTTCAAATGTTTCTATATCAAATTTAACAACGGTCGCGGGATCTGAAATGACATTTGATAAACTGATTTGATTAATATGCAGTGCAATGATAATGTGAATATGTCAATAACCTGACGGACAATGGGCAAACACCAGCTTTCGTGCTGATTAAGAATCCTGACCCCGTGTTCACAAAACAAGTTGAGCCTGATTTTAAGGTTCAATATGAACTTGAGCTAGGTATTTCAGGATCTGACTCAACAATGATGTTCACTAAAATCAGGATTTAATTTTTGTTCAAATATATATTATTAAAACGGTTTTAAAGTCTTTTCAGCGTACATTCGCTGTCTGATATGATGAATTTAATTAAAGAAATTAAAATATATATGTGTTTTTATTAAAACGAGAAGTTATTCCAAAAATAAAATATGTTTGATATTCCGCTCAGTTGAGCTATATGATCAAGATCAGCTAAGACTGATCCTGATACTGTAATTGATCCTTTGTGAACACGGGGCCTGTTCTGACTATTATAATTGTATCAACGATTTTATAGTTTTACTCGCGTGACAAAAATCATTTATTTCTGTAAATTGTAAAAACGGTGGTTGTATTCCAAAGCCCTTTATATAAAACGGACTATGCAAGCATAAAGTCTCCAAATCTGAAATTAAACCGGTCTGGGTCTGATATATCCATAGTTTTCTTTGTTTATGTCCAGAACGCCCTTTTTTGTTTTCATCAACAAGCACATAATTGTAACAATTTACTTATTTATAACTTAAAGGTCCATTAACTTATTATGATCATGTGTATTGATTGTTAAGAAATAACAAACGTACGAAATTTTCGTTTTTATTACTTTGTCACAACAAACGAACTTTATATAGACTACTATGTTTGTTACTCCACGGTAGCTTGCCAAGGCATACACATGTTTAATTTGTAAATGATGTTGGTGATAACAAGCTATGTCTTACCATCTTTATTGACAGTCACTGTGTTACTATAACCAAGCTTTCCATTGTCCGGCAATGCACATTGCCATCGGTCCACTGCTATAGAATCCTGCTTTACGTTTATGTAACAAGCTACGGAGGTCCCGTTCCCACAAGTGCATTCTGCTTGTAATGCGGTCTTTACTTCACAATTGCGATCAGTGCTTACTATTTGCAAGGCATTTTGAAACTTGTTATCGAGAGAATTGCGATCAAATGCAATTAGATTCACCCGATCGTCTGACCAAAAGCACGTGATTAGTAGACGTGTCGGGGAGGCGATTTTCCTAGTGAGTTTTATATCCGATGCCACTGAAATAGTATAAATACGTTGTGTTTTTTTTAAATAAAATATGGTCATGTACATGTAGTTAATATTATCCAAAATATTACAATGTTCTATTGTGACATATTTATGTGTATGAAAGGATAAAAAAAAAACCTTATTATTCGTTTCGACACATTGGTTTGTGCAGTGCAATTTAAAATTAAAAATTAATTGAATTTAAGTAAAGTAACATCAACTTACCAGAAGCGAATATATAAAAAGCAATCCAACATATAATGTTCACATGCATAATGGATTTTGATAAGTAAGCATTCGTAGGTTTCGTCGTTAAATAATAAATTTTATCATGAAGATTTAAATTAAAGCAGAACATTTCATTGTTTTTTCAAGTTCTCAGTTCTTCAGCATGTATGTTTCATATTCTAATGATTTATAAATGCTTAGTCATATCGTGTCTATCACGCGGAAATTGATTGTTAAAATGAATGTTACTTGGTTTGTGTTTTTATGAAAACTGTGTACGATCGACCATGTAAAGTTGCCTTTTGGTTCATAAATTGTATTGTACTTGTAAGTCCTTGTGAATAAATATAAACAAAGCGAAACTCCAGTTGCGACAGCAGGAGAGAACTCTTATTAGCAGCCCAAGGTCCTTTATTTATGGCAAGAGACCAATTGCCAAACAAATACAGAATTGTATAATGCTATGACTATTTTAACTTATGCAATGAGTGTTCAATTGATTGTTGACTACACGGAAATGGACATCCCTGTGTACCCCTTCTCAACACTGTATCACAAACCCTTTAAACGTAGATGCAGAGCGATTTTGAAAAATCGGGCGAAACATGCAAAAGTGACCCAAAATCCGTATGTGTCGTAACTAGTTATATATATATTTTGTATAATATGCCCCCTAATAATATATGTGTTTCTCATGTCTATGTCTTTGCGATGTATTTACGTTCTAAGGAAGTAGTCGCCAATTTTAAAATTGCCATAAAAGCGAAAAAGTGTAGACATTTAACCTGTCAAACCTAATTTTAAAATCATAACAGATGATTTATATACAAAAATATTAATAAACAGAAAACATGACAAAAACTCAGAATAAAATCTTCTAAGCTTCCGTCAATCGCATGTGCTCAAGATCCAACTTGGATGACTTAAACTTTGAAGTTTACCAAAAGGCACAATTAACGGTTATTTTTATTATTTTTTATTGTTTTAGCTGCTGCCCTACACCGCCACTTAATAACAATCAAATACTGTATGGCCCTTGTCTTTACTCTATTTACTTCCGTATTTTGGTTTAAAAAGAAATCGAATACTAAAAGGCAGCCAATACGCAAAAAAGTCAAGCATAGCAACTATGATAACGTTAACATCCAAAGTCTGCTTAAATTAAGCCCAGTCAGATCCTGATCGGTTATAAATAAATCAAAATTATGTCGCTTTTATTTGCATAACAAAACGTTGTGATATTCTAAGTTTTTTTCTAAAAAATGATCAGGCCCACTGCAATGAATGGTTATTTAAAGGTAAAACAAAAGGTTCGGTTTATAACACTCGGCGCTGTATGCAGCCACGACACATTGGGTTATTTCCCTCATAGGTACCCAGTTATGCACCTAGATGGAGAGAAGCAATATTGGGATACTTTTTTTGCTCAAACAAATACCAGTGGACCCAGGGACCTCACGATCCCAAAGCCAGCGTCCTACCACTAGACCACTGCTCTCACAAGGAACAACGCTCTGATAGCATGTAAACACAGTATTGGTAGCAATTATACACAAAATAAACGTCTGAAACTGGTCGCGAAAAGATGATCGACAAGTATTGTGCGGAATTGCTTTGAGTCCGACGTAAAAGGGAGTGGCTAACACTAAGTAATTTTGCGCTGCGTTTCCTCACTTATGGTGTCCTATTTCTGACGAATTATAATAATGCAACGTAAACTTAAAGGGACCTGTTTACAGATTGGCAAATTGACGATTTTAAGATTTTTTGCCATAGATTTCAAAAAGAAAAATATATAACGTATATACAAGCGAAATTACACTCCTGAGAAGAAAATACATTGACGAAATTGTGTCGTTTATAAAAAAAATCATCATTTGAAACGGATAAAATTACAAAGCGTTTAAAACGCTGTTCCGCGGTACTTTAGAAAAGTCGTGTATCACTTACACAGTGTTAAAAATGCACTTATATTCGAAAGTCCGGATGGCCGAGTGGTTAAGACGCTAGTCTGTTTTGACCCCGACGGTCGCAGGTTCGAGTCCCAGTGATAGGAATTGTTTTGATCTACTCCTTTTTTCTTAATACAATATTTGATTTTGGTATTCTAGATGCTTTACCTGTTGCAGTTAATATATTAAAGAGCATTTTTCAAAAATACAAAAATCTATTAACAAGTCCCTTTAAAAGTAGACAATCGAATAGGAATGTCATTAAAATAATACTTTTTTTTTCTAACCCAGAAAAAATCACGGTATTGAAAATCGGACAGAGAATTTGGCTCATTATGTTTCTTACCCAGCAGAAAAATATCATTTTCAATAAAATACAGGACGTTTTAACAGGTTTTGAGGGGTTTATTATCCAATACTCTTATAGAGTAATAAGCTGTCGTATGTTATGCAGTCTTGTTTTCGCACGTTTGAATTAGTGGCGTTATTTCAATATCACGATTCGCGTCACGATTGAGATCGTGGTCTTCATAATGGACCAATCGTGGTGATCGTATTAGATCTTATCATATCTTAACAGATCTTGAGGTCAGTCGTGGCAATCGTGTTAATCTTATAAACATTTTGAACGGTTCAAACATTCTCTTCGATTAACACGATCAACTGCGATCAATATCCATCGGGATCATTGTATCAGATCTTTTTGCATCGTAACAAAGCGCGACATATCTAAGCGTGCATCCACATCGAGGTGATCGGGATCGATCGTAAACAAAAAAACACCACGCTCTGTTAAGATGCGTTGCGATCTTAAGAAACAATGAGGTAAATAGTCAGTCGGGCTGAATTAATATCATTCGTGTCCAGTCGTAACTCCAATCGTGATCTCCATCGATCACGACCGTGAAATACATTGCGAACACAATCGTATCCTATCGTAACGGAGCGCATTTATTTGTTATAAGCGTATCGGCACTTATCTGTATAAGAGAACGTCCTAATTCGGGGAACTCGATCGTGATGATCGTGTCAGATCGAGACCTAATGGTGGACTCGACCGTAACAATCCTAACGGAACGTATTTAATCGTATATGAACTGGAGATCAGACAGTGACATATCGTGACACCTGTACTTGACAAATCGCGACCAGATCGATCGCAACAGAGCGCAATACATCGTATCCAAGCATGACATCTCAGAGAAATACCACGATAAGCTACGAGTGGTCAATCGCGGCGTTCGTGACGGATCGCACGATAGTGGGAACCTAGTATTACATAAGTAATGCGTTTCGTATTGTTCTGGCTAGTATCCAAGAATTGTATTCATTTATTTTTATTATCCTCGCCTATAAACATTGATATAATTATTAGAGTATTTTTCATAAGTTCCCAATAGAAACATAATCGACATATCTGATGAGTCATAAAATTTTATTCTTGATACATACTATACAACTGCCAAATGATGCTTTACACAATATTCCTGTTAACACTTGCAAATACGCATTGTTTTGCAATATAGAACAACTCTAGTGCGTTCAGCGCTTTGACGGAATGTATAGACAACCGGGGCGGTAATTGAAAGTGCAATCCAAATATGCTAAAAGTCAATCTCCCAGCAGAGTTGTCGTTCCATGCTCTCACATACACCTCTGCAACGGGCTCAATGACAAGAATCTTGTCAAAACCGAACAAATGCATTCAAAGTACATTTAATTGGATATTTAGGATCGAAGGCATTAAAATAAAGAAATAGTAATTTTAAATTTATGATACATCGGGCAAAACCTGGTAGTTTTAATGCATCTTTTAGGAACTTTTTTATTGCCCATTTACGCAGATGGAATCATTCCGCGCACTTCACAAAATGTAAACAAAATGGACAAATTGAGTGACATCGTGCGTGGCTACGACGAAAAACTTGTATTAAAGGAGAAGCAATCTGAAGCTTTGTTGCATTTATTGAACAAAAAAGGGACCTTATTGTAAATTTGCCTGTTGGTTACGGAAAGAGCATAATTTTTCATTTGCTACCTAAAATTCTTGGCGAGAATGTGTTCAAACCTGATGTGATAGTAGTGTCTCCTTTGAATATTATTCAGAAGGACCAGCTTGTGTCACTTCAAAGTCACAGCATTTCATCATGTAGACTTGACATTAATTCTAATATAGATGACGACTGTGGATATGGTGCAGACGAGGACAAGGATAAGTTCACATGCACGTCAGATGCTAGTAATGAGCAGCTGAAAAGGGGTGATATCTCGGTGGTACTGTGTCACCCAGAAGCTCTATTGAACACTAAGAAGGGCAGGGAAATCCTAAATAGTCAGCTGCAACAACACGTTGTTGCTGTTGTCATTGATGAATGCCATGTTTTGGATAAATGGTGAGTATAATGTTGTCATAATCTGAAATTGTTATTGCCTTGGATGAAGATATATAATACGTGCTGCTAATCAAGTTTCCATTGATGTTGTTAGTCAACTAAGTGGTTGATGTCGTTTGTCAATAATTTTCAATTACAAAAGGACATTACGGTGATTACACAGATGTGCAGAATCATTACTGCCACCCCTGATAGTAGCAAATCTGTGACCGCTTCATTTATAGTCGAGCTGACCTAACAGGAAATTCCTCTCATGGATTGTATGACAGTTCTACTAGTAGTACTACACAGGTCTTGTACTGATATACATTGACCTTTGACAGACTGTGCGTCTCGATGAGATTCCAAAATTGCAATTATTTTATTTTAAACAAGACAGGGGGAGTAAATTTTCCCAATAATCATATACATAGTATCGCAGAGCCTCACTACATTCCATCTGGATCCTGGCTCTTATGAAGATTATGTTCTTATATTTATTTGTTTTTTAGTATTATGATAATTTAGTTTTGTATTAAAAACTTAATTGGTATTATTCAAACATACAAAAAATATGTGAACAAGTCCCTTTAAAAGGTTTTATGGGTTAATTCAAGAGTAACATAAAAGAATATTCAGATTTTAATATTTGAACATATATATATTGGCATACAGTGTAACAACAATAAATACAGTACTTGAAAATACTGTACAATGCACAATACTAAAAAATGAACTTAACATGTAATATGTTGCAGAATCAGAGATGTACATGTATTTTTTGGTATTAATCATTAATGGTCATGTGTAACTTAATGTATAGGGATATTTGTTCATAATTATACCAAAATATTTTTGCTATGTTGCTTGTCTTTAATTGCTCATTTCCTCTCATGCGCCCTTGTATTTCAAGATAGAATACTTTCCATCGAAGAGGAAAGAGGTCTGGGTTAAAATCCCAGCAGGGGCTTCAGAGGATGATGCATTTTGTGACGAATGATTATTTTGCATTAACAAATACATTAAATTTATCCTTAAAGCAACTAAATGACTGTGAAAAATTATTTAACATTTAATAAATACTTGATACATGTATAACTTACTAATGTTCACTTAAACTATCAATGCATACAGGTACATATGTATTTTAATGCATAGAAATTACAAACAGTACAGTATAAAATATGCACCAAAGAGATGACAAAATAAATTAATAAGGCCAACCGTAAACAATTCTTTGTTTGCCATTGCCTACCCAGGGTTGCTGGTAATGGGTAGGTAGGTATGCAAATCTGTTTTTTGCAAACATAACTGCATGTTTAAGTTTGCACATTTTGAAAGGATCGTCTATGACACACAAGGAAATTTTTGTCGATATGACCAATTATACGCAGGTGTCCAGTCGATACAATTAATTTATTAACTCAAAGTTCAATGACAAAAATAGATTAATCATGAAAAAAAAAAATTTGATTGTACCCCAAAAAATCTTTTGAGTATGTGTAACTGTGTGTTACATTACAGTAGTATGTAACCTATCGAGACTTGGTAGGTTGTAACCCGATGTCGTAAAAGTCGGTGGTGGTGAAGGTCGTTCTGTGGTGGAGTTGGCTGCCATTGTTGGAAAATAGAAAGTTCTGGTTGAGAATCGAGAAATATCTTTTGCATCAGATTATAGTTGTCATTAATTAATTTAATATAAGGAACCTCAGATAGTCAGCAGTCAGCACATTGCACGGAGAGAGAGATTTTGGGAAGAGAGGCCAACGAGTACCAAATACTCTGTAAGTTGTTCTCCTTGTTGTAAATGTGATAATATACAGTGCAGAATGGTTGTTAGTTTCTATATTGTGTGTTTATAGATGTTTTTCTATAAATAAGATCAGTTTAATTGGTTTGGCACACACGGTCATGCAAGGCCAATGGTGACTGTTTTATCTCTATATTCATTGATATGAGAAATGAACAGATATTCATACATGTATATGTATTTCAGGTGTTTTAGATGTGATTGTATAGTAATCTTAAATATGTGTATGTTTTTGATTATTTTTAGGGCGGATCAAATGGGATTACCCGGGATCAGATGGGATTCCTATTGATCAGACTTGACAGAACGAACATTCAGTCTGTTAGAATATATTCATTAAATTGAACTATACTGATTTGATCTATCGAGAATTGTATCACTGGTTATTGCTATATTTTGTCTTTGAATATATTGAACAATTAATCTAAGAACTCACGTGTTTCGTTCTTACTGAACAGACCCCGAAGTTACATTGGAGCCCCCAGTGATTTAGAAGATTTCAAGTATTAACCAGTGAATTTTACAAGTAACCAGTGAATTTTAACCAGTGATAGTATGAATCTTTAACCAGTGAAAGTATAAATTTGTAGCCAGTGATTAAATGAAGTATGTGTGAATTAACATTAGGTCACCATACAAGTTACTAGTGAAAATTTTAATAGAACACTGAATTATAATAAATTGTGTGATAATACTTGACTGCACGTTACCTTGTCGAGATCATTTCATCACACCTGACGTTCCTGGTTCCAATTTCTTCAAGACCGTTTCTTCAATATCATTTCATTCCACAAGGCGTTTCTACAAGACCGTTTCATCCCACAAGGCGTTTTGTTACATTACCTTCCTCTAGACCGTTACTTCACATCATTCGTTTATGGAGTTTATTCTTCAAGACTGTTACATCATAACAGACATCTAGACCATTCATCATTGTGTTGTTGGACATATTACTGTATGAACAGTGACATTTGTGACGCAAAGTGTGCCAGACCAGACAGATGCGTTGTTTGCCATATATTCATAAGGTGGTGAATGTGAAAAGTGATTTTACTAAAAGTCATCATCCAAAATACTTACAGTTGATTGAATTTTCTATTTCTTTCTCTGATCAAAAAGATATTTTGGATTACAACTTTTTTTTAAACAGTGTGACATTGTAATTTGCGAGTAACAATGTTTGTAAGATAGAATTTTGCAGATCACTTAACAAACAGGTAATGGCATAAAATTTGAATACTTTCACTATTCCCTATCTCACATTTCACTAGTTAATCCATATTGCATTCCCTAACATATTCACTGTATAGTATTTTGACAACCATATTATTATTTCAAAATAGGGGGGGGGAATATTGGCCTTGGCTTCAGTACATTTGCACCGAATTGGTCCATTGGTTGTGTTGGGGTTGTTTGGTGGCCATCTTGGATTTCTGGTTGAGTTGGTTGTTGATGATAGGTTTTTTTCTTCATTAGTCTCAAATCGACGGGTATTACAAGTAGGTTGTCTATTGAAGTAGTATTATATTACATTTAATTCTAGAATTGTATACCCTAATTTTATTTTTTTATTGAGTTTGATATAAATTTTGTCAGAGATAGGGTGTGGATTTAATTCATTGTTCTTTTCAGTAACTCTTTGATTTTTAGACAACAGAACCGGATTAGACCAGTTACATAGGTTTTGTTTAGACTGGAATTTAGAATAACACGTTAGTTTCAGACAACAGTATTTATTTGCAGACATTTTGTGTATATTGTTTACAGTTGATGTCACAATTGCAGTTACATGTTGTTGTTGTTTTTTTTCAGGAACATTTAATTTAGATAGTTCATATTCATAATTATAAACAGTAAAGTGAAAATTAACTCATTTTCAGAAAAGCAGGTAAGTACATTTTTAATTGAAAGTATTATTGAATTTACTTCGAAATTTTGTTTATTCCTTGAATTATGAAATGTATAATTTGATGTGATCTTAACTACTCAGCCGCAATGGCAGAAATTTCAGAGGAACAAAGGGCACTTTTAGATGCCATGAAAGAACTTAATATAGAAACAGAACGTGATTTGAAAGGTTTGTTGCGAAAACAAGAAATTGAATCACAGGCACTATATTATAAGAAGCAGGATGAAAAATCAGAAACAACTACAAAGTTTCCCAGAATTTCACTTTTCTATGGTGGACCAGGTAAAGGTGAAGTGTCTTACTTTACCTGGCAATATGAAGTCAAATGTTTGTTGCAAGAGAAAGCGTACAGCCCTGAGAGTATACTGCTTGGCATTCGCAGGTCATGTAGAGGCGAAGCAGCGGATATACTGCGAAGGCTAGGTGTCAAAACCAGGGTTGATGACATTTTAGATAAATTTCAATGTACATTTGGTGCCATCGACACACCAGAATCAATTTTGCGTAAATTTTATGCATGTCAACAAGAAAAGAATGAAAGTGTTTCAAAGTATGCTACACGGATCGAAGAAATTTTTTCTCAGGCTGTCGAACTAGAAGCCATTGGTAGAGAACAAGAAGTATTATTGAAAAATGTTTTCTATCAAGGTCTTCATAAAGAATTAAAACATACATCTGCTTTTAAATTCGAGTCAGTACATGACTATGATCTCTTCAAAGTTGAAGTGAGAAAATTGGAGCGTGATTTAAACACACCACAAGACACAAAAACACAATGTAGTGCAATAAATCCAAATGAGACGCAAATTGGAAGTGAACTTGGAGAAGTCAAGACTCTGTTGAAATCTTTGAATGAAAGAATAGAAAAGTTAGAAAAAAGTAAGGAAAGTCAATATTCTCCATATCAAGAATCAAATGTCGTTAGGGGGTCATTTAGAGGCCGTAGACATTACAGAGGGACACTCTGTCAACGAGGATTTAATTCCCAAAGGCCATCTAGAATACCGGGGAGAGGTGATGCTTCATATCGACCTAGACGGCCGGTAGCCTCTAATATGTTTAGGCCAAAGGAAGTTGAATGTTACAACTGCTACGAGACAGGACATTTTGCGCGAGATTGCCCATATAATTTAAACGAATAAGTGCCGCATGTGCGGGTCTCCATACTGGCACGAACAAACCTGACCCAGATTTAGTTGGTGAATCATGCGAAGTTGAAATTCAAGTTGCTAATATTATAACAACTGCTTTATTAGACACAGGATCTTGTGTATCGGCTTGTTCCGAAGATTTTTATAACACAAAATTGTCAGGGTATGAGTTGAAACCCTTGAATGAATTAATAAAAATTGAATGTGCTGATGGTAATACACTACCATATACTGGGTATATTGAAGTAACAATTAATACTCCAGGAATTGAAAATTCTAAAGAACAACATTGTTTATTACTTGTTGTACCAAATACTGAGTATAATAAAAGGACACCAATTTTAATTGGTACAAACATTTTATCACATTTTATTGACAATTGCAAATTGCAATGTGGAGATCAGTTCTTAAAAACGACCAAATTGTCTACTCCATGGTTTTCTGCTTTCCGAGCAATGACATTACGAGAGAGGGAATTAAAAAAAAATGGAAATAGACTTGCAATTTTGAGATGCAGTCATAACTCAAAAATAACAATAGGTCCAAATCAATCAATAAATGTGTCATGTTTTACAGACAAAGTGATGAATTATAAACAGACTTGTGCCATTCTACAGGAGACAAAAGAGTCTTTATTGCCAAGTTTTATTGAAATTACCCCTGCTGTTGTCAATTTTAACAACAACAAACAAGAAATATTAGTGGGTATTTCAAATCCATCATCTCAGGTGGTGACTATTGCACCCAGAGCTGTCATTTGTGAAATGCAACCTGTGATCATTGAACATTGTTCACATGACAACTTGTCAGAGGAAAATGTAGATATTTTACATCAAGTACATGTTAATTCTGAATTGACTTTAGAACAACATAGTGAACTGTTAATTTTGCTTAAAAGGCACGAAAGTATTTTTTCAAAAGGGGATACAGATATTGGCAATTGTACCTTGTCAAAACATCGTATTGATTTGCATAATGATATTCCTTTTAAACAAAGACATCGTAATATACCCCCACACATGGTGGATGAAGTGAGAAAACATTTGAATGATTTAGTAACTGCAGGTATTATTAGGAAATCTAAGTCACCATGGGCATCTGCAGTAGTACTTTGTAGAAAAAAGAATGGGAAATTACGTATGTGCATTGATTATAGAATGCTGAATAAACAAACTGTGAAAGATTCTTATGCACTACCCAGAGTAGAAGATATTTTCAATTGTCTAAATGGATCTACCTGGTTTAGCACTGTGGACATGAAAGCCGGTTATCATCAGGTGGAAGTCGAAGAATGTCATAAGAAACGTACAGCTTTCACAGTAGGCCCACTTGGTTTCTGGGAATTTAACAAAATGCCCTTTGGATTAGTTAACAGTCCAGCAAGCTATCAACGTCTAATGGAAGAATGTTTAGGAGATTATAATATGAAGATCTGTGTTATATATTTAGATGATCTGATTATTTTCAGCTCTTCGTTCTCTCAACATTTAGAGCGACTGGATCTTATCATGACAAGACTCAGAGAATGCGGAATAAAACTCTCTCCTGATAAATGTTTCTTCTTAAAGAAAAAAGTCAATTTCTTAGGACATGTTGTTGGAAAATATGGAATTGAAACTGACCCGGAAAAATGTGAAAAGATAAAGAACTATCCAACTCCATCAAATGCGGAGGAATTGAGATCATTTTTAGCTTTAGCGGGCTATTATCGCAAATTTGTGAAAGATTTTAGTAAAGTATCAAAACCACTAACTGATCTGTTACCACCTACAAGTCCAAAGAAGAATAAGAATAAGCGTAACATAAAATGGAAGTGGGGTGTTGAAGAAGAGAAGGTTTTTAATGAACTGAAGAGGTTGTTATCCACACCACCTATACTTGGATATCCTGATTTTAATCTCCCATTTGAACTTCACACCGATGCCAGTCAAAAGGGATTAGGTGCTGTATTGTATCAACTTCAAAATGGTTCAAAGAAAGTTATTGCTTATGCCAGCAGAAGTTTGTCAAAAACTGAAAAAAATTACTCTGCCTACAAATTGGAGTTTCTGGCATTAAAATGGGCAATAACAGAGAAGTTTCATGATTATCTTCAGTGCCAGAATTTCAGTGTTTACACTGACAATAATCCTTTGACTTATGTTTTAACAAGTGCAACGTTGGATGCAACCGGTCAACGGTGGGTATCCACATTAGCTGATTACAATTTTGACATCCTGTACAGACCAGGAGTCAAGAATGTTGATGCTGACGTTATGTCACGCTACCCATTTGAACAGAATGAGACAAAGAAAATTGAACATGAAACAATCAAAGCAATTGGCCATCAGCAAATACCATTTGTTGAAATATTACCAGGTGCTTCTCTACATATTTTAGATTCCACTGACGATTCTGGTTCTGTAATGACACAGATAGAAATGAAAGAGTTAAGGAATAGTCAACGGAATGACCCAGTTATTGGGTTGTGGGTGAAAGCTACTGTGAATAAAACACTTCCAAATAAACAATCGATAGGTAACAACAAACATTTGACCATGTCTAGACATTTTAAACAGTTTAAGATGGTAAGAGGTATTTTATACCGAGAAATCGAAGAAAATCAGCAGACCATTAAACAGTTGGTATTACCATCTGTATTTCACCATGATGTTTTTAAAGGTTTACACAGTGATATTGGCCATCCTGGAAAAGACAGAACAACATCTTTAGTACGTGAACGTTTTTATTGGCCTGGATACACCAGTGACATCAACAAATGGGTGGAGCAATGCCCAAGATGCTTGAGAAGAAAGACTAACAAGAACAACACTGCACCTTTAGTAAATATTAAGTCAAATTATCCATTGGAGCTTGTTAGTACAGATTTTTTGAAAGTTGATCCGTGCAAAGGAAACATAGGAAATATACTTGTCATAACAGACCATTTTACTAAATTGGCTATTGCAGTACCAACAAAAAACCAGACAGCTAAAACAACGGCGGAAGTTTTACTGGAACATTTCATCTACAAATATGGTATCCCTACCAAACTTTTGGCCGATCAAGGTCCAAATTTTGAATCGGATGTCATAACAGAACTTTGTCAACTGATGGGAATTAAAAAAATAAGAACAACCATTTATCATCCTCAATGCAATGGAATATCTGAAAGGTTCAATAGAAGTTTACTGGATATGTTAGGCACATTAGAGCCTGAAAAGAAAACCAACTGGAAAGAGTATTTGTCATCCTTGTGTTATGCATACAATGCAATTAAACACGAATCCACAGGGATTAGCCCTTTTGAACTAATGTTTGGAAGAAAACCAAAATTACCAGTTGACACCATGTTTGGTCTGGACAAAGAAGATTTTATTTCTACTGACTATGTGAAACATTTAAAACAGAAAATGGAAGTAGCAAGAAACATAGCAAATGATTTCTTAGAAAAAGCAAGAAATAAACAACAACATTATTATAACAAAAACGCCAAAGCTTCAAAAATAGAGGTTGGTGATCGTGTTCTCATTAGAATATTAGCTTTCAATGGTCCACACAAAATTGCCGACAAATATGAAGAAGAAGTTTACGAAGTGGTGGAACAACCAAATATGGAAATACCCGTCTTTATAGTGAGAAACAAAGAAGGCGACAAAAAAACGTTGCATAGAAACCATCTTTTACCTGTTGGTGAAGGAGAGAATACATTTTTAGAGATAGGTGTTAAACCGAAGGCAGCTCCTCGAAAAAGTAAGGGGGTTGATAACAGCGAGTTAATTAGATCGGTTGAAAGTAATACAACGGATGTAGTTGATTCAATACATCCAACCCAGAAGTATTGTTCAGATTCTAGTGAATCTGATACTGATTTTATTGAGTTCACAGGTGTGCCCTCAAAGAAGAAAAGGCTGACCGGTCAGCGCGAGACTAGAGGAAAAGAAACTGCTAGAGAAGAAGGTGCTAGAAAAGAAGCTGCAACAGAAGAAGCTGCAGCAGAAGAAGTAGAAGTTGCAACACAAGAAGACCAACCTACATCTACAGAAGTAGAAACAACAGAGGCTGTAGAAGCCAATGAAGTTATAGAAGATGAAGATGTTCGAAATGATAACCGAACAAGTGAAGAGGACGATATAGTAACACGAACAACAAAACCGCCACCCAAACCACCACCAAGAAGATTGAAACATCAAGTATCTCGACCAGACACCGAAACAGAAGACGATGTAGATAGACCCTTTCCAAGAAAGTCGACGAGAACCAAGAAGAAACCAGATTGGCATGATACATACCACATCGGCCAACAACAGAACATATTGGAATTGTTAGAAATGCAAGCAAAAAACAGTAGAGTCACAGCTGAACTGTTTAAATCTGTATTGCAAGTTCTTTCCTTGTAGGGAGTATAGACAATAGGCAGAAATTGTTATGATGTATGATAATTTTTTTTATTGTGTTGATGCAGGTTGTTTTTCTGGCAGGAGGTGAGGTAACATGTTGATGGAAGTATTTCAACATTTTTATGATGTGGTATCGGTAGTTTAATCGTTAAACTACAGTTTGTTCCAATAATTTTACAGTCCTGTCATATTGGTATATATTGTGAATAATAATGCATAAATTTTATTACAGGATGCAGGATGATGCACATGGCATAATTGTAGGCAATTACACAAATATAAGGTTGACACCTATGTTTCAGAAAGCAGAAATTTGTATTGTACATATTATGTTTTAATTTCCATGTATGGTTTTATTATTGTCAGGTGTGCCTACTATTTGCAGACTATTAGACAGTATGCAGAATATGATGTTTTTTTTTTATGTGAATACACGGTGTTGAATATTATTCAACACATTATATATTGTATTTTTACAACATAGTAGCAAATGTAAATGGGTACTGTTTATTGGTGTTATCAGGACGTTGATAGTAAGGGTATGGTACAACCGTGTAGTAGTTGGTAATTTGTTGTAGTATAAAAGTCAGGGGACTTTTCAGGAAGAGGGGGAGAATGTAACTGTGTGTTACATTACAATAGTATGTAACCTATCGAGACTTGGTAGGTTGTAACCCGATGTCGTAAAAGTCGGTGGTGGTGAAGGTCGTTCTGTGGTGGAGTTGGCTGCCATTGTTGGAAAATAGAAAGTTCTGGTTGAGAATCGAGAAATATCTTTTGCATCAGATTATAGTTGTCATTAATTAATTTAATATAAGGAACCTCAGATAGTCAGCAGTCAGCACATTGCACGGAGAGAGAGATTTTGGGAAGAGAGGCCAACGAGTACCAAATACTCTGTAAGTTGTTCTCCTTGTTGTAAATGTGATAATATACAGTGCAGAATGGTTGTTAGTTTCTATATTGTGTGTTTATAGATGTTTTTCTATAAATAAGATCAGTTTAATTGGTTTGGCACACACGGTCATGCAAGGCCAATGGTGACTGTTTTATCTCTATATTCATTGATATGAGAAATGAACAGATATTCATACATGTATATGTATTTCAGGTGTTTTAGATGTGATTGTATAGTAATCTTAAATATGTGTATGTTTTTGATTATTTTTAGGGCGGATCAAATGGGATTACCCGGGATCAGATGGGATTCCTATTGATCAGACTTGACAGAACGAACATTCAGTCTGTTAGAATATATTCATTAAATTGAACTATACTGATTTGATCTATCGAGAATTGTATCACTGGTTATTGCTATATTTTGTCTTTGAATATATTGAACAATTAATCTAAGAACTCACGTGTTTCGTTCTTACTGAACAGACCCCGAAGTTACATATGGACAATTTCATTGGGCAGGTAGGCAATGGCAAACAAAGATATTTTTATTGTTGGCCTAATATTTAAAAAAAACTTTGGTTTACTATACGCTTGGTGCCAAAACTTTAATTTCATGTATTTATTACCAGTAATGCTGAAAATATTCATAGATAAATGTCACTGTACTTTTAATGAGGGTCTGCATTAAACACTAAGTAGTTTGTTTAAATGCTTTCAGATGAAAAAACAACAAACAACAAAACTTAACACTGCATTGTATTTCTGTAGTACACTAAATATTGCCAACAATTACTTTTCAACAAAAATTAATCATGTTTTTGATTATCATATGTTTCAGGGGAGATGAGTTCAGAACTGCTTTCAAGGAATTGAAAAATTTAAAAGCATTTTTCCCAGGTGTACCATTTGTTGCGTTGAGTGGAACTCTTACAGCTGAACAGAAAAAAAACTTACCAAAGCAACTAGGCTTAACTAATCACTGTATCATTGAAAGTAGTCCAGATAAACCAAATGTTTTCCTAGAAAAGTTTGACAAGGGAAGTACTACTGATGACCTGGAAGAGTATGAAGCAGTTACTCATGGAATATGTGACAGACTGTATCAGGAAAGGGAGAGGTTTCCTGTGACCCTGTTATTTCTTCCAATATACTATATGAGCCAAGTTATTGTGTATCTGAACAGTTTATTTCAGTCAACAAGCATTGACGATGCTTTGTACAGTGCAATTTGCTCAGGACAAGATCAGTATGTAATTGACAGAACTATCCAAGAATTGAAAAAAACGGATCCACGAATAAGATTAGTGTTAACAACTTCCATCCTAGGAATGGGTTTTGACCCGGAAAATGTAACAAACATTATTCATGCCTGTCCTCCAAGAAACATCACACAGTATTTCCAGGAGATTGGTAGAGCTGGTAGGCGTGGCCAGCCTGCTACAGCTACACTCTACTACAGTTCAAGAAACTTAGCAAAAAATCTTCCTGGAATAAATGATGACATAATTTCTTACTGTAAGAATAATTCTTCCTGTCTGAGAAATCAGCTGCTATCTGTGTTTGGATTTGAAAAGGACACAAGCATTGAAGGCTGCAAGTGCTGTTCTATTTGTAGGGAAAACTGCACATGTACAAAGTGTTTACCAATGACCAATATCTCTTTTGATGATTAACTTACTATTACCAAAAATAGTTTTTATAGTGAAAAATATCCCTAATGCTATTGTATGAAATCAAATAATGACATGTATACTTAGTGGATGTCTTTTAATTTGATTGTTTAAACATTATTATAAATATATATATGACCAATTTAAAATGTTATTCATTGTTTAGTTACACATCATGCACATGTTTAAATGGTTAACAGACAATTAAAAAAAATAGTATCTTATGCTTTGATAAGTGGCAGATAACAGTGTCTTGTTCTTGGAAGACTAACTTTATAGCAGTACAATTTCAATATTTGAAATGAGTAATCACTGGATATGAATTCATAATAATTAAGTTTATCAGGCTAAAGTTTCTTTAAACTTGACTGCATGAATAATAATTTACATTCATGAAATAATACTTAACATAACCAACCAAGCTGATACAGGCACTATCATATCTTTGACTTGATACAAAAATGGGTGATTTATATTCATGAACAAAACACAGGCCATAAATGTTTGTCAAAAATTGTGAAGTAAATACTGTTATATATATTAATTTCGAACATTCTACAGAAAGTTGGCCTACCAGAAATGTTTTATTGCCGCTATACAAATAATGTGAATGTGTCTGCAAGGATTTACATCAATGTTAGAATTAAGGAGTCCCCAGGACTGAAATTGCTAATATTTAGGGGTCCTGTCAATAAAGGGGGTTGTCAAATCATTTTACCAAAAAAAAAATTATACTTATACATGTTTATAATTAAGAACAGATATAAAAATTATACAGCAAATTACTTGCACTTGATATTTCCTTTTTCTGCATTTCAATCATCCTTTTGAATAATTGTAACAATACAATTTGAAATTCAATGTATTGTAAGGGATAATTTCTCATTAATAAACAATAAATGCAATAATTAATTTTGGCAAGCAATAACATAAAGTTCACGTCAGCAAAATGTGCATCCAATGGGATGCAAATTTAACAATAGCAGGGATTCTGACCCACAATTTAGGGGTCTATGATATGATGGAGAAAATTGCGTCGGGTAAAACCCTGTGTCTATCAAACATAAACAATCAACTAAGTTTTGTAAAATTCTGTCGAATCTCATCAATAAACACACTAATAATGAATTTAAAAAGCCAAAAGTATACAAATATTTTGATTATTTTCTGTCCTATAATTAATAAATGTTCAGTAAATGTTATATAGTTGTTTATCATAGCATCATTGATTGTCATTTTATACAGCATCAGTGTCTTAAAGGGACCTGTTCACAGATGGATGAATTGACAAAGTTCTGTGACAGATTCCAAAAATAAAGTATCTGTCTAGTTTAGACATTGAATTACAAACCTCAAAATATATGAAAATATGTGAAAAAGTCCCTTTAATACACCATTTCACTGAAATGCACTAAACATCAATATCATCCTCATCTTCAACATCTACACTGAGACCTCTAGTTAACCTTGTTATTATCTGGTTCAGTCTCTGTTTCATTGCTGGCATCTGCTCAACACTGACTGGAACAGCACCAACATTTGCGAATCCAGGACACTTCCTCCCAGGAGTGACACGAAATGGCCTAATTTTTCGCAGTGTTTTTGAAATCAAGTCATGGTCACTTTCGTTCAAAGGTTTAGAGTTTTGGCCACTTTTAGGCTTAATTTGAAAACTTTCATCAAATGTGGAGCATATTTCTGCTATGGTATCAGTAGCACCAGTGACTCTTTTGATTGCTTTTTCACTTTTGTTTGCAACAAGTGACTTAATGAGTGCTTTTTGATTACAGACAGAATGTTCCTTTGTCAAGTCACTTTCCACGTTTTTGCCTTTCCCGCCCTTAGTATTGACATTGGATCCCTCGAGCACTCGCATCTTCTGCAGAGGACTTAATAGGTACTTACATTTCAGTACGTAATCAATGTTTTCCACCAGATATTTACTAAGTTTGGAATGTGAGTAGAAGAAAGGCAATGAGTACTGACAGTTTACAACTGTCCTATTCAGATCAGCTTCTTTGGCAGTATCATCCAGTGCAGCAAGATGCAAGTACCAATGACACAATTGCATGCAATAATTATACAGCTCATCGGGTTCACTGTTGGGAATGCTGGAAACTTCATATCTTATTACGATCTGGTTATTGTCTGACTTTGAAATGTCAACTATTCTTGGAGTGCTAGAACTTGGTTCCACAATATTTGTTGGACAGTCCACTGTTCCGTACCCGTAGTGTGTCAGAAACTCATGAACAATCTTCATTAGCACGTCACTTTGTTCAGCTGGTTGTACATCTGTAAGATCAGCCAAGAACTTGTGTTGTGGCTGACTATCATTTCCCTCCATCTTGAAGAAATCATGGAACTGTTCAAGAACCATTCCCTCACCAACAGACATTAGCAAATTGAAGTGTGGTTGAAAACGACCCTTCACTTTCCCATTAACATCTGTTCTGTGGAGAATGGTCTTGAAGTGGTTGAGGGTACCAGGACTGACCTCTGCTTTGAAGAATGTTCTGAAGCATTTCTGAAATTTAATGAAAATATATTAAATTTATAGTTGTCAATTCACACCACCAGTCTAATCATCAAACTAGTTGCTTACTAAAATCACTAGCATGAACTCTTGCTATTGAAGCATGAAATTATAATAGTGGTTTCACACTAATGAGGCTACTTCTATGTGTGCTTAAATGTCATGGCCAAGCAATGTTGACTCATTAGTGTTTTATTTAATTTTCCTTTTAGTTTAGATGAGTCAACTGTAGATGAAAAACATATTATTGTCTTCATGCAACGACTTCCGAATAATAACAAAATCAGCTCTGAAAGTGATCAATACCCTCAATTCTTATAAAACAATGCCTCGACAGGCCCTTCAGAGTCTCTAAATGCTGCTAACGGACTCTACATATGTCTTTATATACGACACAGAATATTAGTGAAAAAATAAAGTAACATGTTGATCTTAATAGCAGTAACACCAGTAATAGTAGTGTTAAGAGATAAAGAATAATTAGTAGTAGTTGCAGTAGCTGATGGCTAAAGAACATTTTGGTTTTTCATAAAACCATAAAATCCTATGAAATGTCCAAAATGAGACGAATTTTTACACAAGTTTTTGAATAATATGGTTAATTATGCTACAAAAAATTTAAACCAGTGGAACCCTTAATGCTGGTTTAATTTATTTTCTTACCTCCAGAAAATCTTGTTTCGAATGCCACATCTCGCAGACAATGGGATGTAGATCGTCATACCTCTTTTCTGAGGTTACAGACAAACTCCGCAGGTGTTTTGCCTCACAAAGGCGAACTCTGGTGAGCTGATCACCTCCTATTGGTACACCATATTTCCTAAGTAGGTCAGCATTGCCTGTAAAGTATTAACACGCCTTTAAGAAACATGTTAATATTATACCATAACATATGGGAAAATGCTGTTGGTGGAAGAAATCCACTTTAGGGTCACCGGAGCAAAATTATCTTTAAATCCAATCATCAGTTTATGGGAAGATGATTTTCAAATTTGTTTATATAGCCAAATAAGTAAAATTGCTGTGGCCCCTTGTGGTCATGTATTTTATGAATCCAAATAATGGAAGTATTTTGGTAGTGACCACCTAAGAACATTTTTTTCTTTTTAATTGATTAGTGGTTTCTGACAAGATTTTAAATGTTGAAGGTCGCAGTGGCGTAATGGATATGGTGTCCGCCTACAGATCAGGAGGTCCCGGGTACGATCCCCACTCTGGGAGCGTTCTCAAGATATTCACCTGTGACAATAAGTACTGGTTCAATCCAGGAAAGGACTCCAAGAGTGCGTAAGGCTTTTGATGCAATCAAGCAAAAAAAAGTAGGCTTGAACTAAAGTTTTATATATAATTGGCGGCTGTGTTTTTATCAAATCAAAATAAATGAAGTATTTGGGTAGATGATCAATCATGGATCATTTGTGTAAAATTAAAATCAGACCAGTGGTTTCTATCAAGATAATTTCTATATAGTTTTCTTTACAGCGGCTAAACATTCATGCCTAGTTTGGTTAATTAGTTTGGCATGCTCAGTAGAATGAGTACATATAATAAAAGGAAGGTAAAGCTAGGCTTTAACATGCCTTTGCTCATAACCTTTTTGGGTAATGCCCAATCAGGCGATGCATATTAGACTCAAAGAGTTTAGCAATTTGATAATTCATCAACATATGTTTTTATATAACAAACAATCATGGAGCATAATTAATGTTAATGTGTCTTAATATTTTCTTATCAGTCAAAATTTACATACTAAAAACAAAAGAATTAAAAAAATATAGCATACCAAATGCATGATTATAAAGGCTGCTTAGCTGTTCCTCGTAGCCGTCCATGATAGCCATACAATCTTCATGTTTCGTTTCATTCTTAAACATGATAGGGAGAGGATGTACAACCGATTTCCTCGACATCTTTTCGCTGAATTCATGTGGAATGTGCTTTGGAACCAGTTTACCATACTGTTGAAAAGCTGGTATCTTGCATAATATTCTGGCAAGGAGCACAGCGTAGGAATGTAACAACTTGGCTTTGTCATTAGAATGTTCAGGCATAAGTACTTTTCACTGGTTAACTCTGAAACATCGACCTTAGGAACTAAATTGTTCATGTCTATTGTCGACACTCTGCTGAATATTATGTTACTTGTGAATAGATGCAGGTCCTTATTCCTTCTCTCTTTACTGAGAGATGATGTCTTCACATAAATATCCAGGTTATCTCCTGAAAACATACATTATAACATGTTTATATGAATAATTGTAGGTGACATTATGAAATAAAACCCAAAGTAACCAGTGCTGTTAAAGGGGCAATTTGATGGTATTTCAGAAATTCCCTTAATGTATTGAAAGAGTCCATATTACATTTTTTCATGCATACATATATCTACTACTAAGTCTGACAATGATATATTGATGAATTGTTGTCTACAATATATATACAATGACAACAGATATTTTTCTAAACACGCCTCAGTGTGATTCGATCTCGTGCCTACAAACATTGTGCACAACAATGAGAATTTTATAACACTACAATACTTTCAGTACTTTTTTAAGAAATCATGTACTTTTTGAGAAGTCTCAGGTGAACCGGTAGGGGACTGATAAACAGGGTAGTACTATCACATGTTTGTGAGTCATTTTCGGGTGAAAAATCTCTAAGGCATTTCATTTCCAATTTGTATCACTGTATCTTATGAAATTTATGGAAAAAAATACACATGTAAGAGAATAAAGCTACCACTGAAACATGCTCAATTCTTACCAGTAACCTTTATCAATGGATTTTCTTTCAGGTTGTCAGCAATCAGTTTTTCTGTCATCGCTTGGATTCCTTCCTGGAGTGTAATCCTTGAGGACCATGACAACATCAGACCCAGCTGGTTTAATCTAGTTTGTCCCTACAAAAAACAGTTCATTGTGATATTAATTATTGTGTAGGCGAAAACTTGTGCAACTAGCTTAGAATAAACATATTTACATGGTCTTACACGATAGCAGAACAATTAATTGTAATACTGTGTGAATGCACTTAAACATGTATGATGTAATATAATGTAATTTAATGAAAATGTGCATCTATGTAAATACTATATTGATTAAAAGATTCATTGAGTTTAAAACTGTAATAATAAATCAAGCCAATATATAATGCTTGTGCTGAAATATAATTATTGGTTAGCTAAATTAGGAAATCCAAGAAATGTATTACACAACAAATACATGTAATATGCTTTAATGGAAAGAAGTATGCTTGCAGTGTAACATTTACATATATTCTATGAGAAAATTTTGTATTATATCTGGGGGATAAAACAGGCTACCATACCTTGTACAAGGGCGTATTCAATGCTGCTGTTCCAAAAACTGGCAGAGGAGTAACTGTAACAAAACTGAAATCAACACAAAAGCAAGGATAACAATAAACCTAAACAAGAGGGCCAAAGGCCCTAGGTCGCTCACCTAAGAACCAAAGGAACTAAACTGTTCTAAGCAGCTTTTGTCATGTTTGTATTATAAATGTGGCTTCTGACCTTGCTTTTTACCCCGAGATATCATTAGAACAAATGTCCTGAGCAAGTTTCATGAAGATTGGACACAAAATGTGACTTCTAGAGTGTTCACAAGGTTTCACTATAGCCATATAAGGAAAACTGCCCCACCCCACTTTATTTTCAACTTCAAAAGCACTTAAGACAATATTTTTCTTTAAGTTTCGTATGGTTTTAACCCAGTTATTCACGTTTATTAATGTCAATTATCATTTAAAATACATAAAAGATGTATTAAGAAAATAAATTCTTTTAATTTCTGAGTTGACTATTGTATTTGCTATTCTGACACTTCATATTTACAAGCAGGGTTTATAAGACTCATAGATTCCAAATTCTACTGAAATTCCTCATTTATATTTAAGCAAAATATTCATTTATAAAGTTTAAAAACATATTTTCAGTTGTTGTCAAATTTCAATAAAAAGCAGCAGAAACTTTTCAACAACAAAGTATAAAAAATTTCAATAACAAGCACGAAATTTTGTGCAATAACATGAACTTTTCAACATGGGTGTGGAAATTCCATGCCATATTTTTCTGATATTGGTACTTAGCATCCCTAGTAGGTAATTTACTTGTCCAAGGACAAGTACTATGCCTGATTGTCAGTGTACAGTGTGCCAAAATGTGGTTTATATACGGTCGAAAGATATTTTTATATTACTATATAATTATTTACGCAATGATATTATCATTTTGTTAAAATATTAATGTCATGCAAACAATTATATATCAGACAGGAGACAATTTCTTGGAATCAAGTCAATAAATTCATTATCACGTAGACAATTGACATTGCTTGATAACAAATACCAGGATAGATTTGCAATGAACTGGTTCAAGCACAATTAAACAATTTTGGCATTTCCACATCCCTGATGATGAGCATTAACTTTTTAACAATTAACATAAATGGTCTTGATACTTACTCTTTCATCCAGGCCACCCTTGATAGCGATGATGGTCGTTAACCTGTGGTACGCTGAGAGGTTATCATATTTGTGCTTCATCAAGATGCTGTAAGCAGAAGCTATGGCAGGAAGAATAGATGGTTTCATATTCTCACTGGCAGGTGTAGCCACACACAGCATAACCTTCAGAAGTAGCGGGACTCTGAAATATCTGTATTGCCATATCAAGCAACAATGCCTGAAATCATTATAAAATGTTTAATTTTCCATAATGTATGTTTAAAGGGACTTGTTCACAGATTTTCATATTTTTGAAAAATATAATTAAATGAATTTACTAACAAAACTGTAATATTTGGAATAGTTTTAAATAATAATAATAACCAGGAAAAAGATAAAATAAAAAAATATGCCTTTCCCGTGGTTCGAACCCGGAACCTCTAGTAGCAAAAGCGAACGCTCTACAAGTACACCAAATAGGCTTTTGAATTTTAAAAGTAAGTTAAACGCTATGAGGGTAATACACGTTTTTGCTAAATTATCGATGAAAAGCTTTACAAACGCTATATTAATTTTTCGATTTCGATTGATGATTATCAATAAACGAACATATATTTTAAACATTTTTCTAGCCAGGAGTGTTATTTGGATTGTTTGCATATAATGCATACATTCTTTTTTGAATCTATGACAATTGTTATGAAAATTGTCATTTTGCCAAACTGTGAACAAGTCCCTTAAATGTATCAGCTCATTTATCAATTATAGCACTGAATTGAACTCTGAGATTTCAATATACCATAGTATAAATGTTTGGACATCGACAGTTATAAAACGGTAAAATATGATTGTAATAGCCGTGGAAAAGCACCTGACCAATTTAATTACATGTACACATTAAAAGTAGTCGTTAATGTTTACACGTGCAGTGATTATTTAGAAATATGGCCAAAAGCAACAAGGAAAACCTCTCAACGTTAAGTGATTCTGTTCAATAAAAAAAAATTATCCATATATAATTATTAATTTGCATTTTAGTATAATCATTATATGTAAAGATTTGTAGAAAATCTGGAGAAAAAAAGTTAAATGTCAACTATTACAATAAAGGAAAGGAATAACCCTAACGTGTGTAGTTTATTTATTGAAACTAATTTAACTAGACATTGTCACAGTAGTGACAAAGTAGTAATATGTAGTAAGTTGTAACTATGAAAAATTGGACCCTGGGGCGTTGCCAGTTTTGACCCCAGGGGCATTATTTGAACAAAGTTTGTAGATAACCACAATACAATGTTACATACTAAATATTAAACCTGTGGGCCTTGTGGTTTCAGAGTAAAAGATTTTAAGATATTTTGCTAAATAAGTCTATATACAATATTTGACCCCCTGGGTGTGGCCAGTTTTGACCCCAGGGTCATGATTTGATGAAACTAAGTAGAGGGCAAAAATACAATGTTCCATACCAAATATGACACATCTGGACGTTGTAGTTTCAAAGATGTATATTTCTGCTAATAAAGTCTTTAGTAACCATAATAATGTTTCAGAAATTCTAAGTTGAAAAGGGGGTATAACTTTTGTCATTTTTAACGTAGGACAATAAAAATCGCACATGCACAACTTCATATCATAAGGAACAATCCTAGCAAGTTTGAATGTTGTACGTTGAAAAGTGTAGGAGAACTTCTCCGGACAAATTTGTGTCTACGGACAGGCAGGCAGGCAGTCAGGCAGGCAGAGAGGCAGAGAGGACAGACAGACGGCCATGGTGATTCCAGTATACCCGCCTTTACTTCGTATCGGGGTTATAAAAAATGCATTATTATTAGTTACTATTATTATTATTACTATTACCTTTTCATCATCTCTTCAATTATTTCATCCAGGAAGTGATCAACGCTGTCCTCCAGTCTACTTATGTCTCTGTATTTATACAGGACTGAGCAGAAACGTTGCGTTCTTGAAGTCAGTGATGAGGACTGCGTCCGCAGTTCTTGCAACAGGACCGAAGTCGAATCTGTGCCTGCAGAAATCTCTTGTAACAGTGCCTTCAAATCGCTTACCATAGGACTTTCACAGGAAACCTTGTCATCAACTACAGTTTTACTGTAACCATGATCTGCAGGTAAAGTACATGTGGAAGACTGGGTTGAATGTTCTATAACTGGAATATTTGATACCTTATCAGAAGGGGTTGGATTTGGAACCTGTTTAGCAGGTGACAGCAATTTAAGTTTCTTCCTTAACCTGTTCTGCTGTGCATTCTGGGGTCCTGGATTCAATGTCTTGGGTGTTGAAGGGGAAGCTACACCCCTTTTCACTCGTACACCACTTTCAGTAACATATTTAGTTGCTGAAGTCTTCAGCTGAATAATGAAATCATATGTTTGTTCTATCTTCCAGTAACAGTTTCTGCATACCGTTGGTGAATCTGAATTTACGATGCTTGAAAAGTGATTATCATTGTTTAAAACTAATTTCATTTTTCCCAAAAAAAATTCTTCTTTAGATTTTCGTCCATTTAAATTAATCGGTCTAATTCTGGCAACACAACACACATAACAATCGAATTTTGTAATTTTAATGGGTGTATGTGTCGCCATCTTGAATGTTACGATCAGGTGACTAAAATTCAGGTGACTTGAGACTACATTCAGAGCCCAACACAGAGGTGAATGTCACTGTCACTAGCACTGTAAAGCCCTGTTGGACGGGTTCGGAGGGGCTGAGCACAGGTTGCTGACGCTGATGTCCACAAGAGATGACATCTCATTTTCTGCAGGAAGTTCTAATGCTGCAAAAGAGTGACAAAAACCTCAGAGTCAGATTGACCAACAAGAAAGCTAATGCATGCAAGCTGAAAAGACATGCAAAATCACATGCAAAACACTGGTGTAGTGTTTGAACTGAACAAGAAGTGACCATGAACATACGCGTTTGTAAGTAAGGACCCGGAAAACCAAAGTACCAACTGGTTGTAAATCAGATGCTTGCCCACATTTTATTTGCCAATACCGAACTTCTTTACTTAATTCAGAAATTAATGTGCTCTTCTGGACAAGGAACTGTACATTACATCTGTCTGATAGTACTGCTTTTTACTACAGAATGAGAAACAACATAGTTAAATAAAGTAAGTAGCAATTGCACTCGACTGACACTGACACAATCTATTTTAACCATCACATGCAATTTTGCATCAAAACCTTTCAAATCTATGGGAAATAAATACTATAAAAAGCACAATTCAATGCTCAAAATATATAAATGCACCATTCCAATGTGTAAATTTAGGTTTTTAGAAAGCAAATAGCTTTTTATTTTAAATAATTTCAAACAGTTTCCATCAAGAGAATGAGCTGACTTTGCCACTTTACTTTAAGGGGGGGGGGGCACTATACAGTTACTCAAGCTTCGGTCCCAGATTGACGGGGTCGGGGATACAGCCAGGTTTCACACACCTATAATGTCAACATCTGAAAAGAAAACACAATTGCTAAGGCTGTGGTTACACTAAAATAGGGAAATTAAGTATGCACAGAGTTTCACTATAAATTTAATATGCATTATCAAAACAATTTATGGTTAAATTTTCACCAGTTTTCGCAACCATTTTTGTGATTTTCAAATTCAATTTTCAGCTTTCCTGAGAATGCGAGCAACTGAAACACTGTATGCCTTGTTGCGTAACTTATCAGATATAATTTATTACACTAATGAACTGTCAGCACGGTCAGTATTCTAAATAATTAGACGTTTTACATAGGATGATCCTGTAACGTCTCCAACCCCCAAAAAACTGGTCATATCCATGAATTTTCTCAAAATACTAATTTAAGCGATTTTTCTACAAAAACAAGCTAAAGCAATGTAAACATCAATTATTACCAATCGAACCTGTAACAGCAGGAAAATAATCTAATTATCGATATTTATCAATGTTGTTGTTGTTGTTTTCAAATAACAGTGCGTTTATATGAATTACAGTCAAACCGACCACAAGTCAAACCGGCCACAGGTTAAACCGGCCATAAAAAAGTTAAACCGGCCACACAGTGATTTGGAAAAAAGTCAAACCGGCCTCATTTTTTAATCCTCTCAATGACTTGATGAATGTGTGCTTTATATATATTTTTATAGTACTTAATGTGTTAATGTTATTTTTAGACCATGAAAAACGACAATACATCTATGTATATATAACTTTTATATGTCTCATGTATGTTGACTCGCTTGGCTTCTTCTCTTCTACTCTGTCGTTGGCTTCTTCTCTTCTACTCTGTCGTTGGCTTCACAAACGACGAAATTTTCTTTAGTAGCGATGAGGCGCTCAGCTCTCTCCTCTGGTAGCTGGAAAAAAAACATAGCGCACGTTAGTACATTTTGCATGTTTTAATTAAAATTCAACGAAAACATATCCAAGTTTAATGCATGGATAATTAAACGAATACAAATTCAAATTTGATGCATGTAAATTCAAACGCTTATATTTAATGTATCACCTTTCCCAGGCTTGGAAAATTCTGGCCTGCATACTCCGGTATGCCTTCCGTTGAAGTCGTCGCAACTTCATCTCGCTCACGAGTCGCACTTGGGATTCTACAGCGAGTGCCTCACTGTACAGAAGACGTACAAGCGTGTAGAATGGGGGCGCAACACCGGCTCTCACGTTCAACCGCCGGTGCCACCCTAATATATATATAATTTATATATGTGTAATATGAATGTAATATTTAATATATAAATGTTATTCACGGTTTTCTGTTTACATGCTGTTGTCAATAAATGCGATGTTTGCATTTGTAATAAGTTCATTTTTACCGCACTGACTTTGATTGTCAGATTATTTAACAAGTGTGTTCCATAACAATTGAAGTACATTATTTGCCTTGTATTTATTATATTACCTTCCAAATCGTTGTTAGTCCTCACGGACTGGCCATATATGTTCCAGCTGTCGATAGGCCATAACTGGTACACCTGTCATCGACACTCATGTTCTATTTGCGTTTACGAGTTAATAACACAATATGTTACAAAATGATAACTTAAATTAACAAATAAATCTATAAACGTTCTTATTTAATTTGTTAATCCTTTACAATCACTCACATATTTGTCCAATTGTCAAAAAGCAAGTATGCACGATATACATGAACGATATATATATATATACTAAACATCTAATTGAACTGTGTACAGTTAGCCATTTCTGAGCATTTTAGTGCGAAACCGACAAAGCAAAAAATATTACACCTACTAATTAAAATATTATCATATATGCAAACTGATGACAACAATCTACCTTAACAAACTAATTAAAGCATGATTAAAAGAGTCAACAATTAGCTTTACCTGTTTTGCAATTTAAGCATTAAATTAAGTGTCGTATGCATTTCATGTTCAAACACAATACAGCCAAACTTCACACCTATTGATAGAAACCTTTTCACTTATTAGCACTATGGTCGACTAACAACTAATATAAAGTGTATGTTGTGTATGGCCGGTTTAACGTTTTTGTGGCCGGTTTAACTTTTTTGTGGCCGGTTTCACTTCATTTCTCACAGAATGAGGCCGGTTTGACTTTTTTGTGGCCGGTTTGACTTTTTTTGTGGCCGGTTTGACTTGTGGCCGGTTTAACTTGTGGCCGGTTTGACTTGCTTCCCGTTTATATGACCTGGTGCTTTACATAAAGGAATGTTTATTTTACGGATATCAGAAATTGTCAAAGCCAAGGTCCCTTATGAGTAAATTTATTTGGACTACATGGTCAGTGTCAAAACAATTCAAGAGATTATGAGATGGTAACGTAAACTAAAATAAATACTTACCATGAGCAAACTACACACTAAGTTCGTCTCAATTGCTTATGAGCAGCATCTACGACAAATTGAAATGTCCAAACTATAGACGCACTGAATCAAATCGTTATTGACCAAACGACAGACGCCATTTTGAATAATGAACGCTTGGAATGATCATCATGAATGAGACGCTCTCATAAAATAGTCCGTGCTGAGCCCAACACAGAGGTGAATGTAATGTAACCGTCGTGCAAGAGAATGGCTAAAAGTATGACCTAAGGACATTCCATTAAAATAGTAATTTCCGAATACAATTAAGCGTGGAAACCCAAACTTCTAAAAATAGGCATCTGGAGTTTAAGTGTAACAACAATAACAGGGCTACCTTTCAATCATAAACCATCACCTTCAGAATGAAACGGCATGATGAAGATGTAATGTACATTCTTAAGCTAATTATCTACATTTACTTTCGTATTATTGTCTATATCAAAAAGGGGATATAAATTGATTGATATCTGTAATAGTGTTTTAATATTATTAATTTAATACAGGTAGACCGACTGGTTCGGCAAGGACGGGTGTACTTTGTACACGAAGAAAAGCTAACAAGAGATTGTGTATTGTGTGTATGCGTGTATGTGTGTGTGTGTGTGTGTGTGTGGCAATTAATTCATGTTTATGCCATTTGCCATTGTTGCTTATCATAAAAACAACATCTTAAAACATCATTTAAGTGTGAATCCATCAGCAACGAATATGTAATGTACCGGTATGTACTGTTTAATTGTATCATATACATTCTAAACACGTGTAAATGTGGTATAGAGTGTTCCGTCTATTAGATGTAAATGATTTGTTTTGTTATGGGGTGTTGGTATTACAAAGATAAGAATACTAAATGTCATACTATCATACGACTTCGAGAAATGTTTAATGGCGCGTGAGATGAAGTGTGTGGCTCAGAGTTTGGTGGTTTTGATGGCCGAAATGAGAAATTTTGTATAAAGAAGCTATATGGTACAAACATATTCATAAAACATTTTCAGTCACCGAAACATGAACTCCATGTCTTTGCTAAAGTGGTCCATACGTTCAATAAAATGGTCAATAATATGTTCAATGAATGAAATTGACAACTTTATTGAAGTGTGTGGGCTACTTTGAAGACTGTTGCAATATATTGAGAAAAATCATAAATCGCAGTTATTTATTGAGAGATGTCAATAACATGGCTAATGTGGCCCATACACGTTCAATAAAATGGTCAATAATATGTTCAATGCATAAAATACACAACTATATTAAAGTGTGCGGGCTATATTGAAGATTGGTGCAATGTATTGAAACAGATCAAAATCACAGATATTTATTGAGAGACTGTCAATAATATGACCAAGTGTTATTAAATATTAAAAATATGGTGCAATATTTTTTTTTCGATTAAAAACCTGTTTAGTGTGGCTATAAACTGATGCATTAAAGTACTTTTCTTTTTTATGTAATGTGTTTATCATGTGCAGTCATTGTTTTAATCTACCCTTGCTACTTGAGAACAAGGTTTAAAGGTACTTGGAATTTAATGAAATGTTTTAAACACCCTGAATGACGTTTAATCATTTTTTATTTCAGCTTTTTTTTTTTTTTTCCGTTAAAACCTTCAATGCCAACCACAAAAACATAACACTACAACAGGATCCATCCTTGTCAGACCAGCGTTCAAATCACAAATGAAACAAATGCTGAGTTAAAAAGTTTAACACTTTGTGGCAAAAAATGAATATCAATTTAATTGAATCCACAAAATTGACCATAATAATGTCCGTGTATGGGCTGCGTTAGTCACTAAATTCATACTAAGCAGTAAAGACAGTGAATGTAAATTCATTAACAAGCCCATAGCTCCATATAAAACGAACTAAGTGGTACAAAATGGCGCATGTGTGTCTAAAATAGAAACACCCTAATCGAGCGAAGAGTGACTGCTCGCTGGGATTCCAACACATGATTCAAACGTGTACTAAACGGGATGCGATGTGGAGTGAAATCAAGAAAAATAACTGTAACTGAACATATAATGATCAGTATGGTAAATGTTTAACACATTAAATGGTGGCAAAATGTTAAACTGTTGATGATACATTACCCAATATTATGTAAGAATTTGTGGGAATACATCGACATGCATAAAATTTTGAATAGAGTAAGTGACCCGCATTAAAACCACATCGAAAAGAAGTACTGTGGAATCACTTATTTTCGCGGTAATCTAATTTTCGCACTTTTCGCGCTCCCGCCATTGCGCGAATTTATTACCACCGCGAACATTTACCTATTTCATAGTGTTGCAACACCTCGGGAGCTTACACGTTCATTCAAATGTACGACGGTAATCGTTCGTTAGTAAATATACGTGATAGCTTTATATGTCACGATGCGAATGTGTTTGATGAAAGGTTTGAATGTTTTCTTCATCGTCTTCTGATTAATGATTTTTTTCTTTAAAATTGTGGGCGTTTTCGGACATTTAAATGCGGTCATACACTGTATATTAAAAATAAAGATATCTAATTGTATTCCTTGTAATCAAATTCAAATCACGAATATTTAATTCGAAATCCAAAACGCCTTTCCGAATATTACTATTCACGTGATGTAAACACAAATTCTATTTTACAATTCAACTACAATTGTAGTTTATGTTAATCCTTTGTTCTGCTAAAAAAACGCGCGAAAATTATGCGGTCATAGATCTTTACTTTTGTATAAGAAATTTTATGAGTAAAAGAAGCATGACGATGTTACTTTTGAGTAAAGCATTAGCGCCCGCAATGTGGAACCGAAAAAATCGGCACTTAATTAACAACAAGGTGTCAGTTTGGCATAACGTGATATATTGTATTTATTTTCTCGCCTAATATACAAGTTTATTACAATAAACAAGCTATCACAATAGGACCCTTCATTGGCTTTCTGTCTGGTTGGTCGTTTTATTGCATAATTGACATATATTTTGTATAAAACCAATTGTCGTTTTTTTGTCTTTTTTTTCAAAATCGTAGTTGCGCGAATTTAAGACCGCGCGAATATACCCGCGACCCCGCGATTTCAAGTGATTCCACAATAACTAGAAAGGCAGGAGCACCAATTGACTAAAGATAATAATGAAACTGAATACAAGCAGTACAAGCGCATACATATTGATAGAAATTATCAAAATTTAAAAACACGGCTATGCAATGAGACAGTACATAAAAACATTGAAAGTCATAACAGTTGACAATTTACAGAACAAACATGTCATTAAATTATTGTAACCGAACGTTGTACTCGACAGAATATGATAATGTGTAATATCAACATTTAGGTCCATAGTATCAATTGTATGTACAAAAAGTTACTTCAGTTCATTACTTTATGTGTAAAGTATTGATGTTGCAGGTCATGCTGCTCGCAATTTGTATATATTTGATGGCGTCTGGTACTGCTGAAGAACAACTTACACGTAATATATTCATATATTCATTATACAACTTATTCAACGGAATATAATAGAAATACAAGTTTGTTAAGTGCCGACAACTATAAAGATCGTAATATATTACACAAATGTGCAGTATTTTCTTCGCCAATTATTATTTAACATGTTGTCAATGTGCTAAAACTGCATTCAATGTTTTTATTGAGTTTAAAACTGGATTTTATAATATGATTAATATTTGAGCAACATATGACCATTTCAGGCCACGATAATATACAACTGGTTCAACTGGAAAACGTAAATGGACACAGAGATATAACTGAGTGGGTTTACCATAAGGATGTTTCATTTTCATACAAAAGTTTTAAGACTAACGAAACACCTATTTTAGTGGACTGTTTGTATGCTGCAAAAGGGTGTTTCTTTTTGAATGAAACATTTAAAGAAAACTTCAGAACAGTATTTACAGGAGATGGCGGTATTCTTATAATAAAGCAGCTCAACGAAGACACATATGGGAATTACAGTTGCTATGACATGTACAACAACGGCAACGGAGCTGTCATAACAATTGAAGAATTTAGTTTAGATGCTTCATCTTGCAGTGATTTCGTACACTATAAAAATGGTAACATTGTTGGTAAAACATTTATTATTGTAGGTGATTACATCGTTTGAGTGTGTATACATAGTTTAGACCGCATTATTTTATCTTACATTATTTTATAATTTGTATTTGTGATATGTAAGTGTTGCACTAATATTTATCGTAGGTAGTAAATATTGCTGATAATTGTTGTATATTTTAGCTCTTATAGCGGTCGGTGTGATCATCATGGCAGTCTTAATTGGAGGAGGTAAGTATATTAGATAAAGCTTCGAACTTAGCATGACCTGCCATAATGATGGTGTTTAAATTCTTCTGAGACACAACAACGGTTATCTATGGATATTTTTTTAGGGATTGCTCAAGTCGAAGTCGTACACGCGCAACGTAGGCGTATTCGAATTCGAAATTCACTTTGTGTTGACTTTTGATCTTGTTAAATAGTTCTATTTGTGCCGATGCTTTGACGCGTATAACAGTATTAGCACTTTAAATATCTGAAACATGTACCTTTATAACACGCATTGACTTAATATAATTATTTAGTGTACACGCTTACAAATGATAGGCTAGTAACTGATTGGATGTTCAACTTTGTATGTCAGAAACATGTAGACATATATTAAAAACAGGGTTTTATGTTTTCAAAAGTCTTCATTACGATGCGTTACATTAGTCCAACGTTACAAAGGTTACGAATTCGGAAGAAAGTCGCTCCAACGGAACCAAGTGAGTATACCATATTGTATAAATATGGCAACGGTTCGAAATTTCCATTGCGGTACTATTGGTTCTAAACGATATATGCTATGTTCTTTAGATACCGTTTCTTTTAATCACACTGTGAAATCGTATATAAAATATGTTTGATCATGCTTGTTTTAAAACATATAAATTCGAACAAAATATAAATATTTTAATTTCAAAATACAGAATCTGTAAAATAGAACTTATGTAAATAAATGGCAGCACATAGAACCATTGCTATATCCCATGTCAGCCATTTATATATCCGATAAAAAAGCAAGCGTCTTTCGATACCGTTTCTTGTTGTTGTTTGGGTTATGGCTTCATCTTAGGCTGTTGCACGCACTATTGTTGTTTGCAAACGTATAGAGCCATCTATTTTTATCTCAATTTTAATGAAATAGTGTTCATTTAAAATGCTAAAAATCTAGTCTATATCGATGGAAAAGGGGTAGTGGTACTGCTGTTAAACGAAAGATAGGGATCCGTAATCTAATGGCTTCATACAATTAAATGAAAACCAACAACCCTTACCTATAAACCCATACATCTAAACTAAAGAGAAATCATCAAAGCATGATTTCTGCCAAATTATTCCAAATATTGAAATGATTTGAGCATCAGTTGTAAAAAAACACAGTTTACAAAAATGTCATTCATATATATATATCAACCATGTCGTTTTACAGACGATTAAACACTTTTTATAATGGATATATTAATACATTATACAATCACATTTAGTATCAAGTTATGATATGTAAGATACATATTCTTTGAACTTCAATACTATGTTTGTAAAACAGTTGAATTGCCAAGTGTTTGCTAGTAAGCGAATGACCTTTACATATTGGTTTAGATATTCCATTGACCGATGTCGTCAGTTCCGCGGAAAACTCAGTCAGCATGAACGGTATGAACACATATATTTAACCATTCGTTGACCGTTTCTCAAGTTTTTCCAAGTGTGTGTACTGTTTTATAAGCATTTTTAAATTGCCATCTATAAAGTTATATGAAATTATTCAGTTATTTTTCAGCTGGAGATTCAATTGTGTTAAGCGCATTTAATAACGTATTTTACAAGTGATACATAGATAATATGTTACTTGTCTTGTGTAGTATAACCGGTGTGACATAAAATAACATAAAAGCGAGTCTTACCAAACCGTTATTGTACTCGTGCCGAGCCTTACTTATTACACAAGTCCAGGAAGAAACATGTTGGTATATTTATCGTACCACTGGTTTCTTAATTCTTGAAATCGATCAATATCAATTACAAATATTATACATATTCAAGTTATTACAATTTCTGTATTTCTTGTTGATTTTTCTTGAAGTTTACATAAATAAAGTGTTGATGTTTGAGTTGATTCCCAGTAAATGCCGTACACCATCACATAAACTGATAATATATGCTAGCTGCCTGATATATCAAACTATATAAGGTAGCTGTATATCACAATCTTGAATGCACTGAGTATAATAAATATAGAAATCCTTGTCGTTCTCTAGATTGCCAATAGACACGCAATTTGTTCTCGTAATAAATGTATCGATTTTTTCAGGTCACAGTCGTCAAATAGTAAGGTAAAGCTATTTTAAGTAGAAAAAGACGTTTACTTAACGTATCCTCAATATTCATGTATCAATTACCGTCACTGCGTAGACGAGGTAGGTATAAAATTCAATATATAAATACATGAATTGTACAAACGTATCATGAGAAGTGAACATATGCCACCTTTCAATCGTGAAATAATATTACAGTTAAATACGTGTTAGAGAATCATGCATTGACATATCCATGTGCGAATCCCATTAAGTGAATTTTATTTAAATAGTTTTGCTTTAAACTAATGAGTTTGTGGGGTTTGTAAAAACAAAAGCAATGAAGTGTGTATGTTGAGTGTTTATATTTCGAGGAATTAGAACAGACTTATTGTAACATCTTGAGGATTCAGTTACACCAGGTGATTAATTGGGGTTTGAAGTGTGACGAAAGCAAACATTACCTAATATTTCAAGAAAGGTGCAAACATGTATTATTACCCGGTTTGTGACAAATATGTTAAAACACCTGATGATAATTGTAATGGTTGTTGTTTGTCATATTTCAGGGGTAACCGTCGTTTCTACCATGCATCGGATAGTAGGAACAGGGGAAGGAAATTTTTTCATCACAAACAGACAAGGAATGGAGATTATAATAACTAATAATTTACAAAGTATGCCAAACCTTGTGACTTTAATTGATTATTTTCTTCATTCGTCGAGGATATTGATTTATATTTGCAAAATTATCTCGAGTCAGAATTGCTTCTCGATAATATTGTTGTTATACTGTTGTTGTTTGCTGATGACATGGCAATTTTTGCCAAACACCAAGTGGGCTACAAGATAATTTGAATTGTTTGCAAACATATTGTGATAAATGGGGTCTTAAAGTAAACGCGCATAAAACGAAAATAATAGTATTTAGAAAACGTGGAAAATTATTGCCAAACGAACATTGGTTATATATCGACAAACAAATCGAGGTGGTAAATGATTTTAATTATCTGGGTACTGTGTTTAATTATACGGGTAATTTTAGTCCTAACCAAGAGTATCTAGCTGGAAAAGCTATAAAGGCATTAAATGTTTTACTTGGTAATTGTAAAAAGTATAAAATGAAGCCCAAACTATTATGCCAGTTCTTTGATGCTTTTGTTGGGTCAATTTTAGGATATGCTTCTGAGGTTTGGGGGTGCTCAAAGTCAAAGGAAATAGAGAAAATTCATCTTACATTTTGTAAACAAATCTTAAAACTTAAAACAAAAGGTTCTTCAGTTGGTGTTTATGGGGAATTAAGTCGTTATCCTTTTTATATTTTAAGATATGTAAAAATAATGAAATATCGGTTAAATTATTAAACACTGATAATATTATATTGAACACAGCGTACAACCAAGCTCTTTTAGATTGAAAGAAAGGGCTAACGAATTGGGTTTCCAATGTCAGAAAATTGTTGAAGGATTTAGGTTTTTCATATATTTTAGAAAATTGTGAGAATATTGATGTAGCCTCGTTTCTTCCAGTTTTTAAGCAACGAATTATTGATGTATTTATTCAGGAATAGTCAATGGGAATACAAAGAAACGCTGTGCTTGAAAACTATAAACACATTAAACAAAGATTTGAGTATGAAGGTTATCTTGACACTTTGACAAATAATTTAAGATTTTTCTTCAGTAGGCTTAGACTGTCGTTATAGCAGAAATAGAATCGAAAGAAATTAACGTTGTTGTTTGTTATGGAACAAAAATGACCTTGAATATGAATTTCATTGTATATGCATTTGCCCTATATTTGAAGATTTAAGAAATAAATATATATCTAATTATTATTATTAAAAACCATCCATGTTTAAATTTATTGAACTACAAAATACGCCTAATAGGACTGTGTTACTTAACACTGCTAGGTTTATAAAACATGCTTTGGCTCTTAGAAGTTCCATTTTTACAACTCTTAATTGATTGGTAAGAGCGACAGTTTGCATGATATACATCGCTGCACTGGTCCTGGATGATATACATCGTTGCACTGGTCCTGGATGATATACATCGCTGCACTGGTCCTGGATGATATACATCGTTGCACTGGTCCTGGGGTTGCCACTCGGGATCCCATTAAATACATATAATAATTTATGATAGCCTTTGATTCTTTTAATTCAATTAATATATTGGGTCTTGTAAATCCTTGATTTTGATTGAGTTATTAATTGGAACACTCATATGACATTGCGTCATTATGTGTTTTAATTAATAAACTTCAATAAGAAAATTTTACTATTTGTCATGTTAAAGCCGCAGTCCATAGAATGTAATTCAATACTTCTTAAATTGGCATTGATTCTAATGAACGTTAATAACATGTATTCGACTGAAAACCGTTTCTTATTCACGAAAGGCATTTTATAATGGCTCTGTTCGAAAACGCTTGGTACGAGTATAATATACACTAATGTACATGCTGATTTACTCCAGAGGCATAACCAGCTATCGCATGCAGATAATTGTACGATAAAATGTTACCAAAACTTTATTATTGTACCGATTTAAATACGGTTTTTGTATTTTTATCGGTAAGATGTCCATTAGAAACGATTTATGCAAAGTAATAGTTTTAATATATTTCTGGACTGCTGCTTTAATATTGCTAAAATAGAAGCAAGACTTATTATTGGCGCTCCAAATATATTGGTCATGTGATCTCACACACTTGGATTACCATCGTTAACGAGTTCAAATACCAGCGAATACCAAGATCACGAAAGTAGAGAGTATACTAATTATTTCGAATTTCCTTTATTGAAACTTAAATTTCATTCAAACAATGTTTCATTTGTATTACAATATTGTCAAATATTTTTTGCTTTTCCGCGTCACTCCAACAGGCTACTAAGATATTGACAGTTTGGTTTGATTTGTGTAGCCAATACGACAAAAATGCTAGGTTTAAGAAATAGTAAACAAAAGTTAACCTTGCAGGAACTGAAATGACAAGATATATGTCGAAATGGGTAAAACAAGTCATGCACTGCTATTTTGTTTCTTTGACTGATTTACTAGTTTTATATACACCCGTTTATCACATCACTTCTGTCTGTATAATTTAATGACACGTTAAGTATCTATATACGTGTCTTCAATTATTGTGAAAGTGTCTTGGTATTGGTCATCGGGCTTTTCATCGTATATGTACTCTACAGAATAACCAAACATGTTGAAATTTATATTCATTTAAGCCGTTTTATTTATTTTAATAGTATACAACTACCAAACAAACTAACTAAATATATTGCATAATATTATTTCTTCAAATATGAACATGCATTTCCGACAGCCTTTGTTTTGTAAACAATGATAACGTGATATGTACTCGTACTTACCATAATTACGGACAGTTACTGCATTATCGAAAGCAAGTTTTCAGGCACTGCATATTGCAAGCGGTCAATTTCTATAGAATCCTGAATTACGCAGATGTTGATGAAGCAAGCCACAAAGGGTGTCGTTTCCACAAGTAGTTTCTGCTTGTAAAGCGGTTCTTACTTCACAGCTGTGGTCAGTGTTAACTAGTTCAAATTGCAACATATTTTCAAACTTGGTTATGATAGAATTGCGAAATGTAACTAGATAAGCCCGACCGTCTGACAAAAATCACATGATTTGTAAACCTGTCGGCGAGGCAACTTTCCCAAATAGTATAACTTATATCATTATTCCTCACGTGACCGCTCTGTGTATTTTGTCCATACACCAAAAGTATTGTCACAGTGTCGCAGGGTGATATTTTTTCGAGTCACCCAGTTAAAATTCGATTCCGCATTGTCATTAGAATGTCGCATTTTGAAATCGGCATCATCATTGCGCCAATAGAAACGTTAGCAAAGTAAATATGTTATGTAAATGAAGCGTTCAGAATGGATTTTATCAAGTTTACTATAACTTATACATGTAGTATAGTTAAAATTGTAATACTCGTACGAATCACTGAATACATACAATGACGTCATACAAATGAGCAAACTAACGTCATTAGACTGCGCGTGTTTACTTTATGGATCAGTGTTGACTTTATCGTGTACATATCTTAAACAGTTTGTTCGGTGTAATGCAACACTAGACGGATGGTCCACGGCCGTCCATGGCTCTGCGCATGCTCCTAACAAGAAAACGATCGAAGTTCAACGACCGATACCGAACGAATTTAGAATGGACACCATATTGGATTTGCTTAGTGGGTGAGTTAGTTGGCAAGAAATATTCCAAAATTTTTACACTTTTTATTCGAAAAGTGAGCAATAGATACATTTTGACCAATGCAATATAAAATATAACTTTAAAGGTGTTGCATTGGTTATATTTGGCGAATATTACTACATACATAGTTATTATCAGTGATATATCAACAACCCTATACATTTTATCACCAATACTTCCATTTAAAATGGAAGAAAAGTAAAGGTTACCGAGTTGTTTTACAGATGATTGTCTACTTTTTAATCACAAACTAGTTTTCAGCTGTACAGCCGGAAATTCCAGTACATGTATAAACATTGATTTGACAGTTGTTTTAAGTTGCACAACACTAATAAACTATGCACAAGTTGAAACCATGTCACTACAAAGCTAGCTCAAAACTAAAAGCAATACTGTTAAAAGTACCTAATGCACTACTTCCTCTTTTAGTTATTTGGGAGCCAGGTACATCTATGTCTTGCATAATACAATAAATAGCATGTCAATATATTGCCCTAAAACATTGCGTTAGAAGTGTTATTGTCTTTTGCATATTTTCTTTACTAATTATTATTTTCTTAGTAATTATCTTAAAGGGGCGTACCAACGGCTAATACAGTATTTAATTTTCATAAATAAAATTATATTTTAAAAAGTATTTATATAATGATTGCTTAACACATAGGTCTCGTTTTATAAACGATCACTAAAATATTAATTTTTATAATTACAAAAAAGTGTCCCCGTGACACATTTCGTAGGCGCAGGAAAATTAGTTGAAGTAAAATCGTTATGAATGAAATGTACATGAAGTAACGCTATGCTCAAGCGCACTATTTATAACTACTGTAAAAAACGAAAGTTTTCATTGAAGTTAGCGGATTTTGTAGGCGTGAGTTCGAATCCTACTATAACCGTGTATAGAACAATGCATTTTATGGAATTGTTTACATTTTGTCTTAACGATTCGATAAATATATTATTGCTTCTTGATAAATATATTCATGAAAATGGGAATATGGATTGTTTTATTATGTGTCTATATTTAGGGAAAATACTGTCGATAAATAAAAATGTGTATGCATGTTACGTCTAAGTTTGTAATTAGACCCTTACCGGTGTTTCAACGGAGGAGAATATATACGTTTGCCCTTCGTCCGTCTGTCTGTCAGTTTGTCCGTCCGCAAAAACTGAATCATGTGATAACTCAAAAAGAACTGAAGATACTTTGATGAAACTTTGTATACATATTAACGGCAATGTGAAGATTATGCACAACCTTTCATTTCTCACCAGTCCGTCCATCTTTCTCTCTGTTTCAATGTCCGTCTGTCTGTCCGTAAAAACTGAAATAACTCGAAAAGATATGATCATGAAAATTGGTGTACAGATTTAGAGTGATGCAAGGATTATTCATGGCCTTTGATTTTCACCAGAGGTCAAAGGTCAGCTGACTGTTACTAAAAAAAGAATAACACTAAATACTGCAACAACTCAAACAGTACATGACTTCATAAGATATGATCATGAAACTTGGTGTACACATAAAGGGTAATGTGCGGTTTATGCACAACATTCTTTTCTCCAGAGGTCAAACGTCTGGTCAATATTTATATTTAAAAAAAGGGAAAACAGCTTAATACTGCAGTGACAAATGAACATTGGATTTGATTATGAAACGTTATACTTGTACAAATAAAGTGCAATATGAAGGTATTGCACAATCTTTAATTGATAGGGGTTTTCACATGTTGGGGACTCCTGTCAAGCCTTGTTGATATTATAATGTTGTAATAAAAACTAGTTAATTTTATAAATATAATTGAAATCTAATAATACATTTTATGTTAGATAATACAAAATACACATGTATTTAAGAAACAGTTATCAATATATTGTTGTAAATCGGTCAATAAACAACGATTTGGGGTTTTAATTCGTAACCGCGAGTACGTCAGATTGTGAGATTTAATAGACATGCATCAGAATGACAAAGATCTGTACATTGGCTGATTAATATAAAGATAATGCAAAAACTATTTCGATTCAAATCAGAACTATATTTAACTATGCTCCGCTCAGATTCGGGTATACTTCTTGTGTTGTTTATTGGGTCGTTTAACAAAGATAATTTTGTTCTTTGTCTTTAGTAAAAATAGAAGTATGATGTTTCATTTTTTAGCTTGAGTTTTTGATGAAAAAAAGTCGAACTAATGTCGTATGTGTCTTTGTGCGTCAGCGACTGCGTTAGTTAAGCTTTTCGGTGAAGCTTTTTGTCTGAGTCCATTTCTCAAAACTATCAAAGCTATACATTTGAAACTTTCTATACTTGTTTACTATTAAAAGGGTACACCATTACAACAAGGCAGGCAACCCTGTGATTTGTATTTCCAGAGTTATCTGCCCTTGTTTGGACTTGCAACTTAGCATTTTTTGACAATTTGTTGGTAAATAAAAAACATCTCAATTACTATCAAAAACATTTCATTGAAGCTCAAGGAACTCATTTAAGGTGTTGACACCATTCTGCAGAGAAGAGGAGGTAACTCTTTCAAGTAATTTGATGGAGTAACTACCCTTTTTTCAATTGGCACTTTTCCTGTTAGGTCAAATTTCTCAATACCTATGTGAGATATTGACTTAAAACTCAAAGTACTTGATCACAATGATGAAATTGTTCTCTAGGCAAGAGGAGGTAACTCTATCAAAGATTTCGCTTGAGTTATTGCCCTTTTTTCAACTAAGAATTTTTGCCTTAGGTCAAATTTTACAATGTCTATAACAGGTATTGACTTTAACCTCAAAGTACTTAATCACAGTGATGAAATTGTTTTTTAGGCAAGAGGCTTTTCGTAGAGTTATTGCACTTTTTTCAACTTTGAAATTTTGCTTTAAATCAAATTTCTCAATTACTATAAGAGGTATTGACTTCAAGTTATACATATTCATGACAATGATAAACCTTTTCTATAAACAAAAGCCCCGATTACTATCTATTTTTGTATTTACCAGTGTTAATTATACTGTTATACATTGTAGTCATGTGCTTATTTAGGCAAGACACTTAAAAAACAACCATTTAGTTGCACTGGATAATAAAACAGTCAATTAAAGAATGAAGTCATTGCAAACAAGCAAAGGTAGCAAATATCTGATAGCAAAATATACAGTAAAACTGATTGTGTTATTCAAGTATGACATTATGATGGTTATTTTATTTTATTATATTATTGTATCACTTTATGTTTTTAATCATGTAAATTTTGTTTGTTTTTACTAAAATGTTGTAGGTGGACATGACGTTGACTGGTGATGTAGGGTGCTATGTAGACTGGAATTATTCATGGACACACAAGCATTGAACTACAGTATGGGTATTTAAAAGGGCATTTATACAAGTACTTAAATGAAATTTATCAATATATTAACTTTATGGAAATAAATAGGGTCAGGAAAGGAACGGGGTGCTGCTAGAAACCTGAACAGTCGTAAGATATTAGCTAATCAGTAGACAACTCCAGAGTTTTGGACAGCTAAGACTATGCTTCAAATAGACATAATATCTTCAAATACGTTTGAGTATTATCATTTTCAGAAAAATAGTTATTTTTAACAATATTGTGTAAACCAACCCTGGTGGTAGCCAGGGGAAGGACCACGCGCTGCACACTGTCACATTTTATAGGTCAGATAAAGTATATAGGGAGTGCTTGTGATATACTAGTATATTGTGGTTCTGAGTACCAAATTGTAATGAGTCCGATACAAACTTTTATATCCTAAAAATGCACATTTTATTTCAACTACATAAATTGTTTTTCAGCCAATGATAATGTATTTGCCATTTAACAAGTATTGTGCCAAAACCCAATTTAGTTCTGATGTCTTCATTTATAAAGTAATAAGATGTTTAACAACTGTATATTTTTTTATAATCTTATTACATTATTGCTTTTAATTACATGTGTATTAAATTTAAAAAATTTTATCCTCCAGTTAATTAAATAGAATTTTGTAGATACATTTGTATATGCACTGTGATTTAGTAAACCAGTAAATTGTCTAGTAATCTTACAAACAAGTACACAATATCTGCTTTCCTTTTAAGTTTAAATTGAATTTGGTTTACCATTCTTGTGCAGTTCAGAGCTGGCAAATAAGATCTTCCAAACACATAGCATGTCAGGGCACTGCAATCTTTCATAACAAATTGTCCTCATGTTTATCTCTCCTTAACTTTTGGCATATTTAGCTGAATACTTATCATTAATCGATGTCTACTGATCATTGGTTTATCACTATTTTAAAAAAAGTATAATATGTGGATTCATATTTCTTGAAAAGGAAGGCATTATGTATTATTATAGAGTGAATGTACCCAGTAATTACAAGTACTGTTGCTTACCAAAACCCGGTATTGCAGTTTAATAACATATAAGCTCATTTTCAGCTCGCCTGAGCAGCAAGTGCTCGGTAAGCTTTTGGTATAGTGGACCTATCTAGCGTCGTTCATCGTCCGTCGCCCGTATGCCGTCAACAGTTTGGACCGTTATCGCAATAAAGACTACATTTTTTATTCAATCTTGACCTAACTTGCACAGTTTGTGCATGGCCATAAAATCTCGCATGGGATTGTTATTGGGTCAGATAACACCAGTAACATCAGTAACACCAGAGTCATTGCCCCTTTTTCATGCATATAATGTGCAAAATGCCCTTTTACAACATATATACTTTATTTTCCACCCAATCTTAACCAAACTGTCACGGTTCGGCCCTCAGATCTCAGCAGACGCCCAAAACTGGTCATATCGTGTTTCAAACAGACGAGTTATTGCCCTTTGTTTATAAAAAAAATATACAAAATGGACATTATTCAGGATAGGAACTTCATTTTTCATCAAATCTTCACCAGTCTTACACAATTCGTCAGTTACCGTGAGATTACCGTTCAAGTCGAATATAAGCAAGTCCGGACCAGAAACACCAGATTGATTGCCCTTTGTTTGTGAACAAATATTAAAAAATGGACATTATTCTGGATAGACACTTCATTTTTCATCAAATGTTCACTAATCTTGCACAGTTTGTCTGTGGCCATAAGATTAAAAATCAGGTGGAATATAAGCAAGATCGAACCAGAAATACCAGAGTTATTGCCCTGTGTTTGTGAAAAAATATGCAAAAAAGGACATTAAGGATAGAGACTTTTATTTTTTTTTCCAATCTTCACCAATCATTTACCGTTTGTCTATGAACGTAAGACTACAGGTGAAGTCGAATGGAAAATATCATCATGTTATCAATGATTGACTTGCACATATGGTTTTTTATTTAATGTTCACCAAACTTGCACAGTTTTCGCATAACCATAAATATTGATTGATAAAATATCATGTATCTTCATTGGACAGAAAATAATCAAATAAAAAGCAAAACTGACCTTATAGCACAGCCATCGCAATTATCGCATTGTAACAAGTTCTCCAAAACTGCGAAAAGGGCATCCAAATCTACTGTTTCAGCATTTTCCAGAATTGTCAATGACTAAATAAAAAATTGTCAGGTAAGAATATCGAGAAAAATGATTTGAGAACCATGAGCAAAAAAACCGCACATCCACTACCCAACTCATGCTGTAGTTAGCCCATTGCACTAACCGATGAATTAAATCAAAATTGATCCTATCTCTCTCTGCGTATTGTTCAGATACCTTAATTTTCAAACCTGTCTTAGCAGTATGGTCTTACCAGTTATCAGGTGAGCGCTTTGGGCAATCATGGCCTTCTCGTTAAACGGTTCATTTCAATATCATGTTTCAGTTTGAGGTTGTCCCTGATTACACTGATGCCTTTGCAGAAAAAGCATGAAAAGAGGAGATATATCAGGTAAACTGCCAATACATGTGCGTCATAAATGATTATGTAGTAGCTAGCTTTGCATCCTTATGCCGGTCAAAATAGTAATGCACTTATCAATTATAGCATTTCAAGCTCAACTGAGCACAAAGTGTTCAAGGGTGAGCTATTATTGTGGACAGTCACCATCTGTTTATGGGGTTGTCGTTTCTCCGATTGAATCAATTCAATTAAATGTTATATATGAAAAACTCTGGCTGCCATGGCGACAAAAAGCCTAAAAACTCCAAATCCTTTTAAAATCTTCTTCTGAGAAACCACTGGCTTGATTTGAAAGTAATATCACATAAATGTTCCTTGAGAGACCCTCTACAAAATGTCTTCAAATCAGTTTGATTCGTTAAAAATTATGGCCGACGGGGGTAGGGGCAGTGTATTGTCAGGTCATTCAGGTGTGATGATTTTTCAAGGAGTAATAGTCGTTTGATTATTGATTGGTTTATTTTGCTTGTCAACATTATTACATGGCCATGGATGGAGGGATCTTAGAATTACTTGGCACAAATGTTTTATGCGATGAGCTGGTGTGAACCGCTCATGAATCACGTCCCTCGTTTAAAGGTCAAGGTTACATCAAAGGGCAGAATTGACACTTGGCTTGTATGTGCTTTAATTTGCCATGGATTTTAACAACTACTTGGCACAAATGTTAACAGCAATGATTCTTTTAATTCAGGTGAGCGTCATAGCCATTAGGCCCTCTTGTTGAAGGTTATATAGGAAGCATGCATGTGTGTCCATACGTTTATCTATATTCCCTGTCCACCCCATAATTTCCAAATGACTAGAAGAATTGTAAATAAATTCAGATTATTATTCCCCATGACCAGATAATGTGTCACATACATCAAGCATTCTTCCTGTCACATGTCAATGATATCACAATTCCTGGTCAAAGGTCAAATATTTGTCTGGAGCACAATATTATTTGTCATAGAAGTACTTTGCAGAAATTATAACCATCTGGCATTATGACAGGGTAACTATTGGTAAGCAGTGTGCAACAACCGGGTCAGTAGATCAAATCTGAGTTCAAATATCAAATCAATATTCTGTTTCAGTTGCTTAACTTCTAAAGGCCTGTAATGATTTTAAAGATTATGATTCCCCATGACCAGATGATGTGTTATGTACATGATTATCTTGAAAGACCAAGGTCAAAATAAGAGGTCATAGATCAATTATCAGAATTAATGTTTATGTCTGGGCCATGTATTCTACATGCAAAGAGGCATTCTGCTAACTTCAAACAAAGCGACCACCATCAAGTTTGCCACATGCATGAATCAGGTCGAATAGATCCCAAATAATTCTAGCCACATGTTAACCCCAATGATTCTTTTAATTCAGGTGAGCGTCATAGCCATTAGGCCCTCTTGTTGAAGGTTATATAGCAAGCATGCTGAAGCATGTAGCATGCTAGTGTTGAAGGTTATATAGGAAGTCATTTGGTCAAGGTTGTATTATAGGTCAGAATTTCTTACTGAAAGTCTTTGTGCAGAGCATTATTTTGTATTTCATGGAAGAATTTGCAAGTAACTTTCACAGTGTGTTTGTGACCAAAAGATCTCTACAGAAGCTTACAATTAGCCAGATGTGACCACAAACATTAGAGTTATGCCCCTTGTTTGTTCAAAAGTGCAAGATTTGCATTTGTCCATTATAGAGACTTCCTTTCTCTTCTTATCTTTATCAAGCTTCCACAGTTTTTGAGTGACCTTTAGATCTCAGACTAAGACTGCTGGTAAAAGCTTCTCCGGGCAATAACAGCTCATTGCTTTTGTCTAGATTCTTAAACTTGGTAGGTTATTTGGTCATGACAAGAAGTGGATCCCTATCTAGTTTGGAATCCTCGGATCAAAGGCCAAGGTCGGATTGACCAAAATGTTATAGAATAAAACACCCAATTATTGGAAAACCTTTTCTAGACAATAACTACAGAAACGAGATTCTTAAAACTTACTAACTAGGTTGATTTAAGGGTCATTGGGTCTAGGGTTAAGGTCAAATCGACCAAACAAATTATGAAAAGAACATCCATTAATCCAAGAGATTTTCCAGGCAATAACTTCACAACACTTGGGCATAGGTTCGTCAAACTAGGTTGGTCATGACTAGTAAAATGTCCTTTAATGTCATAACTGTAAAAACCTTATTCATTTAGACTAATTTTTTCTTTTTAATTTGCCTTCTCCGGGAAGCTGCATATTTTTCTTTTTGGGATCTATTCGAAAAAAAAAATTGTCAATTTGCCAATCTGTTTACAGGTCCCTTTAAATGCAAATTCTTTAGAACGGATGTATATGCAAATAATAACACTACAAGTTTTATAGTGCTTCCCAATTGCAGTTAATCACTTATCCAAACATTTATATTAAAATGGTTTTCAACAATAATAATGAGAACATTAGAACAGTACAAACAGTATTAATGTAATTTGTGTTGTTTTTATAAAGACAGTGACTGGTACAAGAATTTGTGAGGGAGAAAGACTGGGCAACTATTTGGAGGATTTGGAAAACTAGTAATGTTGTATATTTATGTTTATCTGCGACTGATTACTTGTCCATGTTGTCCAGCTTGTCTCAGAGCATGCATGGACAAGTGAAATATTGCCAAAATTGTATATATAATTACTGTTCTGACACACAACTACACAGCGTCTGCTGAGATCTGATGAGATCTGATGGCCGAACCGTGAAAGTTTTCTTAAGATTGGATGGAAAATAAAGTCTATATGTTGGAAAAGGGCATTTTGCACATTTTATGCATGCAAAAGGGGCAATCACTCTGGTGTTACTGGTGTTACTGGTGTTATCTCACCCAATAACAATCCCATGCGAGATTTTATGGCCATGCTCAAACTGTTCAAGTTAGGTCAAGATTGAATAAAGAATGTAGTCTTTATTGCGATAACGGTCCAAATTGTTGACGGCATACGGACGACGGACGATGAACGACGCTAGATAGGTCCACTATACCAATAGCTTACCGAGCACTTGGTGCTCAGGTGAGCTGAAAATGTAAAATTAACAGTTTCACAACAGTAACTGAATAATTTAATACTTTGTTCCAAAAGGAAAAAAAAAAGAAAAATATAATGACGATAAAACTTATTTATTAATAATTTAAACATTATGGATGTATATGTTCTTAAACTGCAATACCGGGTATTGGTAAGCAGCAGTACTTGTAATTACTGGGTACATTCACTCTAAAATAATACGTAATGCTTTCCTTTTCAAGAAATATGAATCCACATATTTCACTTTTTAAAAAATAGTGATAAACCAATGATCAGTAGACATCGATTAATGATAAGTATTCAGCTAAATATGCCAAAATTTAAGGAGATATGAACATGAGGACAATTTATTATGAAAGATTGCAGTGCCCTGACATGCATTGTGTTTGGAAGATCTGATTTGCCAGCTCTGAACTGCACAAAAATGGTAAACCAAATTCAATCACCCAGAAACAATTACGCCACATATTGTACTTGGTAACTTAAAAGGAAAGCAGATATTGTGTACTTGTTTGTAAGATTACTAGACAGTTTACTGGTTTACTAAATCACAGCGCATATACAAATGTATCTACAAAATTCTATTTAATCAACTGGAGTATAAAGATTCTTAAATTTAATACACCTGTAATTTAAAGCAATAATGTTATAAGATTATTTAACAATATACAGTTGTTAAACATCTTATTACTTTATAAATGAAGACATCAGAACTAAATTGGGTTTTGGCACAATACTTGTTAAATGGCAAATACATTATCATTAGCTGAAAAACAATTTATGTAGTTGAAATAAAATGTGCATATTTAGGGATAAAAAAGTTTGCATCAGACTCATAACAATTTGGTACTCAGAACCACAATAAACTAGTATATCACAAGCACTCCCTATATACTTTATCTGACCTATAACATGTGACAGGGTGCAGCGCGTGGTCCTTCCCCTGGCTAACACCAGGGTTGGTTTACGTTTACACCATATTGTTAAAAATAACTATTTTTCTGCAAATGATAATACTCAAACGTATTTGAAGAGATTATGTCTATTTGAATCATAGTCTTAGCTATCCAAAACTCTGGAGTTGTCTACTGATTAGCTAATATCTTACAACTGTTCAGGCTTCTAGCAGCACCCCGTTCCTTTCCTGAACCTATTTATTTCCATAAAGTTAATATATTGATAAATTTCATTTAAGTACTTGTATAAATGCCCTTTTAAATACCCATACTGTAGTTCAATACTTGTATGTCGTTGAATAATGCCAGTTTGCATAGCACCGTGCATCACCAGTCAACATCATGTCCACCTACACATTTTAGTGAAAACAAACAAAATTAACATGATTAAAACCATAAAATGATAAAATAATATAATAAAATCAAATAACCATCATAATGTCACACTTGAATAACATAATCAGTTTTACTGTATATTTTGCTATCAGATATTTGCTACCTTTGCTTTTTTGCAGAGCCTTCATTCTTTAATTGACTGATTTATTAACCAGTGCAACTAAATGGTAGTTTTGTAAGTGTCTTGCCTAAATAAGCACATGACTACAATGTATAACAGTATAATTAACACTGGTAAATACAAAAATAGATAGTAATCGGGGCTTTTGTTTATAGAAAAGGTTTATCATTGTCATGAATATGTATAACTTGAAGTCAATACCTCTTATAGTAATTGAGAAATTTGATTTAAAGCAAAATTTCTAAGTTGAAAAAAGGGCAATAACTCCACGAAAAGCCTCTTGCCTAAAAAAACAATTTCATCACTGTGATTAAGTACTTTAAGTTTACAGTCAATACATGTTATAGACATTGTAAAATTTGACCTAAGGCAAAAATTCTTAGTTGAAAAAAGGGCAATAACTCAAGCGAAATCTTTGATAGAGTTACCTCCTCTTGCCTAGAGAACAATTTCATCATTGTGATCAAGTACTTTGAGTTTTAAGTCAATATCTCACATAGGTATTGAGAAATTTGACCTAACAGGAAAAGTGCCAGTTGAAAAAAGGGTAGTTACTCCATCAAATTACTTGAAAGAGTTACCTCCTCTTGTCTGCAGAATGGGGTCAGCACCTTAAATGAGTTCCTTGAGCTTCAATGACATGTTTTTGATAGTAATTGAGATGTTTTTTATTTACCAACAAATTGTCAAAAAATGCTAAGTTGCAAGTCCAAACAAGGGCAGATAACTCTGGAAATACAAATCACAGGGTTGCCTGCATTGTTGTAATGGTGTACCCTTTTAATAGTAAACAAGTATAGAAAGTTTCAAATGTATAGCTTTGATAGTTTTTGAGAAATGGACTCAGACAAAAAGCTTCACCGAAAAGCTTAACTAACGCAGACGCTGACGCACAAAGACGCAGACGACATTAGTTCGACTTTTTTACCTCAAAAACTCAAGCTAAAATATGAAACATCATACTTCTATTTTTACTAAAGACACATAACAAAATTATCTTTGTCAAACGACCCAATAAACAACACAAGAAGTAGACCCGATTCTGAGCGGAGCATAGTGAAATGTAGTTCTGATTTGAATCGAAATAGTTTTTGCATTATCTTTATATTAATCAGCCAATGTACAGATCTTTGTCATTCTGATGCATGTCTATTAAATCTCACAATCTGACGTACTCGCGGTTACGAATTAAAACCCCAAATCGTTGTTTATTGACCGATTTACAACAATATATTGATAACTGTTTCTTAAATACATGTGTATTTTGTATTATCTAACATAAAATGTATTATTAGATTTCAATTATATTTATAAAATTAACTAGTTTTTATTACAACATTATAATATCAACAAGGCTTGACAGGAGTCCCCTACATGTGAAAACCCCTATCAATTAAAGATTGTGCAATACCTTCATATTGCACTTTATTTGTACAAGTATAACGTTTCATAATCAAATCCAATGTTCATTTGTCACTGCAGTATTAAGCTGTTTTCCCTTTTTTTAAATATAAATATTGACCAGACGTTTGACCTCTGGAGAAAAGAATGTTGTGCATAAACCGCACATTACCCTTTATGTGTACACCTAGTTTCATGATCATATCTTATGAAGTCATGTACTGTTTGAGTTGTTGCAGTATTGAGTGTTATTCTATTTTTAGTAACAGTCAGCTGACCTTTGACCTCTGGTGAAAATCAAAGGCCATGTATAATTCTTTCATCATTCTAAATATGTACACCAATTTTCATGATCATATCTTTTCGAGTTATTTCAGTTTTTACGGACAGACAGACGGACATTCAAACAGAGAGAAAGATGGACGGACTGGGGAAAAATGAAAGGTTGTGCATAATCTTCACATTGCCGTTAATATGTATACAAAGTTTCATCAAAGTATCTTCAGTTCTTTTTGAGTTATCACATGATTCAGTTTTTGCGGACGGACAAACTGACAGACAGACGGACGAAGGGCAAACCTATAGTCTCCTCCGTTGAAACACCGGTAAGGGACTAATTACAAAATTAGACGTAACATGCATACACATTTTTATTTAAATAGACGTATCGACAGTATTTTCCCTAAATATAGACACATAATAAAACAATCCATATTCCCATTTTCATGAATATATTTATCTAGAAGCAATAATATATTGATCGAATCGTTAAGAGAAAATATAGACAATGCCAAAAAATGCATGGTACTATACACGGTTATAGTAGGATTCGAACTCACGCCTACAAAATCCGCTAACTTCAATGAAAACTTTCGTGTTTTACAGTACTGTTATCAATAGTGCGCTTGAGCATAGCGTTACTTCATGTACATTTTATTCATAACGATTTTACTTCAAATAATTTTCCTGCGCCCACGAAATGTGTCACGGGGATACTTTTTTTTTAATTATAAAAATTAATATTTTAGTGATCGTTTATAAAACGAGACCTATGTGTTAAGCAATCATTTAATAAATTCTTAATAAAATATAATTTTATGTTTGAAAATTAAATACTGTATTAGCCGTTGGTACGCCCCTTTAAGAAAATTACTAAGAAAATAATAATTAGTAAAGACAATAACACTTCTAACGCAAGTTTTTAGGGCAATATATTGGCATGCTATTTATTTTATTATGCAAGAAATAGATGTGCCTGGCTCCCAAATATCTAAAAGAGGAAGTAGTGCATTAGGTACTTTTAACAGTATTGCTTTTAGTTTTGAGCTAGCTTTGTAGTGACATGGTTTCAACTTGTGCATATTTTATTAGTGTTGTGCAACTTAAAACAACTGTCAAATCAATGTTTATACATGTATTGGAATTTCCGGCTGTACAGCTGTAAAACAAGTTTGTGATTTAAAAGTAGACAATCATGTGTAAAACAACTCGGTAACCTTTACTTTTCTTCCATTTTAAATGGAAGTATTGGTGATAAACTGTATAGGGTTGTTAATAATAAACAGGTCCATGTACATTATAATGTTTGAGAGATGCTTATACCAAAATTGATACCTGTAGTATAAACTAAACGGCTTTAAACCATCATCTGTATAATGTCCGCTAGCCTCATTTTTATCCATAATCCAGGACGGTTGGGGCGAAACGTCTTGGGGCGAAACATGATTCTATAATCTAGAAAGCAAGTATAACAAACTATGAACTACTACGACCTACTTGTCGTTATAAATTTCACGTTACTATTGTTCATGAAGCATTTCTTCAATCAAAACACATTCAAGTTGTAGCTAGATATATATGCAGAATACAGAGTCTAAGCCTTAGTAGGTCACATACAGTCGAAAACCACATCGCACGATTTATTCGCCAAATATAACCAATGCAACACCTGTAAAGTTATATTTTATATTGCATTGGTCAAAATATATCTATTGCTCACTTTACGAATAAAAAGTGTAACAATTTTTTAATATTTCTAGGCAACTAACTCACCCACTAAGCAAATCCAACATGGTGTCCATTCTAAATTCGTTCGGTATCGGTCGTTGAACTTCGATAGTTTTCTTGTTTGGAGTATGCGCAGAGCCATGGACGGCCGTGGACCATCCGTCTAGTGTTGCATTACACCGAACAAACTGTTTAAGATATGTACACGATAAAGTAAACACTGATCCATAAAGTAAACACGCGCAGTCTAATGACGTTAGTTTGCTCATTTGTTTGACATGATTTTATGTGTTCCCTGATTCGAACGTGTATTACGGACTGTCAGTTTTACCTATACTACATGTATATTTTATAGTACATATTGATAAAGTCAATTCTGAACGTTTCGTTTGCATAACATATTTACTTTCGCTAACGTTTCTATTGGCGCATTGATGATGCCGATTTCAAAATGCGACATTCTAATGACAATGCGGAATCAAATTTTAACTGGGTGACTGGAAAAACTAGCACGCTGCGACACTGTGACAATAAGTTGGGTGTATGGACAAAATACACAGAGCGGCCACGTGTGGAATTATGATATAAGTTACACTATTTGGGAAAGTTGCCACGCCGACCGGTTTACAAATCATATGATTTTTGTCAGACGGTCGGGCTAATCTAGTTACATTTCGCAATTCTCTAAATTCAAGTTTAAAAATATTGTGCAATTTAAAATAGTTAACACTGACCACAGCTATGTAGTAAGAACCGCTTTACAAGCAGAAACTATTTGTGGAAATGACAACTGTGTGGCTTGCTTCATCAACCTCTGCGTAATTCAGGATTCTACAGAAGTTGACCGATTGCAATGTGCAGTGCCAGAAAACTTGCTTTCGATAATGCAGTAACTTCCGTAATTATGGTAAGTACGAGTACATATCATGTTATCATAACTCAGCATTGTTTACAAAACAAAGGCTGTCGGCAATGCATGTTCATATTTAATGAAATAATATTATTGAATATAATAGGCGTGTCGTAGAAAAACCGGACTTAAAGCAGGTCTTAATGCATGTGCGTAAAGTGTCGTCTCGGATAAGCCTGTGCAGTCCGCACAGGCTAATCCAGGACGGCACTTTCCGCCTACAGTGGACTTATGTTTAGAAGAGACTTCCTTGAAACAGAAAATACCATAAAAGCGGCAAGTGCCGTCCTGGATTAGCTTGTGGGTACTGAACAGGCTAATCCGGGACGACACTTAACGCACATGCATTAAGACCTGTGTTCCACGACGCGCCTCATATTTAGTTAGTTTGTTTGGTAGTTATATACTATTAAAATAAAATAAAAACGGCTTATATGAATATGAACTTCAACGTGCTTGGTTATTCTGTAGTGCATATACGATTACAAGCCCGATGATACCAATACCAATGGTGAGACACTTTCACAACAATTGTAGAAACATGTAAAGATACTTAACGTGCATTTAAATTATGCAGACAGAAGTGATGTGATAAACGGGTGTATATACAACTAGTAAATCAGTAAAAGAGACACAATAGCATTTTACCTTTTTACCCATTTTGGCATATATCTTGTCAATTCAGTTCCTGCAAGGTTAACTTTTGTTTACTATTTCTTAAACCTAGCATTGTTGTCGCATTGACTACACAAGTTTTACACAAAATCAGGGTAATTATTTGGTTTATTTAAGGTCGTATGGTTATACATAATTTGTGCAAGTTTTGTCAAGAACAGATGAAAATCGTAGCTTCTATGTTGCATGTCCATTTTTTGCTATTTTTCAAAAAAAAATGGGATTCCTGGTTCATCTGTGTTGCCACAAAGCTTTTTCTCATGAAAACGGGCCAATAAATCTAGTGTGTTTGGTCCGATCTGGCATATTGACAAACATTTCCGAGACTTTATGGTCATACAAAACTGGGCAAGGTTGGTCAAGATTGAATGAAAATAAAAATCTCTACCGAGTCCGCGAGCCCAACTATTGACGAATTACAGACAACAATCCCCCTATACCAATACCTATACCCTATACTAATAGCTTGACAGGTGAGCTAAAAACCGTTATGATGCATAAGTTATATTAGTTTCTGTAGTGGAATTGAGTTAAATCGATAAAAGAGTACCCGACAGAAAAGACTGATATGGTATAGTTAAACATGTACACAGACTAAACCGACTATAAATATAGGAAACAATTTGATCGTGTAATTTATACTACCGGGTATTTAAAATAATTCACATATGCCAGGTTAATGTTTGAAAGCTATTTTACATCAGTCCAATAGTTGCAGACGAGAACATAGTAAAACAATTATCAATATGACCGTATTCAAAAAATCGCCCCAATCAAGGTGGTCATGCTTTTTCAACGAATCAAACAATTTGAAGCAATTGGTACATGATCACCCAATGAAGATGTATGCGAACGTAGTTTTTTAATCCAGCCAGTTGCATCTGACAAGAATATTTTCAAGATTTCTGTACAGCAATTAAAGTAATAATTATAAGGAAAACAGACCCGTAACAATGAAACAATGTTTGTTAACATACCTTTTTTGTTTTAATCCAGCAAGTGGTTTTTGACTAGATTTCAAAATTTATATACTAGCATGCAACTATGTTTCAGTAAGGCATCTACCAGCACATATCGCATTATGACTACACCTGTGAATGCTACCGAAATCTCCTCTACACCAGCAGTTGCAGCAAGCACTCTTGTTGCTATAAAGGAGTCAGGAAGATCAGAGGTATAATAAACCTTTGATTTCCTCTAGATAACTGTGAAAACATATAATTATCACTTTACTTTTCACTGTTCATCTGTTATTCAGGGGTGGCAACATTTCATATTGCCTTACTTGTCCGTTTTTGAAAATGCTTTTTGAAACTTGTCCATAATGGAATTATATAGTAACTTATGTCAGTTTTTCAATTGTCCTTTCATGTTTTTTGCAACGTGTCCATAAAGCAATTATATAGTAACTTATGCCAGTTTTTCAATTGTCCGTTCATGCTTTTTGCAACTTGTCCGTATAGCAATTATATAGTAAATTATGTCAATTGTTCACTTGTCCGTTCATGCTCTGGGAAAACCCGGACAATACGGACAATTGTTTTCGCCAACCCTAAATTCAATCTTTCAAGCTATTAGTTTAAAGATATCAGGAATTAATGACGCTGAGTGTGCATTATTTATAATAAGAGTTAATGCGGAAAATTGTCAGGTCGTTCTGGTATTTTTAACAAAAATATTGCCCTTTGAATTAATACACTGCTTATGCGTTTTTTCGGAGGAACTGATTTCCTGCAATTTTTATGTGCACCATCACTTAAGCGTTTACCTATTGTAAAGATAGTGGTTTCTGTTAAATAAACATAAAAATACGATGATTTTTAGCCGGATTTTTAAACAAAAAATCTCGGCTTATATATTAGCGGAAACCCGCCTTTTTAACATTTCAGGCTCTCTATGTCTAACAGTTTTCACCTGATCTTCACCAAACTATATATTTTAAAGATTGCTTTTACGCTAGAGGGAGCAAAACTGTTTACAAACAGCTCTTGTTTTTATTATAATATTGTCGCCGTTTTGTCCGTCCGTCCTTCCGTCCCACTTTCTAGTCCGGGCTATTTCTCAGCTGGAATTCAATGAAACTATATGGGAAGCTTCATTACCAAGGTATGTATACTAACAGGACCTTCTGCTTCAATGATTTTTCTCAGAGTTATGGGACTTCTGAAATTTAGTATATAGTGATGGAATGTTTGACTTGCTTGTCCGGGGTATTGCTCAGCAGCTACTGGCTGGAATTCAACACAACTTTATGGGAAGCTTTATTATCAAGAGAAGATTGGCACATTAAGACGACGTTCTGCTTCAAAAACATTTCTCAGAGTTATAGGACTTTATTCTCAGCATTATGGCTCTTTGAAACGTTCTGAAATTAGTATATAGTGCATACAATCTTGTCCTTGCTATTACTCAGTGATTACTGGCCAGATTTCAATGCAACTTATAGTCCTAATCGATGATAAACGTAAGGCCGACATGTGTCTTTATTGATGGCACTTGCAACTGTATTAATTATTGTTCTGTTCAAATAAGGAACAAATCACCGTATTTGGAAATCAGCTGGATGGTTGAACTTTACTTGATTGTAAAGATTGGATGAACCTCTTTGTTATGTAAGTGTGATTGGTCATGGTAAACATTCACCGATTACTCGAGCCTTGTTTCCTACAGTTTCGACCATGAAGACATTTGTACTGCATCTACCAATTGCCAGGGGATTAACAGAACCAGCCGGAAGGCATCTGTATAGCGCCTGTCTAGTGCCAGGTTAACTACAGAAGTGGGCATCTGCATCGCACCTGTCGATTGCCAGGTTAACAACAGTAAGATATCTGTCTGACGTGGGTCATTTTATAGGCACAAACATTCAGATGCCCGTATGCAGGTGAACCCTTTGGGCCATGATGACCCTTTTGTTTATTAAGCCGCCACCAATGACACCACCGAGAAGGTCGAAACAACAAACATCTCTACCAGACACTGAAACCAATGAAGATGTAGATAGACACATTCCAAGAAAGTCAACTAGAACCAGGAAAAAGCCAGATTGGCATGATACATATTATGTGGGTCAACAGCAGAACATTTAATTGTTAGCAATGCAAGCAGAAAACAGCAAAGTTAAAGCTGAGCTATTTAAATCGGTATTGCAATGATTATATATGTGTACTCTGTTTTCAATACTTTGCTGTGTATTATTTTGTATTTTAGTCATTATGTGACAGTATGTGCACATACAGATTTTGCATTATTGTCATATTGATATTGTAAACAATAATACATTACTTTTTTATTCCAGAAGACCTGATGATGTACAAGGCATTGTTGTATGTTATTATGTTTAATAGTGCTGACACTTATGTTTCAGAAAGGAGAATAATGCATAGATTATATTGTTTTAAATTTGAATATATTTTTATCATTTATACCTGTGTCCATATTTTGCAGACTGGAAGTCAATATGCAGAATATTGTGTAAAATTGATCTTATTGTGTGTGAATACATAGTATTGATAATTGTCAATATAGTATATATGTTGTATCTATGCAATATATAGTAGTGGTAGTATAATGTTGTTGATATCTGTATTAAGAGAATATTGATAGTAAATATATTCTACAGTTGTGTAGCAGTTTGTATTTGTAGTTAGTTTAAAAGTCGGGACGACTTTTAGGAGGAGGGGGAGAATGTTACAAGGTGAACTTTTTAGTATTATGTAACCGAGGTGTCGAAAAATTTAGAGGTTGTGGAAGTAGCATGTTTTGTCTGAGCAGATCGGTGCTGGAAGATAATTAGTTGTAGATTCATAGCGGTTGATATCTAATCATTCCTGCTTTCTAAACAAGTTAAAAATTAATAATTAGGATATAGAATAATCGAGGTATGTATTAGTATTATTAGTTTTTTATCCATTGTTGTTGAATCGGGTTTATTTCGTGTTCGTTTTACAAAGGTTGAATTGAGACCAAGTGCCATTTTTAAAACTTCGATTTGTTTATGTAAATCCTGGGCTGTCAGAATGCTAACACATTTATATCCTTTTCACTTATCTAAAAATGTAATATTGTTACAGCAGTCACCTTTGACAGAGAGAGATAGAGAGAGAGCGTTTTTGAAGCGAGAGGCCAAAGAGTACCAACTATACTGTTAGTTGTTTTCAATTGTTTTTATTGTGAAACTGTACAACTACACATGATTTTGCTTCTATATATTTGTTCCTGTGATTTTGTTGAGACATCATTATTTTCTTGTAAAAGTTAATGGGTTTGGCACACACAAATTCAAGGTCAATTATAAATATTTTATCATTATTATATTTTTGGAATAAAAAATGTATATAGTTTCATGTTTTTAGAATATTTATATATTTCAGGAGTTTAATGTGTTAATATCATACTTAAATATTTGTGCATCATTTGTTATTTTAGGGCGAGATGTTGATATAGCCATCGTGGAAGGACTGCTTTTGTTAAGATAACACATTGAATGAACTATTTTTAGTATTACTCATATAATATCACTGGTTTAGCATAAACATGTAATTAAAGAAGAGTACATAACTAAACTTACGTGTTTCATTTTATTTTGAACAAACCCCAAAGTAAAACCTTATAAATTGTTCAGTATGTTATACAATTAAAGCCTGCCAAACAAATAAAAGATTGCTATAAAAAAGGAGTTTGTGTTAAATAGTCTATATTGAAACAATTGCTAACAGTTATCGTTACACAGTTTCATGATCAACACAAATGATTGTAAGCTAACCTGGTGCTTCCGTCCGGATACTTTGCACTTTTACATTTAAAGCTCTTAAGTGATAAATGATAGGTTAAAGTTTTTCGGTAAGCTAGTTTCCTAGAAACGGGCTGAGGGATTTTATTCAAACTTAAACACATATGTTACATTAACCAAGTTTGGTAACTTAATTTTGAAATTCGTCAAAATTACGAGTTTTTTTTACACTTCAAATTTTACGGTTGGTGGCGGCGTCAACTTTTGGTTTCTGCTCTCTCACTTGGGAATGCATATTCATGCATAGATACCATATAACAAAACTACACTTTTGATATATATATAGGGTGGGCTCATTATCAAGATCACTGTGTCTGAAAATAGAAACTCAGTTTGTGCTTAATAAATTTAGAACTAAGTGAGCTATTGCAATGAAACTTGGTTTAAAGATACCTTTATTAATATTTCACTTGAAATTGCATATGGGGCGGGTAGGGTCAAAGTCAAATTTACTAAAAACAGAAATGCATTTTGGCTCAATAACTTGAAAGTGAATTGAGCTATAGTTATGACACTTCATATATCGATCGCTTAAGAGTGCCTCAAAGGTGGGTGGGCTCAAGGTAAAGGTCACCATTGCTAAAAATAGAACAACTTTTTCTGCTATGTAATTCAAAAATATATTGAGTTAGAGTAATACAATTTAATTTGTACCGTATAGTGTGAAAACATATGAGGTGGGTTGTGTTAAGGTCAAGGTTACTGTTTAAAAAATAGAAACACAACTGTTCCATTCAATAATATGAGAACAAAGAGAGCTATTGTTATGAAACATTGCATATTGGATGGATTGGGTCAAGGTTACCGGTACTTAAAATTGAATAAGTGGTTTCTGCTTATAACCGCAAGAACGAATTGTACTATTGAAACGCAATTTAATATATAAATACCTGTTGTTAAATACAGGGCGCTCAAATTTTACTACTAGCCAGACAATTTATTTCAGAAAAAACAATGCTAATTTCTCTAACATGTACCAAAAAGTCGAGCGTGCTGTCCTCCGACAGCTCTTGTTTTGCATAGCAGTACAACTTAACTCCTACGTTCGTCTTGTTTGGCTATTTTGTACTTTTATTTGATTTTTCTTTTATGTTTCACCTTCGTGGATAAACCTGTCATGATATTGTGTAAAGTCGTGTCTGGGTTGTTACATACTATGAATGCACCGAGTTTACAGGACTGATTTATGTCGCTAATTCTTGTTTGGTACAACTCTATGTTACAATGTTGTCACAACTCCTAGCTTAAATTCGTTAGGATGGGCCGCGTCAGAATCAAGATACTGGTGTGCTGTATTCCAACTAGACCACGTGTTTGATCTGTTGATGGATCTGAGGATTGTAACATTACACAAAAGCAATCTATGCTGATTTCATATGGTTTTACAACAGTCATATATAATCATGTTCATTTGAAATCAACTTGTCAAACCAATTTGCCATAGAGCCGAGAAACATCGAGTGCTTTGCAGAACATATTTATCACATGCTATACATTGTTTTCCGTATAATACAGCCATTACGAATATTATGCTCCTACACATGCGTAAGATAACAATTTAAGCGTTTTTATTGGCTATATATTCTTTGACCGGCGAATCGCATGACGTTTTTTTGGTGAAATGACGTCGTCAACATGAAATGACGTCAATTCAATACACAACCTTTAGGATTTTGTCAACATATTTTGGTCAGATTATAATTTTTTTTTTCGATTTAAACCATGTGATAAAAAAGATCTGACACCATTTGTCATTTTATACCATTTTTTATCAAACTCGTCCAAGTCCATCAGATAAACAGCAAAGTTCCCAATAAGCGTGCACTAGTTATATACAAAATGTTTTTGCATTTCCATGTAGCTAAGACATTGTCATTCACGAATCCGAAGAATATCTTTGTCCAGTGCAGATGGATTGTCAAATAACTTTGCAGAAGTGACAAGCATGGCGAGACAAAGTGTCGCGCTCAAGATGCATTTCCCCTGGTCCAAGGTCAATGTCACAATTCAAGGTCAAATGCCAAATATAAGAAATCAACCATCACACTTTATCCGGAGCATTACTTTGTCCAGCATGGATGGATTTTTAAATAACTTGGCAGAAGTGACAAACATGGTGAGACAAAGTGTCGCGCGCAAGAACCAGATCGCTAAGTCTAAGGTTAAGATCACAATTCAAGGTAAATTCAAGTAAAAAGTCAAATATAAGAAATCAATCCCTAACACTTTGTACGGAGCACATCTTTTTCCAGCATAGTAGGAGTTTCAAATGTATTGCAGAAGTGATAAGCATGGTTAAACGGAGTGTCGCGCGTCAAGGTCAAGCTCACATTTTAAGGTCAAATGTAAGATATAAGAAATCATCCTTCACACTGTTCGGAGCATAATTTTGTCCAGTAAGGATGGATTTTCAAATTACTTGGCTAAGTAAAAAGCATATAAGACGGAGTGTTGTGCGCAGGAACCAGGTTTCTACGGCCAATGTCAAGGCCACAATTCAAGGTCAATTGTCAAATTTAAGATATCATTCCTCTACACATTGTTCGGAGCATATATTTGTCCAGAATGAATGGATTTTCAAATAACTTAGCAGCAGTGACACACATCTTGAGTCGGAGTGTCACATGCAAGAACTAGGTCCCTAAGTGCAAGTTTCAGGTTATAATTAAAGGTCAAAATAAATTCTGAACATTTTGTCCGGAGCATATATTTGTCCATCATGGATGGATTTTGAAATAACTTGGCGGACGTGACAATAATTGTGGGGCTGCATTTGGCGGCATGTCCATAGGCCCAAGTTCAAAGTCACGATCCAAAAGAACCCACATCAGTCAGATATCTAACTGATGTTGACCTGGCAATCGACAGATGCAATACAGATGCCTGTCGTGCCTTGTGCAGTTAACCTGGCAATCAACCTTGCTATACTGATGCCTGTTCTGCCTACTTCTGTTACACACCTGGCAATCGATAGGTGCAATACATATGCATTTAACACAGAGGATCGTGAAATTTCTATAATATCAAGATGTTCCAACATACAGCTGATTTGAATAAATGGTGATTTGTTCCTTTCTTTAAACAATAATTAAATCAGTTGCAAGTGACATAAATAAAAGCACCTGTCAGTGTTACGTTTATCATCTTTACGGTTTATTCAACCAAACATATCGATCATACTTGAAGTATTTCCGTTTTAATTTTGTTTAATTCATATGAACACTATTTTGCTTACCAGTTAACAGCTCAAATACCAAACCCAATTAACCTGTTGCTGAAATACTAATTTGTTGTAATCCCTAGTGAACAATAAAGTCTCTATACTGAACATTTTTTTCACAAACAAGTACAATAACTTTACAGACCATTCGGGGCGATTCCTTAGTTTATTATGACATATTATGGCCATATGTTTTTGACACAAACACGTTTGATAAAGATTAGATGAAAACTTAAATTCCTTTTTTCTAATGTTCTCACAAGAAATGGGAAATAACTCCAGTGTCCCTGATTTTGTCTGGCCCATCATTGCTCCAAAATTACATTTTATGGTTAAACACAAACTGTGCAAGTGTAATAAACATAGAATTAAATGAACAGTTAATGCTCTATGGAGACTGAACGCCAATTGTTGACAAATCTGGTTCGATCTGGCCCACATTCGACATTGACTAAGACCTTATGCTCGATCACAAACAGTGTAAGTTTCGTTAAGAATAGACAAAACAACAACGTCTCTATCCTCGACATTATTCATGATTATTCATGTTTGTTTACAAACAAGGGGCAATAACTGTGGTTTTTGTACCCATATCTGGGTCATTTGTTTAGATTATTTGAAATCCTCTGGTCCTACACATACCTTGCAAGTTTGGTCAAGTTCAGATAAAAAGGGAGCTTGAAATGTTGCACAAAGTCCATTTTGTAGTTTTCCTCATGAAAAACGGGCAATAACTATAGTGTTCATGATCCGATCTTGCCCATTATCGAACCAGATTTTATAGCCATATTCAAACTGAGAAAGTTTGGTAAAGATTCAATGAAAGTGAAGTTTCTATCGCGTCAACGCGAACAATTGTTGACGCATTACGGACGACGCAGGAGAGTCACCCTTTACTAAAAGGGCTCAGGTGAACTAACACAAATTGAAGCCTCCTACATGGTCCTTTTATTCTAACAAAGAAGGGGCAATAACCCTGGTGTTTGTGTCCCAATATTGGACATTTTGTATTATTTTGAAATCTTCTGGTCATACACACGCTGTGCAGGTTTGTCAACATCTGATGGGAAGTGAACTCTGTATGTTGCACACAGTTAATTTTGCAGTCATTTTCGTCAAAATGGGGAATAACTATGGTGCTCCCCCTTGCCTATACCTAAGTGCACGATCTGCTTAGATGAGCTATAGCACAATTATGTGAAATACATGTTTAAATTTCCAAAATTGTTGAAAATAGATAGCATAATGACTTTTTCATACAAATGTATTGTTTTATGTGAAATTTTTGGCGCACCTATATTTTTGAAAAACAACAACAACAACAACACAACATCAACACATAACAACAACAAAATTCTAAAACTGATACAAAGTGTTTACTTTGGACTGATTTGTTATTTTATCATACCACTATGCTGAAATCGGACTGATACAGAGATGCCTGATATATGTTTTATATCAGGTCACTATCGTTTATATCAGTCACTGTTTGGAAGTACAACATATTACTCGGAATCAACTATAAAGTCAACATTTTCAATAACAATGAATCAGGTACATTAAAACCAACAATTTGATACCAAGAACGTCAATAGTTTATTAATGCTAATCGTCATAAATCACAAAAACGTTAGCTTTTAAATATTCACATAAACCCGCACTTTGGTAGTCATATGACGTCATCAATGGAAACATTAATCATCCATACACATTTATTTTAATACAATCCAAATAAATGCACTAAACCTCTCTGCACAGGATCAGTTTATGTTAAGCCTAAACCATTTTTACCAAAAATTGAACACACTGTAGTCAATATTATCACGATCTTGAAAATGTGAATTTCAATACACAACTCCAAAATGGCGTCTCCAAACTATTTGGTGACGTGTGTTCTCCAATAAAATTGTATCGTTGCAATCCAGTAACGGGTATTTTCAATATTATATGAATTAACGTGTGTTTAATCTATGTATCTCTGGTGGAAACTGCTCATTTATCATTACGAAATGTTAATAATAAGGTTTTATCCAGTTAACTTTTATAAATCCAAAACCACATGTATGTGAACATGTGAAAGCAGGCACAATAAAATCAGAGCTGCTGTTAGTTTGGAAATATGAAACAATCAGCTTGTTACGTGTCATTTTTGGAAAACTTTGGTATGATCAAAATCGGCAAGCATCGCCGTTATATTATTCTAAGCCTCACCTGATATATAGCACAAGACCAGGCAGTAACCTGTTATTCTCGATATATAGAGACATTTATAACAAATACTCGTTTTCATGAAACAAGGGCTAATAACTCTTTTTATAGCCACTCTATTGCCATACACAAACTGTTCAATTTGGCTCAGATGAGATCTTATAGTCATACACAAACAGTGCAAATTGGTCAATCAGTGCAAACTGGTCAAGATTAGAAAAAAACAGTGTCCATTGTTTTTATTTTTTTCTCACAAACAAGGGACAATAACTCTGTGTGTACCCCAATCGAGGCCATTTTTTTATTATTCTGAAATCTTCTGGTACAATACAGACATACTCATATTGCTGGAACGCTGCAGACTTTGAAGCTCCCAGATAAGCCTGACCGTCCGTACGTACCATATTCTTGTATCTGCTTACACATACCCCTGTCAGGATTTCAATGATTCTGTATGGGAAGATTGAGTACCAAGAATAGGTGTTCATGGTATTTCATTGAAAGCGTTTCTTCTTGGAGTTTGGGGCGTTTGATAATATATGAAAATAGTGAATAGTGCCGAATTCTTGTCCGTGTTATTATCAGCAAGCTTAATTGATTTTTATGAAGCTGTATGAGATGCTTAAGTTTTAAGGTGTGCCAGGTATCAAAATACTCAGTTTCTATGGTTTGTCGTAGAGTAAGTGGCCTTTTATTTCAGCTGCTTTTATTATATAGTGCAAATATATTGTTCGATTTATTTATTAGCAACCGTTTTTAAAATAACGAAACATGATGCGAATATGCTTTATATCCAACAGAAGATAAGCATAATGTCAGGACCATGATGACGTTAATCGCCTTCGGCAGTGACCCAAGAAAATAAAGTTCGACACTAAAATGACGTGATATACTTGTTTCCTGATTTCGAAAATGTATTTTCTTTTAAATATTATATGGTGTATAAACACCGAAATGCATGTCTTGAAAACGTAACATTAAAACGCTATTACGAACTTGTATTACATTTGTATAATAAATCTATTCGTCCATTGCGTTTCAGTCAAGGAATTACGAACAAATACAACACCGATTTCAAATAACAAATTTTGCAATTACGAAATATATTGCTTTTCAACGACATAAAATTCTGTTGTTGTTTTAAGTCATATTATAAATTATATCAAAGAGATGGACTTAACACTACTTTTGCCTCAAATTAAAAGCAATTATTTATCATAATCAAAAGCTTATAAATGTTTACTATCGACAAACAATTGTCGAAACCGCATGCTTTTGCACACACTCATTTCCATTCAAATACCGTACATTCCGGCCTTGTTGTTTTATTATCATACTGTTGTTTTTTTTCAGAACATACAGCTTCTGCTTTACAAAACGAAGTTCTAGCAAGCTACGGAGAACATATCAAATTGGAATGTGAGGCCAAAGATGGTTTTCAAATACATTTTACACATTCCAAAAATACAACGGTTATAATTGGAGGCTGTATGTCACTTGGTTCCTGCTATCTAATGGACGCACCGTTAAAGAAGAAATACAGCATGAACGAGACAGTAAATGGCGGATTATTAACCATACATGATATCGGTCAATAACAATTTGGAAATTACATATGCACGGATGTATTTGATGACACACAATCGGTTACATTTTTAGTGTCACACAAATACAGTCCGGTAGGTAATGGTTTCGCCACTGATGGAACATTGTTTTCAAAATGGTCAGTTCGTGGATACTATATATCGACACTTGTAATGGGCAGTTTATTGTTTGTGTCTGTACTTCACTATATTTAGTAGCACATACAGTGCGTAACTGTTATTTCTTTGTAAGTTAACATATTTTACTTTACAGCTATTTATTTACACAAAAGAGCATATATGTATTGTGACATGTCATTATATACGACACATAGAACAAACATTAGATAAGATTAGATAACAAGAGTCAGCACTTATACAACATTTTCTAAAGTAAAGAGATACAAGTTAAATAGTGTATTAAAATAGAAGTACAATAACGTAGAGCGCAATTATTTACAATAGATTTATCAGTGACATATGTGTAACGACAATGACCAAGTATCTCCGTTTCTTTGTGTTAACATGTGTCTGTGAGCCTGACGGGGATGTCAGCTATGCATATTAAAGTGTGTATTTACTATATTTCATATCAATTATTTTCAAAACAAGCAGATACAAGTGACAATAAAATTTGAAAACAAACACAAAATGACGAAGTAAACACTTCAATAGAGAATAAATCAGCAAGTACTAGCGTCGAGATTTTGCATCGTTTATCAGTGCTGTCTAAATATACCTACTGTGAATTCAACGTATATACATGTATTTGGGTTTGCGTATGTACAATCGAAAACTATTTGGTGATTTAAAACTGGCTTATTGTGCGTTTAAAAGCTATGGTTGTTCATAACTTGTATTCAATTTTGAAAAGAAAAAATGTTTATTAAATTTATTTGGTTATTCGTTCGTACACGTTTTAGCAACAAATGATGGTAATGTGCATTTAATTATTAGAACATAGCTTGGTTAGTAAACAAATTGCTTCGAATTATAATTGCATATATATACACCAAGAAGCGCAGATCTTAAGCAATGAAAACATATAATCCGATATACCTAATCTCCCCGTAAATTAACATCCGGTAATTAAAATGAAATGACCCGGGCGAGTTTATAAAGTCACGTCACCTGCGGCTTTATAAGAGGTAGCGCGCAGTGTGTCAGGGAGAACCGCTCCTGCTGCAGAACAAGGCAGTCATGATAGTAATTGTGGTAAATCATTAAGCTAGTCAGAGCTGGTTCTTGATATTCTGCTTGCGACTACCTCGTACTTAACTTGTTTTGACGTTGGAAAAGCAGTAGTATCTTGACATAAGAAAGACTCGCTAGCCTTTGTCCTTTTAGTATAGTTGCGCAAGCATTGCTTTTTATGCGATCTACAAAACGACATGTATAGTGAGATCTGCTGTAGCACGCATGGTTACATACCTTGTTTAAACTGTAAGGAGATCAGTGTTCCATCCGCCCGTCTTGTACATATGTGTTCCATCCACTGATTTTGGTTGCACATCCAATTATTTTAGAAGATTTCATCCTTGATTATAAGTCGATTGGGTTTGCTAAATAATAGTTGTGTATAATCATTTGCCTAATCATTAGGAAGGCAACCCCAATGAAAATTGATACAGCGTTATATAGACTCATATTATCATTAGGCAGTTAGCCCCAAGGAAAATGTATGGAGCGTAATACAGACTCATGTTAATACTTTGCGTGCATTAGACCACCTGCCAAACAGAAATATAATATATTATAAAGATATAATCTTTGTAACGTTTTTTTTTTGTTTACTGCAACACCTGTGAGGTTTTCAGTATATACTTTCGAACCACGCAAGCCGAACAATGCATTTTTATTAAACAGTCACAAAATTAAATGATAATGATTTAATTGTAAACGAAATACTTGTTCTTCTTCTTTTTTTTCAAAGAACATTCACTGCATAACTGTATGTGTAATATCCTAAATATTGATGAGATATATACTTATTTTAAATGTTTGTATTAACTAATAACTGATGAATATTCATGGTTGATAATGTTTTACTTTTGACAGAGCTGGACCCATATCCACACAGCTCCTTAGTGAAAACTGAAGTTAATTTTTTAAAATCATACAATTCCTTAAGTTTGTGGCTGGTTTATCTTAAGTTTATTTTGTCTCAAATGGTTTGAATATGGTATCTAATCAACAGACGATTCATATTTTACTATACTTCAAATGTATAATATTGATAGTCACGAGGCAAATTGTATTTTAATTTTTCCCTGAAATGTGACTTAGGTTAAAATTATCCTAAGCAGCTTTGTGGATATGACCCCTGGTATGTATTTATCAATACATTAATTAACATAATGAATTGAGTCCTACTGATGAACGTGTAAGAAAATTGTTTTCTTTGTGTCTGAACCTCAAGCATGTTAATATAGAATGTTGAATTTATTCAAATAAGTACGATACATATATGATCGATGTATATGGATATCTAGTGGTGTACAGGCAGACGTAAAATAACATAAAATTATGATATCGTTTCTAGATAGTTTTAGTTGTGTCAATGACGTATATTATTGCGCTTGTGTCCACTGCATGTTAATCCATAAGTGTGAATCTTATTAAAAATGACATTGGACATTGCATGTGAATATTTAGATGTAGTTTTATTAATGAGTAGTAAAATACAACAGCCAATTGTTTAAACACTGATATAGTTTTATCATGGTGATTGTTTTGTGTAATTTTGGCATGTTTTATTTATTTTAGTTTCATTAATATGTTTATCCGTATTCTTCAGAATACCGTTCTATCTTAGATACCGTTTCTTCACAAGATACTCTATAATACAGTGTGTTCTGTATCCTGAGAATCCGGAAATATATGCTTTTATGCAGTAAATACGAGATACAATGTTGTGTTAAATTGGCCAAATAATCATTTTTTAATGCGCTACTTTCATATTCTGGTTTTGAGTTTAACAGCAGTGCTAGTACCCGTTTTCCATCGATATTTACTCGATTGTCCGAACTTAAACTGAAACGTATTTTACTAAAATGGAGATTGAAATCGATTGCTCAATATGTTTGTAAAGAACAATAGCGCGTGCATCAGCCTTGGATGACGTCATAACACACACAAAGGCAAGAAACGGTATCGAAAGACGCTTGTTTTTTAATAGGAATTCGTTATGGATGACCTGTTCTGAGTGCTGTCATTTGTTTATAAAAGTGAGATTTTACAGATTTTTTATTTTGAAATTGAATATATATATTTTATTCATATTAAGTACGTTTTAAAAACGAGTATGGTCAAACCTATGTTAAGTACGATTGCATAATGTCATTAAGAGCAACGGTATCTAGTGAACGGAGCATTATAAAATTGTAGGCCTATGTGCAGTTTTCAAAACACGAATACAGTAATCGGGCCACAGGGTTTACAAAATTAAGTTAACAGGGGTGTAACAAGGCATACTCCTGCTCACGTTCTAACATGCAAAATCCTAAAACCACGACGATATACTTTAAAACTCAAGATCAAACGGCAATTAATCTTTTGTTTCATTTTATATAAAATAATTGAGTATTGTTAAAACTAACACGTTTTCATAGCCATATATAACATGGGTGTCACACAAATAACCAATTTCTGTCTTACTCAAGCTACGCCTCTGATTACACATTTGATTTAATGTGTTATGACGTACTCACTGTAATGACGTTTTCATTGCGTCGTGTGTGCGATTATGGCCATTTTAAGAGTGTCAGATTAAGAATGACTGTAGACTAATTATTTTTAATGTACTTTGTAATACCCTGTTGCAAAAACACCTTTATTGCTGATATGATTGACAATACTAGAGAGGGGCTAGTATCACACTGGATAATAATATGCAAATTTTAATTCAAGGTAGAACTGTAATTGCATGTTGGATTTATAAGCAGAATAGAAAAAAGAGTATCTGTTGTTGTTCTTTATTTAATAAATTGAAATAGCTAAATTCGCTTGCAAAGGAATAATGTTCGTTTAAGGTAGTACACCTCTAACGGGCTATATTTCAAACCTAATTTTTAAATATTATTTCCATTATATGTATTACATCACTGATTTAATTACACATTTTGAGGGTGGCTTTCCATGCATAAAAAAAATTTGAAAATGTTCAGGACAACCACTTTTTCCAGTTTTCATCAAAATTCGTTTATCCCTATGGATGAAAAAAATCATAACTCAATTATAGTTGCAAATATATCAAACATGTTGGTGTCTTTTATACAAGTAATGATTGAAGATTATAAAACAAGACAACATTAGGCGTTATAGAAGATACAAATATCGATATTTATTAATTGTCTATGGTCGCTCAGCATAAACTTTAAGCTGACAGAACATATAAAATAATCTGTTATCTAAAAGGTTTTGGTTTTCCTGAACTGGTCACTTAAATCGTTTTATTATTTTTCATCAATGACATATGTTTGACTAAAATAAAACGTTAGGAACAAATTTACCGTGTACTTTTTGAATAAGTGAAGAAAAACTATCAAACATCTTAAAAATAGACCGCTATATTTAGGCAATTCCACAACAATAATTATCAAATGTGACTTAAATTATGCATTTTTAAGTTCAATGTTCACCATTTATACCACTTAAACTATATATATGATAATTGCAAGTAATTATTTCAGTTAAACAAACCTTTTTTTTCAAAATTCAGTTCCCTGGGGGTACACAAAATGGCACCCACACCCTGCAACGTTTTCAGCTCTGTGACAACACACCATACATCAACAATAAGTGTCTTATTTATTATCTTCTTTTCAATTCATATTCATGTCAACAATGTATATGTTGGTAATTGAGGCTGTATATGCCGGTAATTTAGGCTGCATTTTCACCAACTGGCACAGTCAGAAAAACATGTGTACTGTGCTCAGCACCAGGTTTGACCCCCAAGGAAGCATTCCGAGTGATTTGTGGCAATTCTTTTCCTTCAGCCATTGTCTTTTAAACAATCCAATAACTGTTTGTTTTCCACTACATATTTAACAATAAACATACAAAACTTTCCAGTATATGTGCAACCCATCTTAGTAAGCCATATTGTTTAGTGTTAGGTAAAATTAATGTCAAAACTGTGTAATTACTAAATGGATCCGTATTAGTATGCTGATCATGAAAAAACACTAGTGCACACATTTATAAACCCAATCGCACACATATTAAGTATAAGTACTCAATTATTAAAGTAGGCTTCAAAACTAAGGGACTGACACATCATACATGAACTTCGTGACGTGTATGTTCAATTACTTACATGTATATGGACTAACACAAATACATGAAAATAATATTACTTATTCTAATATATTAATTGTACATTTAAGCAATACAATTCCGTAGTTCAAGCATTGAAATGAAATGCATCACATTATCCTCTAGTGAATTACGTTTTTATTTTATAGACAATTATTAATATAAATTCAGAAATTTCAGTATAAAAATACAATTATTTCAAAGTATTGTCTTACATACATATGTTTCATCTCCTTATTATCAGGATTCAAGCTGGTTCATCATATGTACGATCTTGTGAAGGTTATTTCTTGCATTAGGTTACGATTTCCTTTCAGTAAGCATTCCCGTTTTGCTCGAATTTATAATTTTCCTTTGACAGTTGTTTTTGTGTATACCACGAACAATATGTGACTTTCAGTTTCGATTTCTATTAATTTTCCATTATGTCAATATATTTTTCTATTTGCATTTCGTCACAAGTATATATATAATACTGACATGACGCTTCCGGTTATGGCGGCCGACTAGTTGTGTATTTTTGGCGGACGAATAATGTGATTTCGTGAAAATAATGCCGAGTTAAATGGGGAGAATAGGATAATTTGGAGTATAACACACATGTATGTAGATCTTGCCAGTATTTCTGATTAATACCTATCACAATTCCATAAATATTAAGTAATATAAAGTTCGTATATAGCATGCAGTAATCAGCTTATATACCTTGTGTATGCTGTGTACATTCTATAAACTCTATATGTCAGGTCTAGTTACCACGCATCGCTGACTATGTCATGCCAAATTGACCTATTTTCCACGTTATCCACGGGCCACGCTAATTTGACAAACGGTATACTTGGCGCAAAAGAAAAGGGCTCATGAGTGAATCCACACCTGTCCCAGTAGACACAAAAAACGCATGGCCACATCGCCTTTGGATCAAATAGACTTATAAAAGTCCAGAACGATCTCGATCGACTCAGACATGGCAGAAAAACCTATAATCATCGCTCTTGCCGGCGAAGATGTCAATCGTATCGCCGATATTCTGAAATCTTCCAACGAATCTAAAGTAACTGAAGTTATTACTAATAGCATATCTAACGACCAGATCGACCGAATAGCCAATGCCTTGAAGGTGTCATTCGAATCGAAAATCACCGACATTGCAGCAAGCATTTTTAACGACGTAGTCGGAGATCTTCGTACCCGAGTCTACTGACAATATTGCACTGAAGGTGCTCGCGGCAGACGTGGCTGGCGTCACACTCAACGACATCGACAGGTCGCATAGAGTCGGTAAGCCGCGAACGAGTAGTTCCGCAAACCCCGGAGGTAAATCGGCCTCAAACACCCGTCCCAGAGATATCATCATTAAGTTTACGAGCTACAGATCCCGGCACAAAGCATACCCCTTATTCACTCGAAGTTAAAATCCAGTGGCTACCCTGGAGTCTATCTGAATGAGGAGCTAACCAAACAGTGAGTTGAGCGTCTATATAGAGCACGTTGTCTTCTCAAATCCGGGAAGACCAAATGTGTTTGGACCTCTGATGGTGTCATCCTCATTAAAAACAGAGCTCAACATGTCAGACGGATTGAAACCACCATGGACTTTGAGCGGTTCAAACAAAGTAATAAAATCGCTTAATTATAAAAAAAATTACCAGTGTAGATAACTGCTAACAGCGAACTGTTCTGTACGGTGGCATTGCTAATCAAACCTATAGCACGTGAATATCACATGGTAAATTGCGCTGGAATAAGACGTCGCATTTTAATATTTGAAACTGGTTTCTCACTTTAATGTTGATAATTACTATTTAAAAAAATTGGAAGAGATATATTTCAATACATATATTTGTTAATCTTATTGCACTTTATTTCATTTTTATCTTTCTTTGAAATTGCGATTTAATACAAATATAACAATTTAAGCAGGTCGTTAAAATTAGAAAACTTTATCAAAAACTAAAAGAAAATTGCAGCGCTAAAATTTGTTAACTAAGTGTTTTATTTTGAACATCTCATAAAAAGAAAGTGTACACTGCGCTGGAACGAGACGTTTTTCCTACATAACTGAAACTGGTTTATGTTTCTGTTGTTGATCACTGCTGAAAATGTATAATCTCACACAGTCGGTTGCAAGTTAATGCAATAACGACGGGCCTATGAACATATACATGGCCTTTCTTTTATTTCTATTGCATTTGCTCATTTTTGCTTTCAGTAAATATGAGATTCCACATCTAAATTTTAAGTAGTTAAACTTAACAAGGCTTACATAATATTATACAAAATCGTAACGTTATTTGTGTGTGTAATTTATTCACTCTACTTGTTTTATCGTGAACATTTTAGATTTCAAATATCGCTATATGTGTTTCCAAAGTTGAAAGTCTCTTATAATTGTATCGCTACATGCAGACGAGCAAGAATGTATTTGTCGGATAACAATAGTTATTTTTCAATCTAAACGCCTATATATTCTTACAGCCCATACATATCTTAAAATTAAATGCAACTCGTGCTTTGTAGTATTGCATATCCTACTTTATGTCGACGATATTTCTTTTTGTAATCGTTCTTATTTTATGCTTACTGTGTTTGGGTTGCGCATTGTCAGGTCTTGGTTTGGATCCACAATCTGTGTTGGATATAAAATTGTTGGTGTTTATACTTGTATTCAAACAATTCCAACCGCCGTAATGATCTTGTGTTACACTCGTTACACGCATCAACTTATACTCATATTCATTTACTTAAGTATCAATGTACAAACTATGTACTTTCAAGCGATATGTTTACATCTCTTGAGCAAGCATCCTACTTGTTCTCTGCATAACTGCAATTGTCTTCACTTTCGTACCTCTGGCGATGTTCACCCAAACCAAAGTCCACCAAAAACTAACTCATCTCTAAATGAAACTTCTTCTTGTTACATTGGAATCTTAAAGTAGGGACTAAGCATGATGCACATAAACATACGAAGTTTGAAACCTAAAATAGACATACTAGATATTCAATTACAACCGTACGATATAGTCGTCTTCAATGAAACATGGCTTAAGCAATCCGTTAGCAACGACGATATTAAGCTCTCCAATTTCCAACCACCAATACGTTGCGATAGAAACGACAGTAGGTGTGTGTGGGGGGGGGGGGGCGTTGCAGTATACGTTAACGACGGTCTTCATTTTAAAGAGCGCTCAGACCTAGGTGTACAAGGGCTTGAAGCTACATAGCTCGAAATTAATATTAACCATCACAAATATTAATTGGAGGCTTTTACCGTCCGCCTGAGTCTAATAACGATTATTGGCTAAAGATGGAACAAAGTGTCGATCAGGGTTTTAACCAACTAGTAGATTAGGTGATAGTCTTGGGCGATTTTAACGTAAATATTTTAGATAACCCATAATCAAACAAAATGTCTAATCTTATTGTATCGAACAACGCTAACCAACTTATAAATACTCCTACGCTTTATACTGAACATTCGTCATCATTATTCGATTTAAGTTTTGTCAAAAATAAAAACCACGTCCTTTCTAGTTTGTTTTTTTTCGGATCCGTTCTTACCTAATCTGACACGCTTTCACCGTCCTGTCGTTACTGTTTAGAAATTTGCCAACCCTAAAGGTTCTGCTTATAAGAGACATATTTGGTTGTATGACAAAGGTTATTATAGTATTTACATGGAAGAATTAAGAAAAACAGATTGGGATAACATTCTTAACTTAGATACTCTTGACGACATTGCTAAGGATATAACAACTACGATTATGTCAGATTCGACTATAAGTATACGTAACAAAAATGTCACTATAAGCCCGAATGACGTATCGTGGATGAACAATACTGTTCGAAAATTTATTAGTAAACGTCAAAAGCTACATAAACAGGCAAAAACTTGGCAAATAAATTGAAAGGTGTGTATATATATATGTTAACTACTTTATCTCAAATAACCTTCTATCTCCATTTCAATCTGGATTTATTAAGGGTGACTCTACGGTCAACCAACTTACATTTCTATACAATGATATTTTATCAACATTGGATGAAGGCAGAGAAGTCAGAGCTATTTGTTGTGACATTTCAAAAGCCTTTGATCGTGTCTGGCACCAAGGTCTGCTTTTTGAATTATCTTCAATCGGAATCGATGGATCACTTCTTCGCTGGTTTACTTCATATGTGTCTGATCGCAAACAACGAGTTCTGTATCGTAGGTTTTCTTCATCTTGGTCATCTCAAGGAGCAGGGGTCCCACAAGGCTCGATATTAGGTCCTCTACTATTCCTTATATTCATCAATGATATCGTCAAAATCATACAATCTAACATCCGTTTATTTGCGGACGACACAAGCATTTACATAATTGTAGACGATCCCGTAACTGGTACTAATGTCCTTAATAACGACCTTGACACTATCTTCAACTGGTCACAGCAATGGTTAGTTTAATTTAACCCTTTAATAACTGAATCTATGCTTTTTTCACGTAAACGTAACAAAGTAGTATATCCGGATCTGTCTATGAATCACGTAAAAATATCCCACGTTCAAACACATAAACATCTTGGCCTTGCTATGTCTGATGACTTACAATAAGCAAATCATGGAAAAGAATAGGAATACTCAGGTCTCTTAAATTTACTCTCTCCAGATTATGTCTACAGACGATATATTTTACATGTATTCGTCCTGTTCTTGAATACGGTGATGTTGCTTGGGACAACTGCACATATGCACAAAAAGCACACATTGAAGCGGTCCAACACGAAGCAGCCCGTATAGTATCTGGCGCAACTAAGTACTACAACAAACAAAACCTCTTAAATGAATTAAACTAGGATAATCTTTCAGAACAAAGAAAAAAACATCGTCTGATACTTTTTTAATAAAATGTTAAATGGTCTAACACCAAATTATCTCACAGAACTGATTCCGTCACTAAATAATCGACCAAGCAACAACTACAACCTTCGTAGTTCAGGAATACGTAGTATAAAATCTAAAACAGAATCTTTTAGAAACTCATTCCTACCATCAACAGTGCGCGACTGGAACTCCCTCCCACATCATATAAAAAAAGCGCCCTCTCTTGAATCCTTTAAAGCTCTATTACCTAATCGCCGCTCCCATCCATTCCCGTTGTATAGCATATGATACAGGTACGAACAGATTATGCACACAAGACTTCGCCTTGGTTGTAGCTCGCTTAGCAATAACCTCCACAGAAGATCATTAACCGACTCTCCGTTGAAACTGTCGACCACTTTCTTCTTCATTGTCCAAAATACTCCAGTCTTCGAAACACCTTTTTTTCCAACTTCTCATGCGCGATCACAATATCAAACCTTCTTAACAGAAGTGAACGACTAAAACTCAGTCAAAACATAAACACCATTTTAAATGTGCAAAAGTTCATTGCAGCTACTAAAATATTCAAGTCATTTTTTTTTATTGCGGACACCCATCAAAGTCTGACTATGCGCTTTCCCCCTTTTTTTCTATGTCATTGGTGTAACATATGTATTTCTCTCTTATGTTTCAACTTTGTGCTTATTTTACTGCTGTTTCATTATTATAAGAAACATAATTAATTGTTTTAAATTATTAAATCTCACATGTTATTGAATTTGAGACAAACTTCAATACATGTTTAATTGTACTATCTATTAATATAATAATTCTTCTAGATTTTTGTATGTGCATTTTAAATTATTGATTATTCAAGGTCGCCACATAATCAACGTAAATGTACATCTTATGAGTACAATAATCAAATGGAAAGGAATTTATATAAGTTTTTCAAAGCTTGTTTTCCCATCCATAAACAATTTCTATGCATATTTTGTCACTTTGTCATCATGTGCGGCACGTTTCTTTTCTGAATAAATACCGTTTAAACCAACATGTATAAAATAATGTGAGTATATAAACGAATGTACTTATATTAAAAATATCATGTGTTCGACAAGAATCGGAACCGAACGGGCATATGACAAACTGTGTAACGACATTTTCCGACATTCACCGATATCGGCCGATCTTAGAAAAAAAAAGCGAGGGAAATGATAAGAGTTGTACTACCTTAACTCATTGTAGAATTTGTTCAACGAGATGGAACATTGTATCTTTCTATTTGTTTTTAGAAAAGCTTTGTCATTAAGCAACCAATATGTATATATTGAAGGACATACTCATTTGCTACTGTTGCAGTATAGTAATATTGTTTTTGGCAGAATTGCACAATATTTTGGCACTTGCAACGATTATACAAGCTTCTATTGGACTTTCTCGATATCATGTTGATGCTTTTGAGAACAGCTGCACCACACCACATCGTGGAACTCCAGAATAGTGGAGGCATGCATTAAGCATCATAGCAAAAGTAAAATACCTAGATGCTTGCATATTTTAAGGTACCGCCAGCGTTAAACTCAGACACGAATTCACTGCAATTTATTTATCAGGTTTTACGGTATAAAGTACAACCGCTTCAAAAGACTTATAATCCTCATAATGCCGTGGTCACAGATTTTCTGTTTTACCCAAAATTGGGCAAAATCGGACTGCACCTGCCCGGCAGCAGTTCAATCGGGCGATGACAGCTGAAAATTGTGCTTATCGGAAGGCTTTTATCAAAGGGTTATGACTACTTAAAAGTTAACATCGACCAATCAAGTTCTTTCGGGGTTAGGGAGGCCGAAATGATGTCGACCGGGCTCCGATCGCCAGACGGCGCGAGGATGCGCGTTTGCTGGGATTGAATGGTGGCCGTACCATTTGTTTACTTTAAAATGCACCATCCGATGTTCAGTTATAGTACATACACACGGCGGCTCCCGTATTGTCGGCAATGGCCGGCTGACTTTCATGTACTCGACTCCTCTTTCAATAAATTTAAGTTACAATCATTTACTTACCTGCGCTGTGCCCCAGTCTGCTTTTTCATGCCAGAGCGAAACCGTCCGTCGACCGCTTGATTTGTGACCGCCAGCGGAAATAAGTATAATTATCCCGCGTCCCCTGTTAGATTCCAAAAATCACCGATGTTTTACCATTCGTTAAAATCGGACGGCGTCCGTTCTATATTTGTTTAATTTGTTCGAATTCAGATGTAGTTGTTGTTTGCGTGTTTGATATTTCTGTTCTGAATGTATGAAGGGATTATGTCTACAAAATGGCCCAAAGGTGCCACCATTAGTAGCAAATATTGAAAGTTAAATATAATATTCATATTATAGAAAACTAGTTTGCGAATTCTTACATCATTATATAATTGATGTCGTGTTTTTTCTCTTGTTAACATTTTGACGTTATTATTGTAAGTATATATTGTAAATTAATTTTCGGATGTCAGAATAATGGTAAAACCGCTGTCTTTTCTTTTCTTACGACTCCGATATCTTAAGGGGGCTCACTTTTGAAAATGGAAATAATGATGTGAACACAAACTAATTATTTTATTTATAAATAGCATGTTTTTTATCGTTTGAACACAAAAAAAATATCAATGAGTTAACTTTTCTGCAATGTTCATTTTTAGTAACATACCATAAAATACTTGAACAATCTGAGAAGTATCCGAAAACTGTGTATCGCATAAGAAGCAAAGACATTGTTTTAAACTACAGGTAGATATTGTCCATATTTTTAAATAATCATAAGTTATGATCCTATTCGTTGTTAGAAAACCCCTAAACTGTTCTAAATATAGCATTTAAAAATATTTCTAACTGGAAAGTCAAAAGGGGGGTAAAAAACAAGAAATTGATAAACTAGCATTATATGACATCACTATGACACAAATTACTTACATAAATAATAACAATGATTTTGCCACTTACTGTTGTGTTATTGAGCATCCTATGTTTATCAAATAAATAGGAAAACAACTTGGGGTCAATGTTCATCTGAGAAATCTTTCAACACCCGTTACTCAATAACATGAAATAGATTATATTAACTGTTTTAAATGTATAATGTTTTTAATCTTACTCAGTTTATCCAAAGCTCTGCAATCTACATTTATGTAATTACAAATATCTTTTAAACTTTGTTCAGCAATGTCAAAAATGTGTGAACTAGTGTTTTTTTTTCCACCCACTGTCTAAGTATAGTTAACTTGCACAATATTTAATATAAATATGTTAAACTTACCAACACTTAAATACATGGTATGTATACAGTATTTAACACAACTGCATATAATTAACTTTTTTCAAACTTACGTTATCATGTTGTCATATAAACCATAATCTGATATGAAAAATACATGCATGAATGCATTCGAATTATGCATTGTAATTTAAAAATAACATTCATTCCGACGAGGCAAGTGTTACAAATTCTAAACGTGATTCTTATTTTGAATCAAACGCAAAATGCCAAATATAATGTGTAACATAAGTATGTTAAATTTCAATATGTTTAACAATATTGCACTTGTTTTAGGCATACATTCAATAACGCTGTATGTCATTTCGTATATACTTACAACAATGTGATCTTTTGAACAATAATTTTAATTCATATGAAGATACAAAAATATATTCTCATGGCTAGCCATTTGGTAATTCCAACGTCAGCTTGTCTAAAAGCACAAAATAACTAATATAATTTACCCCACTCACTAAGTAATAGCATATAATTTCATTCTAAGTTAACAATATACAATTCAAATTTATACATTATAGTCATGTTAATCTTATGGACAAAACAACTAGTACTAGCTGTTGTTTATGACAGCATATTAAAAAGTGTTTACGATCTGCTACCTTGTATTCTACCCCATGCATAAAAAACAACAAAACATTTTTCTCACACACAGCTTTCAAGGTTTTATAAACAAAATGTATTGTTCAGATATAAGTTAAATTCTAAGCTAACACATAAGTTCACAACCATAAGAAACAAGATTTCAGTCAGTAATTTGCATAGCTGTATTTAATTTGTGTTTGCAACAGAAATTAACAAAATAAATAAAAACAAATCGAAATTGTTACTATTTTTGAAAAATCAGGGAACATTCGACAGTTTTTGTATAACATGTTACAGTACCAAACTATAAATAACTATTTTTTTTATCATAAGAGCAAAGTCCAAAGAAGAACAGTCAATTTACATGTTCATGAGTAAAAATAATCACCTTTAATGATTGCCGGAAAAACGGTTCCCCATGACGAAGAGTTGGGCCGCGTGACGTCACTACGGGCGGTTTGCACGTGTACGCGTTTTACGGTGCCATACGCAAACGCCTGGGGCTAGCGCCTTAAAACTTGGCAAATTTCTAGAGCCCACAGTCCGACTCCGTTTAGCACCGGTCGCGACGTTCACAATTAATTGGCGACCTGATTTCACAGGATCAAAGTTGAAAGGTTGACGTCGATTGTTACGTCACCGCGCGTCAAAGACGTCAGCTGGAGTGGCCTCGATGGTTCGGTTTTGTAGGTTACGATAGTCCCAACAAACGTGCCAAGTTTCATCAAGATGGCTGTTATTCTTGTCCGTTTATGACACAAAAACGGTTCCACATTCGATACGAAGAGATGGGCCGTGTGACGTAACTACGGGCGGTTTGCACATGTACGCGTTTAACTGTGACATACGCAAAAGCCTGCGGCTAGCGCCTTCAAACTTGGCACGTTAATTAGAGCCCATTGGGCGGCCCCGTTTGGCATCGGTCGCGACGTTAACAATTAATTAGCGACCTTAATAATAAGGGTCAAACATGAACTGTTGACCGCGCGCCCACGCCTGGGGCTAGCGCCTTGAAACTTGACACGTTTGTAGGGCCCGTCGGGCGGCCCCGTTTGGCACCGGTCGCGACGTTAACAATTAATTAGCGACCTTATTTCATAGGGTCAAACTTGAACGGTTGACGTCGATTTTTACGTCACTGCGCGTCAACGACGTCAGCAGGAGTGGCTGCGACGGCGCGATTTTGTAGGCTACGATGGTCTCAACAAACGTGCTAAGTTTCATCAAGCTGGCTGTTATAATTTTCCGTATGTCACGCAAAACTGGTTCCTCATTACGAAGAGATGGACCGTGTGACGTCACTACGGGCGGTTTGCACATGTACGCGTTTTAAAGGTGCCATACGCAAACGCCTGGTGCTAGCGCCTTGAAACTTGTCACGTTTCTAGAGCCCATCAGGCGGCCCCGTTTGGCACCGGTCGCGACGGTAACAATGAATAAGCGACCTTTATTGCAATTTTTTGAAAAGGACATATTCATCTTTAAATTTATAACAGGCTTGCACAAGACACGATCTTCCTAATGCGTGGCGTATTTAAAGGTGCCATGCACACTCTTTCAACAGAAATAAGAGTAAACCAGTCACATCAATTAGATCCTAACTTTCGATTTGACTCGTGGAAGCGGAAAATTAATAATGAAATATTATTTATAAAAACAACAATAGCGCTAAACGAATGACAAACTAGTCGTGTTATCTACTGTGCAGTCGAAAGCTTCAATGCATCAGGTAAACATATATGAGCCGACCGTTGATACATAGTCTTCACAACACCTATAAACAATGCAAATTCGGCAAATTTATTAGTTTACTTAATCGAATTTGTATTGTATCCTTAATTTATTTGATGTCAGTTGATATAAGCACACGCTTATTTAAAAGATAATGAATTCATGCACACAGTGATGAACGAATTATACTTAGATTCATCTGGTTGGAACCAACACGTGAGGTAAGCGTGCCATGATTTATTTTTTTTTACGTGCTCATTGCATTAGTGCAAGGTTGACTACTCATGAACTCCCTCAAGTGGGATTGATAATGAAACAATTTTACATTTGTACATGTTAATATACAGTATATAAATAAAATACAACATGACTTACTTTTAATTTTAAGATCAATGATTGAAATAAAAAACATTGTAATGTGGTACGAATGTACTAATTAGCATTAGGGAACAAATACCCGTGGGAGCTAGAGATAAATTGTACATCACTGTTGAACAGTTGATTGATGTTGTATGGGTTACACAATTCAAACACAAAAACTTCTAGACGCGAACAATTATAATATTGTTATACGTTAAACAACTATACGTGATTCCGATGTGTATTAAAGAAAGTAACTTGTCACAGACAGCAGCATTAATTATGAATAATTAATAAACGGTTAAACCGATCCGTTTATCCCGACTTCTCGAATTTGTATTTCAGTCGATTTGCATCCTGGTCTTCGAGTGATACATCCAGTTGGTAAGCATGTTAAATAATATTGCACACTTAATATAGAAGTTGGTATAATAGCAACTAGTTGCTGTTCAATGTGGAGTATAAATTATGCATCATACGGTCTACCAGGCCTGTATATCAGCGTTAAATGCAACCAATTAAACAAATAAATTAACGTAAATGTAGTCAAGGCGCAAGCAGTTTGTCATGATTGCAATTTGTATTGTCTGCTTCTCTGTGATTTTAAATCTAAGTTGATGTATATACATTTGTATTCGAAGTCAACAACAACCCCGTTCACTTGGCAGGGGCACCGTTTAATGGCAATTATAATAATGGACCAGTAATATCTCTGGCATCACAGTTATTAGGTAAGTATGAGGTATTTCACGACAGTTGATGGATTACTGTTATAATACAGAAGCTTTACGACATGACTATAAATATAATAATAATGCATGTACATGTGTAATACATATTGGTTGTTAATACCTTTGTCGTCCAGGGACAGTATCCAATCACGTTATTCGATGAAACGTACAGTTCTTTTGAAAATTGTCCTTCGCTGTTTGTTCAAGACAGTTCTACAGATATCGTGTTAAAAGTGTTGCACAGTGAAGTATGTTTTGGGCTAAGAGATACGCTTGGACTTATTGTACTGTGATTGATAATGTCTGAATAGCTGACCACGAGAAACAACTAGTTTGCGTTTTGTTTTTATATTTCAGTTGATCTGAGTTTAACAAGAGGAACTCGCCTTGTTGTCGGTAAGACGCAAAAACGTACTGGAGAGATACTGCCTAGATGTATACGTATCTTTATCATATAAGTTTTAAAGTGACTATGTCAACGGCAAAGGACCTCAAGAGGGTAATTTCTTTAAAGAAACTGAAATTAAGACATCAATAATGGCATGTAATAACGCTTGAAATAAAATAAATTTAATAGGAAAAGATTTCTCATTATGAGATAAAAATCAATTTATAATATGGGTCGTGTTTGTGTGGCTCTTTTCATGTTTACATTTTTACATTTTTACGTCAGAATCATGAGTACTTTGTATAACCACAATTTACAATATTTCCTTAAAAAGAATAATGGAGCAGTTGGTTAAAACACTGTCTACTGACATTTCTTCATATAACCTAAATCGTGAGTTGTGTCTTAGTGTGACTTAGTGTGAGTGTGAGAGTGAGTCTTAGCATAGCGCATTTCTATCCTCTATTATCACTTACAATGCAATAGGAAACCAATGTTTCGTTGACATAGTCCCTTTAATGCATATGTTGTATATTTCAACCATTTGCGATATGTAAGTGCATTCAAACCTTTATCAGTAAAGCTGGTCTATAAGGCATACCAACATATACTCAACAGAGCGTGTCAAATCAACTGTTTATGGTATTGCAATTAGATATGGGTTTAACATGAAAAAGCATAGGAATAACTTATTATTATAATGATTACAACACAGACAATCGGTATACGAGTTTCTTAAATTTGTATCTAACATTCAACCATGTGTTACAAGACGTATATACGTATACATGAATCAATTGTATAATGCGTCTATATATGTTACCATTGCAGTGACGTCCCAGCCATTGCCGAGTCCAAACCTAGTATACAGAGGGTATGTGATTTGATAGCTCCTCTACACGTGTTTACTTGTTATGTAAAAAAGTTATACAGCAAATATATTGTGTCTGTTGACTGTACTGTAATATACGTATACGTGGTCTAGGACGAAACTGATTCTTATTGAACAATAACGGCATAACGAGAAAGTAAACTACTTGATAAGCAGGTCTACATGCTAAGAATTTCTGAACACTTTAATTTTCATATTTCAGGGATAACTTGGATATCCATGATCAGTGAAGAAAACACCAATTGAACTACGCATCTGTTATTTTTCATGACAGTTGGCTCATTATTCACCCCACAGACAAATGTCATTTGGCACTGTTTGTAGTTTTTTTTGTACGATATGAGGCCATTGTTAATGTGATTAGTAATGTAGTAACAGTTAAATGTGTATGCTTCTTTATGTTTTTCAATATCATTGTATTAACTTAATTCATTTTCATGTAAAACTATTATTTTAAAGAAGTTCATGATATGACAATGCTGTAAGCATATGAAGAAATGTGTTGATGAGTATTTTTCATGCATAAGTGCATATGTTATAATTTTGTATGAACTGGTCGTAAATGGGTACATAGTATTTATTTGTATTGTTTTGTATGATATGTTTTGATGACATTTGTGACATTTGTAAAGTAAATTAAATCAAGGGGATAAAAGAGTGTATTGCATTAATATGTTACATAATCGTACGTTAACTATGATATATTTTGTATTGTTTTAAACTTGTGTTTGTTAGTTGTTATATATTTTAATTGGTTGCATTTTATGTATATTGTATTAAAACGTCTAAGAATGCAGTCTGTATTATTGAATGTTTACATCATAAACACGTGTTTTCGTGAGGTTATTTTATTGAGACATATTTGTCAATCACTAATAATGTATGTTTGAACTTTGCATGATATGGATTACGTGTATTAACTACTGAATGCATTTCGACAAATGTAATGACATAGTGTATCATTTCCTGCTTTATTGATATGTAAGCGATTTTGTCATTCGTTGTTTCTGTTTCTTTAAATTTTATAGCCCCCAAGTTTAACTTAATTACTTCACTATTACGTATTAATGTCAAATTAAGGATATGTACACAGTTGTGTCTTGATAAAACGGCAGAAATAATATATCAAGTGACTGGTGGAATACTTAAGTAGATAACTTGGTAAAACTTTGACGTAGATCGAGGAAGTTTTACGCTTTTCATGATAAAGTCTGGTTTCCACTTTATATAGGGTCACTGTATTGGAAAAAAAGACGTTAGCGTGACCAGTTATTTTTTTTAGGTTGGAAAGCATTAATTAATGCATTGTAGTTAGCTACACAGTAGATCAACATGATTTTGTTAATAGGAACTTAATAACTTCTTCCGTGAAATGTGTAAATTTACTGAAAAAAATATTTTACCATCGTTAGTAAAACACTACCCACGTACATTTATACAATAACTAGGAAATACTTGTCCTGGAAATTTCTTTTGATATTTCTTTTTTCGTTCAAAAGATGGTTTGTAAAGGATGGTGAATACTCGATTAGCACTGACGCAGCGCTGTAAAATAAAAATAAAAGACATAGGCAAGTGGAACAAATCACTTAAAAAGAATAAAATTCAAGCATGCTCCTGAAATAAAAATGCCGTTTCTTTCTTTTCAGTATTTAAAAAAATAAAACATCATGTATTGATATATTTATTATGACCAGTTGGCTTCGTCACCCTACTGTAGAAGATGCTACATATATTTACTAATCAGTTCGTGTTTAAGATATGTTTTTTTACAGATATAATATATACATGTATTTGTTTCAATTTTTGTTAGCTTATTGTATTGCTTTATAGGTTTGAAAAACGTTGTATTGTACTCGGAATAATATACTGAACCAAAAAAGAACCGTTCGCTAATTTCGAATGTAGATCATTTGTTAACGTTTGAATAAATTTGACTGAAATACATGTATTTTGTTTGTTGTTTAACTTTGTCTTGTAAATCTACTGGGAATAACTGGTCAATTTTGCAAAATTATAATGATTTTACAATAACCACATGTATTTATGTGTGTACATCGCTAAGTAACCGTGAACATTTGGCATGCACTTTACGAAAGTTTCGTTTTTGGTTCAGTATATATGCTTGTGATATATAGAAATATAACGAATTCAATATAAAAAAAAAACAATTGGCGAAGATGTGTAAATATATTAAATTTTATTAGTTTATTGTACTGCTTTACATGTTTCAAAAACATTGTATTGTACTGTTTGGTAATATTGAATAATATATGCCTGTTATTTTATATACGAATTAAAAAATAAATACGAAGACGTGTAAATTTATAAAATTTTACACCTTTTAAGTTAATTTACTGCTTTTTATGTCTGAAAAATATTGTATTGTACTGTCAATAAATAAATGTACAGGATAAAAACGGTTTGGTGTTGAATTCACAGTTGTTTATTGGTTGTAACAAGTACGTTTTGCTGAATACACAAATAGACATCAGAATAATAATAATGATTCAAAGTTCCATATGTATCGTAAACAACTTGGCCAGATGGAAATGCTCTAACGTGTACGCGATATAGCGAATCAATATACCAAATAGTTACCGAGCAGTTTATTTATAGATCAATCTTCACAGTCGAGACAGACCTACCCTTTCAGTTGAGATGTTAACCAATTCGTGTATCAATGCTTAATAAATTAGTGTATCAATGCTTAATAAATTATCAATTACAATGCACCATCATTGATAACCAATTAGTGTATCAATGCTTTATCAATTAGTGTATCAACGCTTAATAAATTATCAATTACAATGCACCATCCAATGATGGTATGAAATTTGGTATTTAATACATTACATTGCTATAAAGTCATTTAAATATACGTGTACATATAACTAAAAAAATGTTATGTTTGAGTTTGACTGGAGCAATAATTTTTATTTTGAATGCCATTTTAAAGCAATACATTATGCCAACATGCACTGGAACTTTTCAAGTCAGTTTTAAAAGTACATTTACTTAATTGATACAATGATAACAATTCGGACAAAGAAATTACAATTTGCTTTTGTGTCCTAGCTGTTGTATTTTGCCATCATTTCTTTGTTCGTTCATTTACTTTACCTTTTTGTTTTAAAATATTTTATTGGTAGGAAATAACCATTCTTTTGATCTTAGTAAACATAATTTTATTAGTTAACATATTTTTTTTAATAATATTCTAACATGATACTCGGTGACTGTCCTATAAACGAAGAACACAATTATCGTTGTTAAACTAACCAATATACAACGCAAAATGTATTCCCGATTTTTCGCGCATCACAGTAAAATGTAAGTCATATTACAATTGCAAAAATATTTCTCAGATCATGTTTGAATCGAAAGAAGTTTCTCATTATCTTTGTTTATCGGCAAATAAACAACACTTTGTTGTTCTTATGCACGCTATTAAACAACTCGGGCTAACGCCGTCGTGGTTTAATTCGCATCAGAAGTCCAAATAGTTTTTTTATTGGTCGACAAATAACGATAAATCGGAAATTATTTCTTCAATGAAATGTAAGAATGTCCAAAATACAGGTGTACTCAATATATACGATAAAGAACAAATGAAGCAAAAGAAAATAAATAATCCTAATTATTTTCTCTTTGTTACTAACGTCTCTAAGCTTAAGAAGTGGCAATATTAAATGCCATCATTCTAGCGTACCGATAACTACCGAATTAACTAGGATTAGCGTTGTCTATCATTTGTTGTGTGTTGGTCATACATGTAAGTTTCATACTCTACGTCAGGATTTTCCCACACATGGCTTTAAATAAAAAGAAGCACTTTTCACAATAAAATACATAGCATAAATATAAATTTTTAAAAATATCTGTACATAAAGCGAATAATACAAACGTGCAAACAGCAACATATGTTTACATGTGCAATATAAAGGAGATTATTATTTGTTAATGTGGAACCTATCAATATTTTCCCCGGGTGGTGATCAATATTACATGTACAATTTAAGGAAAGTTTTATTCAGTAGTTTAAGCTTAAGTCAATTTGGTTTAGCATTTAACTAGCGTATACCCCCGTCACACCGGACAGGCGTTCTTATTGCGTTCTGACGGCGACCCAGGACGCGGTAGAATCGCCATGGACGCCGTGGAGTCGTCGTGAGAGCGCAGGAAGACGCCGTGGGATCGCCCTGAGGACGCCATGGATGCAGAAGCAACGCGGTAGGAACGCGAAGAACGACAGAAGGACGTAGTATAGACGCACTAGAGTCGCCGTGAAAACGTAGAGAATTGCTCATAGACCGACCGGATACCCTACGGCGACCCTATGGCGTTCGTAGTACGTCAATGGGGTTCTTATCACGACTTATCGCGTTCATAACGTCCTTACTACGGTGTCAGTGCGTTTGATATCGAAAATCTTATTTTTGTCTGCCACTATTCGACGCTCACCGTGAGTCCTTTAAACGTTCATGGCGTTTCTTTGGGGTTCCCTCTACGACCATAGCGGTTGCACCGCGTTCCTAGCGCGTCCCTTTGGCGACCATAGATTTTATTATAAAACCAAATTTTAGTTTACATTCATCAGTGTCTCTCAAAGTCATCAGGACGTAATGTTTACTTGTTATTGTCAAAGAAGAAATTTATAACTAATTGCTGGAACAACATATTATTCTTGTACAGCAGCAGCAGCAGGAAAATGACCATCATCTGATACGAAGAAGAAAGAGGAGAGCAAGGCAAAGAAGATGCTGGGTTAGACCATGGATCGGTGAAGTCCGCAGAGAACAGTTCGGTCTCTACAACCGCCTCATCCCTGAGACAGCAAAGCTCATTGTAGAGGCATGTGTCTGCCTCCACAGCATGATGCTAATGCGCGTCCCAACACTACAGAACGCAACTCTTGACCATGACGACGTGAACCGTTACGTTGTCCTTGGTTCGTGGCGCAACGACGTGAACATACTCAACGTGGAAGATGCAAGAGATGCAAACAGAGACAGCACTGCATCGAAGAAACAACGTGAATGTCTGAAATGGTACTTCAACTTAGTTCCTTGGAGGACAATATGATATAGACATAAACGTGCGCTAATAAATAGTGAACGAGAAAAATGTCTACAAGTCAGTTCGATAAAATTAAAACATATTCATGTGTTAGAAGAGTAAAATTACAATTTAATTTAATAATTATGATATTATGAAAAAAACACGATTATAGAATGTTTTGTTTTGTGTTTTGTAAGAATAATACATGTATATGTATGTACAATTTAAACTATATAAAGGAATTGATAAACATATAATCAATGTACCTTATTTAAAACAGCGACACAATCGTTTGTTTGTAAAATATGTAAAATAATTCGACTAAAAACATAAGGCACGGAATACGTCAAATATTAACGGCATTTGTACTGGTACTTGTACGACTGAGCATCATTTGCACACAAAAAACCATGTGCTGTTCTAAGCATATATAAAAATGTGTATATACAATACCCTAACGGTAGCCATTTGAATATATCCCATTAAAACATTGCTAAATGCAACTATTCAAACATTTCCATAGAAGTTTGCAAAACGATATGCACACGTACAAGTACCGAGCAATATTGTGTAGAGCTAACTCTCCAATATTAGCAGTTAATTGAATATAAATATAAAGAAAGCGAAACTCCAGTTGCGACAGCAAGAGAGGGCTCTTATTAGCAGCCCGAGGTCCTTTATTTATGGCAAGTGACCAATTGCCAAAATATTACACAGCACATCACAAAAACACATAACAAACAAAAAAACACATATGAATCAAACTGGGGTCACCGCCTTAGAATGGTCAATGCAAAGCATTGGGGGTTTTAACCGGTTTACTTGCGCACGAACCCCACGATTAGCCCAGAATTATTCACAGAATTATTCATGTAAGTGCAAAAAAAAAACTAACCTCATAGCATCGCAATTCAAATTAAACAGCAATAAAAAAGAATACTATTTAATTTAATTACCATTTAATTACTCAATGGCTAGATGCAAATCAGAGTAGCAGAATTGCGACTTTGAGGCACGATTAATGAAACAAAAAACAAGTATCAACTACATTTTGTCTTTTTATAAAAAAAACTTTAAAGACATAGCATCATATAGTTAAATTTTCAGATCATCGTCATGTAATTTCAGAAAGAAGTGTAACCAGCCAGATTACACTCAAATGACGTGGGTGTAACAGTCATGGCTGCTCTGCCCCGCCCACGGCCCCTTGAGTTTTCGGCATAACGTAGTGCAAATTTATTTGGAATAAATATATTTACACCTTCAAGGGTAGACACATGAATTAAATGTTCCTAAAAATCAAAATAAAATTATACACGAAGCGCGGGCGCTGTATAGTCGTAGTGCAGTCGCCATGCAAACGCCATGGTCGCAGTAGGATCGTGGAAGACAGGCCAAAAATGTACTGTGGACGCCGTGGCGTCGCCGATGATCGCCGCGCGGACGCCGAGGGGACGCAGTGAAAGCGCAGTCAAAACGCGTAGGACCTGGTTAGGTCGTGGTGTGGACGCCGTGTAAACGTGATAAAAACAGATAGCAGGACCCCGGAGAAAAGTATGACAAGAATTTGGATTGTTTTAAGAAAAAGCTTTGGCGTTCTTACTGCCACTCTCCGTGTTTTCATAAAACTGACTGTTTTGGTCGCAGTAAGAGAGCCAGTCCGGTGTGACCGGGGTATTAGCGATACCTACGAATAGCTTTATCGGATTAACCATTTAACTAGCTTAGCGATACATGCAAATTTCAATATCTTAGCGATTTTTACACGTTGCTCTATCGCAATCATCTACATTTTGATTTCCGATCCTCGACTTTGTGAAAAGACAATCATACGAATGTTTTCGACCTTTTTCAAGATATTATATAAATGTCCGACGTCGCAGTTTGGCATTGATCTCGGCGATAAGAGTTCATAAACGACCTAGATATGCAGGGTCAAAAGTTGCGCGCTGACGTCCTTTCCAACGTCGCCGCGCGTCAACGCCTGGGGCTAGCGCCTTGTAACTTGGCACGTTTGTACAGCCCGTTGGGGCGACCAGTTTGGCACCGGTCTCGGCGATAAGAGTTCATAACCGACCTAGATATGCAGGGTCAACTGTGACGCGTTGACGTCTTTTCCGACGTCGCCGCGCGTCAACGCCTAAGGCTAGCGCCTTGTAACTTGGCACGTATGTACAGCCCGTTGGGGCGACCAGTTTGGCACCGGTCTTGGCGATAAGAGTTCATAAACGACCAAGATATGCAGTGTCAAACGTGAGGCGTTTACGTCGTTTTCGACGTCACCGCGCGTCAACGAAGTCAGCTGGCGCGGCCGCGACGCTGCGGTTTTGCAGGGTTCCATGTTCCCAACAAACGCCCCAAGTTTCATCTACCTGACTGTTATACTTTTCCGTATGTCACGCAAAAACGATTCCCTATATGAGAGATGGGCATTGTGACGTCACTAAGGGCGCTTTGCATTGTACGCGTTTTAGCGTTGCCATACGCAAACGCCTTGGGCTAGCGCCTTGAAACTTGGCACGTTTTTAGAGCCCATTGGGGCGACCCGTTTGGCACCAGTCTCAGCGATAAGAGTTCATAAACGACCTAGATATGCAGGGTCAAATGTGACGCGTTGACGTGCTTTCCGACGTCGCCGCGCGTCAACGCCTGGGTCTAGCGCCTTGTAACTTGGCACGTTTGTACAGAACGTTGGGGCGACCAGTTTGGCACCGGTCTTAGAGACAAGAGTTCATAAACGACCTAGATATGCAGGGTCAAATTTGACGCGTTGACGTCCTTTTCGACGTCGCCGCTCGACAACGCCTGGGGCTAGCGCCTTGTAGCTTGGCACGTTTATACAGCCCTTCGGACCGACCAGTTTGGCACCAGTCTCGGCGATAAGAGTTCATAAACGACCAAGATATGCAGGGTCAAATGTAACGCGTTTACCTCGTTTTCGACGTCACCGCGCGTCAACGACGTCAGCTGGCGCGACCGCGAGGGTACGTGTTTGCAGGGTTCCATGGTCCCAACAAACGTGCCAAGTTTCATCTACCTGACTATTATACTTTTCCGTATGTCACGCAAAAACGATTCCCTGTATGAGAGATGGGCATTGTGACGAAACTACGGGCGCATTGCATTGTACGCGTTTTACCGTTGCCATACGCAAACGCGTGTGGCTAGCGCCTTGAAACTTGGCACGTTTTTAGAGCCCATTGGGGCAACCCATTTGGCATCGGTCTCGGCGATAAGAGTTCATTAACGACCAAGATATGCATTGTCTAATGTGACGAGTTGACGTCTTTTCCGACGTCGCCGCGCGTCCTCGCCTGGGGCTAGCGCCTTAAAACTTGGCACGTTTGTACAGCCCGTTGGGGCGACCAGTTTGGCACTGGTCTCGGCGATAAGCGTTCATAAACGACCTAGATATGCAGGGTCAAATGTGACGCGTTGACATTCTTTTCGACGTCACCGCGCGTCACGCCTGGGGCTAGCGCCTTGTAACTTGGCATGTTTTTACAGCCCATTGGGGCGACCAGTTTGGCACCGGTCTTGGCGATAAGAGTTCATAAACGACCTGGATTTGCAGGGTCAAATGTGACGCGTTTACGTGGTTTTCGACGTCACCGCGCGTCATCGACGTCAGCTGGCGCGGCCGCGACCGTGCGGTTTTGCAGGGTTCCATGGTCCCAACAAACGTGCCAAGTTTCATCTACCTGACTGTTATACTTGTCCGTATGTCACGCAAAAACGATTCCCTGTATGAGAGATGGGCATTGTGACGACACTACGGGCGCTTTGCATTGTACGCGTTTTACCGATGCCATACGCAAACGCCTGGGGCTAGCGCCTTAAAACTTGGCAAGTTTTTAGAGCCCATTGGGGCGACCCGTTTGGCACCGGTCTCAGCGATAAGCGTTCATAAACGACCTAGATATACAGGGTCAAATGTGACGCGTTTACGTCGTTTCCGATGTCGCCGCGCGTCAACGGCTGGGGCTAGCGCCTTGTACCTTGGTACGTTTGTACTCCCCGTTGGGGCGGCCAGTTTGGCACCAGTCTCGTCGATAAGAGTTCATAAACGACCTAGATATGCAAGGTCAAATGTGACGCGTTTAAGTCGTTTTCGACGTCACCGCGCGTCAACGACGTCAGCTGGCGCGGTCGCGACGGTGCGGTTTTGCAGGGTTCCATGGTCCCAACAAACGTGCCAAGTTTCATCTACCTGACTGTTATACTTGTTCGTATGTCACGCAAAACGATTTCCTGTATGAGAGATGGGCATTGTGACGAAACTACGGGCGCATTGCATTGTACGCGTTTTACCGTTGCCATACGCAAACTCCTGTGGCTAGCGACTTGAAACTTGGCACGTTTTTAGAGCCCACTGGGGCGACCCGTTTGGCACCGGTCTCGGCGATAAGAGTTCATAAACGACCTAGATATGCAGGGTCAAATATAACGCGTTGGCGTCCTTTCCGACGTCGCCGCGCTACACGCCAGGGGCTAGCGCCTTGTAACTTGGCACGTTTGTACAGCCCGTTGGGGCGACCTGTTTGGTACCGGTCTCGGCGATAAGAGTTCATAAACGACCTAGATTTGCTGGGTCAAAATTGACGCGTTTACGTCGTTTTCGACGTCACCGCGCGTCAAAGAGGTCAGCTGGCGCGGCCGCGACGGTGCGCTTTTGCAGGGTTCCATGGTCCCAACAAACGTGCAAAGTTTCATCTACCTTACTGTTATACTTGTCCGTATGTCACGCAAAAACGATTCCCTGTATGAGAGATGGGCATTGTGACGTCACTACGGCGGTTTGCATTGTACGCGTTTTAACGTTGCCATACGCAAACGCCTGGGGCTAGCGCTTTGAAACTTGGGACGTTTTTAGAGCCCATTGGGGCGACCCGTTTGGTACCGGTCTCGGCGATAAGAGTTCATTAACGACCTAGATACGCAGGGTCAAATGTGACGCGTTGACGTCCTTTCCGACGTCGCCGCGCGTCAACGCCTGGGGCTAGCGCCTTGTCTCTTGGCACGTTTGTACAGCCCGTTGGGGCGACCAGTTTGGCACCAGTCTCGGCGATAAGAGTTCATAAACGACCTAGATTTGCAGGGTCAAATTTGACGCGTTTACATCATTTTCGACGTCACCGCGCGTCAACAACGTCAGCTGGCGCTGCCGCGACGGAGCAGTTTTGCAGGGTTTCATGGTCCCAACAAACGTGCCAAGTTTCATCTATCTGACTGTTATACTTCTTCGTATGTCACGCAAAAACATACCCTGTATGAGTGATGGGCATTGTGACGTCACTACGGGCGCTTTGCATTGTACGCGTATTACCGTTGCCATATGCAAACGCCTGGGGCTAGCGCCTTAAAACTTGGCACGTGTTTAGAGCCCATTGGGGCGACCCGTTTGGCACCGGTCTCGGCGATAAGAATTCATAAACGACCTAGATATGCAGGGTCAAATGTGACGCGTTGACGTCCTTTCCGACGTCGCCGCGCGTCAACGCCTGGGTCTAGCGCCTTGTAACTTGACAAGTTTGTACCACAATTTCTACTACAAAGTGCTTAGATAAAAACTAAGAAAATGAATTTCTTAGCTAAACATTAAGATATAGACAATTATTGATGAGAAATTCTAAGAATGTTTCAGAATACTATCCCTGTATTCTAAATATTTGTGATAATACACAATTTAATGCTTAGTTGTATGTGACCACATAAATTTAATGTTTAGTTGTATGTTTCTCTGTTATATAGACTTATTAAATTAAAACAGACAGGGTTCAAGCCATCAGAAAGAGAAAACATCAAGCTCACCGTTCTAACAACGACAACAACAACAGTCGTTTTTCGTGTTTTTTTTTTTTTCAAAATGTTCAACATTATCAGGTAATAAACTTAACCTGACTTAGTTACAAAAAGGGGTATAATTCTGCTAAAATGCTGGTCAGAATTATGGGTCTTGGTCAGTGGCCTCACATAATGACCCGAACACATATGTGAAGTTTCAATTGAATATCTGTAGTAGTTACATAGATATGGCATGTTGCACGCAAACCTTAACCAGAGCATTACGCCGATGCCATCGAACTGGTGTGTAGTATAGCTCAAACTATTCTGTGAATAGTCAAGCTAATAAAAAGTAATCATAACAACGGAAGGATTTTACATGTACACATTTTAGCTCACCTAAGCACGAAGTGCTCATGGTGAGTTTTTGTGATCGCCCGTCGTCCGTGTGTCGGTGCTTGCGTCGGTCGTCAACTTTTCATTCAAACAACATCTCCCAAACCACTTGGCAGATTTTCACCAAACTTCACAGGAATGATCTTTGGGTGACCCTCGTTCAAAGTTGTTCAAATGATTACAGTCCGCTGCATACGTAGGTCACCAGAGCTAAAAATAGATTTAAAAGGTGCAAAATTGAAAAATCTCTAAAACCGCAGGGAACAGAGGTTTCATATTTGGTATGTAACATCCTATAGTGGTCCTCTACAAAGTTTGTTCAAATTATGCCACTGGATCCTGGGGGTCACATGGTTTATATAGAATATATATCAAAACTACTTTTTTGAAATTTCTACTTAAATGTGACTTAAGTTAAGATTTGCCTTAGGAGCTTTGTGGATATGGGCCCAGATATATTAGTCAGCACAAAACTGGGTTTGTTATAAGTTACAACAGATGATGTGTTGCATTGCATTAAAATAAAAACTTATCGAGTAATCAAGGAAACTGATAGAAAATACGAAAACATATCATTTTCATATAACTTTCTTCTGTACAACTGACTTTCTCCCTTTGAATTACATATTTTGCCTAAAAATAGATTTCAGGCGTGTCGTGGGAAAACCGTGCTTAATGCACGTGCGTAGTGTCGTCCGACATTTCCACTTTTATGGTATTTTCTGTTCAAGGAAGTCTCTTCTAAACATAATCCATTGAAGGGGGAAAGTGCCATCCAAACTAGCATGTTCAGTACCTATTTCGTGCTAGCACCAAGGACCTGCTGGGGAGTTTCGGCCTCGATAAGGTCTCAGTGGCAGATTTCAGGCCCTCTCTGACGCCCCCCTGGACCCTTCATCCGGTCAGTGTCGACACTTCATTATCTAACAAGCTAACAAAAGCTGACCCTCCGCACCTCGAGAGGGCAGAAACAGAATTTTTTATCAACACAAAGTTTGCTTAGCGTCTAAAAATTTACATGGACGGCTAAAAGACCCTTACTCTGGAAAAGTAGCCGCCGCATTTGTTATTACTTCTAAAAACATCAAAAGAGTACATAGGCTCAGCAACAATTTATCAATCTATTCGGCCAAACTTCTGGCAATTAAGTACTCATTGTGCTGGATCTTGGTTAATAAACCAGCTAAAACTGCTATTCTCTCCGACTCATTATCATCTCTTGAGTCTTTGAAATTAGGGAATAGCAGATCTAGGCCTGATCTTTTACAATAAATTTTGGCTCTACATTCACAGTGCCTAGCCTAAAAAAGTCATCTGATGTCACTTTAGCTTGGTGTCCAGCACATGTCGACATTGCCGGTAATGATATGGCGGACAGGGAGGCAAAGGTGGGCCTCAATAGACGGGTGGTGGATGTGGGAGTACCACTAGCACCCTCGGAGGTCTATTCACTAGCCAGAGCATTTGTACTTCGGGAGTGGCACAAGCTGACACCCAGTGCATCTGCGTATGGCCATACATTTGATAAATCCACGAAGGTTCTCAGGCGCCCAGATGTCTATTCCACCAGTATTGTACTGGATAGGTGCATAACACGCCTGAGGATGGGTGCAACACTCTTGCCGGGTAATTTCGGCAAGTATGTTTTGGGACTTGATCCCAATTGCACCCAGTGCGTGAAACCCTTCACTGCAGGTCATCTGCTGCTGGAATGTCCCCAGTTTGACAGTCCAAAGGCCACGTTTAAACAGCATTTTCTGAACATGCTGTTCCTTTTATAATTTTTTTTAACTTAAACACTATTTTGAACCCTGGTGGGCCGAACAGGGGTCTCTATTACAGAGCCCTTGCCACCTATCTCTTGTACTGTCAGATCACTGACAAAATTTAATTCTCTATGGGCAGCCTGTTGTGTGACCCCAATTTGTATCTTTTTGCATATATATTGAAATTTAATTAACATTTTGGCAGTAGTTTGCCCTATTTATTCCATCTGCATGTTTATTCAACGTGCAATTAGTTAAACTGGGTATACAACATCATTTGTACCTTAAAATATCTTTTTTTTCCGCTGAAATTAGGGATAATATTAAATTTACTACTAAATCTGCAGTTAAAGGGAAATAACCCTAAAAGATTTAATTTACCTGCTTTTACTTGAAACAACTCTTTTATAGTACAAGGGAGACCACATTTTGTATGCATGTCAATATTCCATTTCATCCACTATACCATCCAAGGGAGACTAGTACAGCAAACACCCTATGTCCCCTATCTAGGACACACAGGCTGCCCATAGTCTACACCCACTGAGCCGCAATGGTTGGGGGGGGATGCCATCACTCCTATGTATTGCTCCTCTCCTTTAATCCATGCGGTGAAATGCCCCGGCCTTTCCGACCAAAGCCAACCTGGTTGACTTTGGTTACCTTATTTTAAGAACATTTTTTCCAATAAACACATTAGTGTTCTTATACAACTTGCAGAGTTTTAATTAAACCCGGTCTTAAAGCAGTTTTTAAAGTATATGAAAGGACGGGCCAATTCACTGTTCTAACTATAATATAATCTTTTTGTGAGCAGAACAGTTTTAAATGTACAAATCTTGTTTCTTAATAGCTACATACATATATTGAGTATTTCACACGATATTTTATTCTTAATCACTAATATGCCTTGATTATACTGTACTCAATTACTGTGGACCTTATCCCATAGAACCAGTACTACACCCAGACCTGGTTCTTTATTTTATCTCAGTTTTTACTGTATTAATTATGTGGTTGTTTTTCATTCTCCCTTTTATCTCGAGGGCATCCCCTCAAAACCCTGGTCTCTACAATCGCCGTGCCAGCTTGCGTCCCTCCACACTCTTCAAATCCGCCTGCCATCCTATATTCTTATCCGCATTTTAAGTTGTTTTACCCCACCCAGGGGCTAAGTACATCTCTTACTATGTCAGTATAAATACTTTGTACATATTTATGGTGTAAATATGTTGTTTCGCTATTTTTTTTAACAGTTTCATACCTTTTATTGTGGCTCTAAAAAGGTGTCCGTAGCGCATAATACCTTTTACTACTGTTATTTTAAACAGCCACCGAGATGGGGAACCAGAAATCTTAAAATCTCGTTAGATATTGTTAGTAAAAGCTGCCTAGAACTTTCTTTTATGCATACTTCAACTGACAGGGTCTCAAGTTGGAGCATTGAAGGCTATATTCCCTGTCGGCATGTGTGAACAAATGTCGCAATCTTTTAATTTTCTCCTCTGTTATTGCATAACACCAATTTTGTGCAGTACACATGAACATATTAGTATTATTCATGTTGTATATATTGCAACATATCTAAGTTTTAACTATTATTTGCCTTTTTAATCAGAGAATTATAAATTCTCTACTCATGACATTCATATATATGTCTTTATATGCACCATTTCAATAAAACGTACATCTACATCATGTAATAATGAAATTGGTTTCTTAGTGTACTGTAGCCTATCTCATAGGCATAACATTACTTCTATAAGTTCCATACACACTACATGGAACAAAATTTGACAATCCAAAGACCTATTCTCTCTGGACATTGTTCACCGCATAGGTATCAGAACATTATTTTTGTATATGAAACACTATAAATTTATTTTATAAAATACCACTTTGACCCAGTGGTTAAATTTTTCTAACACACCTTTTTAGATAATTAAAATAGCCTTATACCACTATTTAAGGCATTGTTCCATATACCTATGTCTAAAGACTCCAACAAACTCTATGAATTTTCAAGAGATTCTTAGGGTTTAATGACTTGATGAAGAACCCTGCATACACTACCCCTATGCAGGCCACGTATTAAGTTATGTATTCCTCTAGGCAGCAAACAATCATTATAAATAATAGAAATACTTTTAAAAACTAATATTTCCATGTAAAAGTGTATTTTTTTTGAATTGTTGGTGAACCACACCCATTTCTATAGTAAATAACACATTATACATGTGCTGTGACCTTCAGAAACATGCCTGTTTCTGATTGGTCAACAGTCACTAATGCCCAATTGAAGTAGATCAAACCGTTTTTGGTAAATTTGTCGTATATTTCGACATTAAACTGCTATTTCCATCGTACATGGTAGATGCCAATCAGATGCACTTAGGATAGCTCTGAGGGCCCTGAAATGTACTCCTAGTGACATGCTCTAGGAGGAGGCGGGTTTGCTGCCTCTGAGTCTGCGCCGAAAACAGCAGTTCATTAATTTTTGGGTCAGAGCCATGTCCCGGCGTGGTTCAAACCCAGTAAACCAGCTTGTCGGGACCGGCACCTTCATCAAGGGTAAAATACTTAAACGTAAACACATTGCGCTCCCCTTCGGGGCAAGTATTAAGACCCTGTTGGAGGATGCCGGTCTCGACAAGACCCCTGTAGCAGACCTGAGACCATCGAAAACGCCCCCGTGGACCCTGGGACCTGTTGATTGAGACATAACTCTATCAAAGACCCTCACGAAATCTGACTTACCGCAGCTCGTTAAGTCAGAAACTCTTATTCATATTGATAACAGTTATGCTGAGCACCTAAAAATCTATACAGATGGCTCCAAATGCCCTAACTCTGGATTGGTAGCCAATTCATTTGTAATTCCTTCTAAAAACATTACGAAAACCCACCGACTCAGCAACCATCTGTCTTTTTATTCGGATGAACTTTTGGCAATTAAATATGCATTGTGCTGGATTTTCGTTAATAAACCTACTAAAACTGCTATTTTATCAGACTCATTGTCATCTCTTGAGTCTATCAAAAACAGAAATAGCAGATCTAGGCCTGATATTTTATCTAATATTTTGGAACTCCATCAACAGTGCCTAGACAAATCTTTAAAGGTCACTTTAGTATGGTGTCCAGCACACGTCGATATCAGTGGGAATGAACAGGCTGACAGGGGGGCAAAGGAGGGTCTCAGGAGGGGGACTGTTGATGTTGGGCAATCCCTGGGGCCGACCGAGCTCTACTCACTGGCAAAGAAATTTGTCCTTGGTGAGTGGAATCTCAAGACCACCAATTTGTCTGCCTACCGACATACTTTTCTCAGACCCGCGAAAACCCTCAGGCCGCCTGACAAATACTCAGCAAGCGTTGTGCTTGACAGAGCCATCACGCGCCTGAGGATGGGAACCACTCTTCTACCTGGTGGCGCGGGAAAGTATGTCCTTGGGCTAGACCCTGCCGGGTCAGAGGTGCCGGGAGCCCTTCACAGCAGCCCACCTACTGCTACAGTGCAACACATTTACAGGGCAGAGGGACCAGCTCAGGGCCGCATTGCACTCCCATGGACTAGTTTTAAACCTTACCAACGTGCTAGACCCCAAGGGAGCGGCTTGGGGCCCGGTCTTTTCTGCCCTGTCCAAATTCCTTCTAGACTGTCAGATAACTGACAAGATCTAGGTCTTTGGGGGGGGGGGGGGAGGAGCAGTCAACACCAACCAATTTCTATACAGTTCTTGTAATTGTTTTTATTAATTCTGTGATATATTGCAGTTCTGTATATACCTCTTATTGCATAGTCTCTCAATGAGTTTTCAATGCTTAACTTTTGTTTTAGCTTTTATTGGGAAACTATGGAATTCCCTGCCCTTTCTAAGCCAAGTCAATGGTATTGACCTGGTATTCCTTATTTTAAAAACATTTTCCAGACGAGAGTATTACGTTAGTACACCATTTACATTTCTCAGTATCTTAATAAACCCCTACTTATTGTTGTTTTTAATAACCAGAAAGAGCGGGGCCATCCATTTTCCTGGGTACAGTTGACTGCATTGCACCCCTCCCTTCCCTTCTGACACCCCCCATTGCCCCTCATCCTCAAAGAACCACGTCGGACTGGAGTGCACGGTGCAAGGATCTGTGAACCTTGCAATTATTTGCATTCGGTCCTATCAAGACCAATACCACTTCATTGATATTGGAGCTTTTAATAGTATTATATTTGGCATACTGTGATAGGTACAGTGTCTTCTGCTGTATTTTACTTATATAATTATATCCAATTGTATTATCTGGATACGACCCTTTGTAAGTTTTTTATGAGGGATTATTAAAATCCTGCATTATAGTTCACTTTTACCTAGTTGGTATCATTTACTACTTGTATTATTTAACTTTTTAAAATTTTATGTCTTTTCTGTATTTTTTTGCTTACTTTTAAATAATGTAGTCTTGCCGTGCACTCCCTCTGGGACAAAACTCCAATAACTACATCTTTACCCATTAAATTATCTCCCCTTCTTTCAAAACCAACCCAGACCCCAACCCCCCGCTGTCCTCCCAACCCTACACTTCTAATATATCATTTTATTCCTCCCTGGGTGGCTGCTTGTCTTTTACCTAACTCATTACTGTGTATTACCTTAAAGGTACACAGTATCATATTCACCCATGTAAAGTATTTTTAAACTGTAAATATTATAAATAATGTTCTTGTTTCTTTAATTATTAACTGTATATAGGTCATTTTTTAACATATTGTTTTAAAGTGGCCCTATCTAGGTGACTGTTTTGTAACTAGCAGCCTATATTGCTGCATTTTATGTATATAAATAAATGTAGCTTTTACTAATGCCACCCTGGGGGCTACTATTATTTTAAAATAGCCCAACTTTCTTAAGGTACAAAACAGACAGGGTCTTAAGTTGGAGCAACCCGCTATATTCCTTGTCTGCAAGCGTTCAACATAAGTAAACCGCAAGTTGCATAAATGCTAATAAATTAAAATTACTTACACTCATAACATACTTGCCTAGGCAAGTCTTTTCTCATTTATATTATATTAAATCTTCATTACTTGATGACTCTTGATTCATTTTACTTATTATAAAGAGCATTCTTATTCCACATTTAGATAAAAAGGGCTAGAGAACCCTAAATACCATCTATTTATTGCATTACATTGAAATACTCATTTTATTCAGAGTATTACTATTATTATGACAGCATTTCTAAGTAACTTAGTTGTAATTTTCTGCCTTTTCATATACCGGCAGCATTAAATTGTAGCATAGACATGCTAATATCATATCTATTCTGTAAAACTATGTTGAACCACTTAGAGATCTGGTAAAACATTAAACTGTTCATTATTTTATTTTAAATAAACAACCGGTACTACTGTACCTGCATTGTTTCCAAACTTCTTTATAAGTATATGGTTATTAAATCATATATTTCTTCGAGATCTTTAAGTTAATAAGACACCAACAATTCCATTACAGCATATGCTGCAAAATGGGTCTAGAAAAATGATGACACATGTAAAATTATATGTTTTCCATCATTAAATCTTATCATGTTGGGCTATCTTCTCTCTTCTTTTCTATCTAAGTATTAAACTGCAAGGAAAACAATAAATAAACACAAATTACTCAACAATATGTGTCTTCATACTTCATTAAAGCATAAATAATTATGTCACTTTCATAGAGAAATTAGTTCTCCCAAATTTTATAAACATTTTCATATTAAAATCTGCATATTTCCCTCTAGCAGATCTATTATTTTCATTATTTCCTTGCAGTTGTTCATAATAGTGCATACTCATCCAACCGTAACGTCATTATATAAGCCTCACGCTGATTGGTCAGACGGATTAGATACGAGAATTTTGATTTGTTCAATTACTATCCGTTTTGAGCGTCAAGCTCAATATGCAAATTAGGTTCCCACGCTACCGCATTCCTCTTAAAGGCTGTCTATTCAGTTTTAACAGTTAATTCACGTGTTGCATAAATTGAGAAAATACTTTTCTACAGCATATATTACCGTTTCGCTTAACTATTTACAAAGATGTATTTAAATACAGTATTTGTACGTACTTCTGGTATATTTTTGCGAATAGATTTTTATATAAAGCACCGCACCCACACTGCAAAGATTTTATGTGTCACACCATTTAAAAGAAGGGATGTATTATAGTTTTAGTGAACGCAGAGTTTTAAATGTTAAGCAGTGTGCTCGGGCAATGGTTTTTAACCGAAGTCCCGAGGGTAAATAACCCCACTCGTCGTCATTTCCATCGTTTTAGCATATTCCTAGTACCTTGAATCCTCCCAACTTAATTATTTTAGGTATTTATTACCTATACAAGGTGTTGGTTCACCAAAATACGCTATATTATAATAATTATTAAAGCCCAAACTTGGACACTTTTTGTAAAAAGTCACCGCGTGACCGGTTTTTAATTCTCAATGACTTTACCACATAAAGTTTACATCCTATCACTCTCCAAACACATTCATGTTTTAATATGCTATAGTATGACCCCTGTGGAATATGATAATTACAATTCGAAGTAAAAAAGTTATCAAATAACTTTTATTTTAACACACCAAATCATTAAAGTTTTGATAAGCGTTAACACGATAGCAATACCTGGACTGTGACGTCACGCGCACACCCCCAATTTCGATCGGCCGACCGATTTTCCCTTGCCTCTCTAAATAGGTCAATCCGTTTTTAACGTTTTTTTTAGCACAAAAACTCAGCTGTTTTATTGCTACTTTGTATTCTTATATACATACTTGTTCAACACGTAGAATTTAGTAATCATAATAAATAGTGAATATTCTTCAAAGTAACGTACAAAATAATGTTTAAATATATCGTTGTGTCACACATATAATACAGAGTACCAATTAAATGGTGGGTTATTAACACTTTTGTGTATTATATATACTGTGATTTTTATCCCCACATAGATTTTTACGATTATGGCACCATATCCACACTGCAATCTTTATATACGTTGTGAATTCCCATAGCGGAATAGTTAAAACATCTGTGATACTATGTTAAGCAGTGTGCTCGGGCAATGGTTTATAACCGAAGTCCCGAGGGTGAACAACCTAACATCGTCGTAAGTGCCATCCAGGATTAGGTTCTGTGGACTGCACAGGCTGATCCGGAACGACACTTAACGCAATTGCATTAAGCCAACTCATCCGGGAACACACTTTCTGCATGTGCATGAGTAGGGTAGTTTTCTTTAAAGTGCTTCTGGTATCATACCTATGTATGGCTTCTGGTATTTTTTCAAGTTAAACACGAATTATGGAGCGATAATTTACATAAATTATTCCGCTGCCTGGCCAGATATTTCTCTCAAGAATTCAACTTGTGGTCTAATATGGCCAACACACGAACTACATGTGTTATAGACATATTTATTGAGTCAATAATAAACTATAATATAACAGGACAGACAAAGACGTTTACAACACAATGTCAAATAACATTAAAATTTGTTGTGGAATAATGAAACAACATACTGTAAGTAGACATTAGTAAGCACATCCGTAAAGTTAATTTGAGGCGCATCGTGGGGAAACCGGTCTTAATGCATGTGCGTAAAGTGTTGTCCCGGATTAGCCTGTGCAGACCACACAGGAGAATCCAGGACGGCACTTTCCGCTTTTATGGTATTTTCTGTTTCGAGGAAGTCTCTTCTAAACATAAATCCACTGTCGGCGGAAAGTGCTGTAAATACACTTTACATGCATTAAGTCCGGTTTTCACACGACGTGCCTCATATGTAGGACACTGTTTAATTCATATCCTCAATTTAGCTACTTCCAGGCTGTCAACCAAGTTCCCTATAAAATATAGTCATTTTCCACCAAATACACAGGACTTTCTGCCATTTTGGGGGGAAAAAATCTAGGAAATATATAGTAAACATACTTCATTATAAGGATAATATAGGACCATATTGTAGCCTGAGTATTACAGCTTGTGTTTTAATTAACAAAACATATACTGAACATGTTTATGCTAATCAATTGGTAACTGAGACATGCATGTTATGACCAAACAATAATCAGAGTATTTAAGTTTGATGCGAGTGAAGCAAGCGAGAAAAATTAAATCAACATAGATTCTTGATATACTTTTCATGGACCAATTTCAGACGTGTGAACAACCAAACTTCGCAAAAATATATGAAAAATTTCCAAAAAAGGAAGATATAGGTTTTTAAAAATATAGGATTCCTTTTTCAAAATACAAGAAAATACAGAAATATATGAATCAGTCGACAGCATGTACTTCATTTTCTACAGACTAGCAGGGTTTAAACTACAAGATGTTACAGAAACATTAAGATTTCACCAACGTTAAATATACTGGAATGTTTGAATATATTAAATTTCTTATGCCCATGACTGTGTGCATCGACAAAAATGTCTTCGTTATCTAAAAGACTATGACCATGACAGGATAAAATCATGCATTCACATTATAGATTAGCATAATGATTATCAGTTTAAATATATGACCAAATATAAAAATATATACAGCTATCATACTATAGTGACCGGTTTTGATCGCTGCATTTTATAACTTTATTACTTTGTTATATGGAATGGTAGTGCAATAAAAACACATAGAAATGGACCACATAATGTAAATTGTAACTATGTATACAAAACAATTTTGACCATATGGCCATGACATTTTTATCTGTTAATTATGTTGACTAAATGAAACTTTTATGTTCTGGGAATGACGAAAGAAAGCACCAGTATGAAAATCCTAACAAATACCAAAGGTTTTTGTCGCTACATTCTATATCTACTGTATGTCAAAATAATCTATGTCATTACATAACATATACAATGCATGTTAGAGGAGTATGTAAATAGCTAACAACCTTTAAATTATTACTAACAATACATTCTTCAAAATGAAAATAACAAGAAGCTGTAGCCGCCTTAACACCATCAATTAAACATTAAAAACAGTGTTATAAAATGCATCAGACAAACTAAAAATCTTGCTTAATGTCATGTTTATGTCAAAACGTGATATTCAATATTACCACAATGAACAATGAAAACCAACAAAAAATATGAATGAAACACACAAACAAAAAACACCTAAGTATTTGAACATTAAATTCATTTGAAATGAAACTGAAAGCTTTGGTATCCACTTATATGACATCTAGTCATATTTTTCATAGGCAGGCATATGCCCTCCAATATTTTCAGAGGACCACTATAGTCCGTTAAATAACAAATACGAAACCTCTGGGCCTTGCGGTTTCAGAAGAGAAGATTTTTAAAGACATTTTGCTATTTAAGTTTATATAAACCATGTGATCCCCGGGACGTGGACAGTTTTGACTCCAGGAGCATAATTTGAACAATCTTTGTAGAGGACCACTATACAATGTTACATACCAAATAACAAACCTCTAGATCTTTCGGTTTCTGACGAGAAGATGTTTAAAGTCATTTTGCTATTCAAGTCTATATAAATCATGTGACCCCCGGGGCGTGGCCAGTTTTGACCCCAGGGGCATAAATTGAACAGTATTTGTAGAGGACCACTATAGGATGTTACATACCAAATATGAAACCTCTTGCCTTGCGGTTTCAGAGAAGATTTTTAAAGACATTTTGCTATTTAAGTTTATATAAACCATGTGACCCGTTTTGACCCCAGGGGCATAATTTGAACAATCTTTGTAGAGGACCACTATAGGATGTAACATATCACATATGAAACCTCTGGGCCTTGTGGTTTCAGAGGAGATGATTTTTAAAGTCATTTTGCTATATATTCTATATAAACCATGTGACCCCCAGGGCGTGGCCTGTTTTGACCCCAGGGGCATAATTTGAACAATCTTTGTAGAGGACCACTATAGGATTTTGTATACCAAATATGAATACTCTGGGTTTTGCAGTTTCAGAGAAGATTTTTAAAGTAGTTTTGCTATATATTTTTTATAAACCATGTGACTCCCAGGACCCATTGGCATAATTTGAACAAACTTTGTAGAGGACCACTATAGGATGTTGCATACCAAATATAAAACCTTTGTGCCCTGCGGTTTCAGAGAAGATTTTTAAAGTTTAGACTTTTAAAATCTATTTTTAGCTCTGGTGACCTACATATGCAGCAGACCGGAAAGATTTGAATAACTTTGAAAGAGGTTCACCGAAGGATCATTCCTGTGGAGTTTGGTGTAAATCTGCCAAGCGGTTTAGGAGGAGATGTTGTTTGAATGAAAAGTTGACGATGCACACACGCACGCACGAAGGGCAACGGGCGATCACAAAAGCTCACCATGAGCACTTTGTGCTCAGGTGAGCTAAAATACTGTGAATTATTATTATTAATCAATTAAGAAATATGCACTATTCAAGTACATGATGCCAGAATACTTTGGACAATTGGTATTCAAAATCCTAATATATTTTGCCAAGTCAAAACCAAAAAACAGTTCTACTTTAGAAATAATTTGCTATTTATTTTTTTATCAGCCAATAATTAACGAAGGAATTAAACCACAAGGGCTTTAGCCTGAGTTGTTTGAAGCAACGCATCAGAACGACAAGGAGTTGTTTATTGGCTGATAAACAACGATAATTCAAAAATTATTTCGATTCTAACATAATTTGACATATATTTTTGCAATTGTAACTGGAACTACTTTTTAATATGCTCTGCTCAGAATCTGGGCTTCTTTTTGCGTTGTTTATGGATAGTTTAACAATGATAATTTTGTTCTTTGTGTATAGAAAAAATGGAGAGTATTATGTTAAAATTCTTTGTTTTAAAGGGATTTTGTCAATCTACCTGAAAAATAGGAGGGCATACATTGTAACATATAAATTATATGCTGGGGGCGGCAGATGTCCGACATTCAAAGAAATCATTCAGCTTAACACTTCAATATATTCATAAAATCAAACAAGATTGTTTAACCTCAGTCGACATATTCATAACATGATGCAAAAAAAAAAAAGAAAAAGACATTTATTTTTAAACTATCATACATTAAATGCAAACAATCATAGATTAAAACTATTGCACCACATAACTATTAATGAAAAACTAAAACTAATTTTAACAAGGCTACAAATGAAATATTTGCAAAATTAAAAAAAAAAGATCTTAGTTCCAAAGCAATCAAACAGATAATGAAATAATAAGCATTATTGTGGAAACATAATTCATTAAGTAGAATAAAATTACGTTGTATGGGTGACTTATACATGAGAATAGTGGTTTCAAAATTTTACATAAAACACATGTATATTTAATTCAATATAAAACATCTAACAACTACGCACATACACATAAATCATCCTAGAAACTGCTGTACACGGATATGAAAATATATCTCGGATTAACATAATTGATATGAATTATTCATGACAATACATCACACAATCAATATACAATATCGCAATCACAGAGATGGACACATATTAAAATACAAGTTTACTGAAATAAAAGTGAATTAGGTTCAAAGATTTTACAAAATATTTTTAAAAAGAACAGCAATATTTTAACAAAAGTTGTTCGTTTTTAATTGTACTTGGACGTGAGCAAAAAATATTATCTAAGTCGTGTTAGCACTCCCAGTTTAAACTTACAAGATGATTCTGAAGTGCATTTGTTTTGTGCAGTTTAACTATTTTTATCTATACAACAGATATATAATGCAAATAAATAAAATGGTTCTAAATAAGGACAATATACTTGTACAGTCACAAAACGTTTAAATATCAAATGCTATCAAGTTATTTCATCATTTGCTACAGTCAATTACCCTCAATGTAGCCACAATCTACAATCACTTACAACACAACACGGTGAATACAGAACATGCCTCCTTGAATCTAACGTTCTCACAAATGTTCCGCTACACCCGTGCCGACATTCGTTTTACCCGTCGTACAATGGTTGCACGGCAAAGTGGACATTCCGAGACTTTCTCGCAACATTCGGTACAAGTGCACACGTGTCCGCAGTTCATGAAGATAACCTCCGACTGTAATAAAAACAAAAACCAAAATACAAATGTAATAACAGATTTCCAGTAAGGCCAATAACAAAAAACTGTGTGTTTTGGGGCAACAGTCTCGAAAAAGTTAGGTAGGGTCGGAATTGAGTTTTTGTTTTTAATTTATTTCGTAAAAAACGATTTCGGTAAAAAAAACATTGAAATTTATCTAAAATCTAAAGAAAAACTAAACCAAAAAACTTAACCAAACAAGATTTTGTGTTTGATAAACACACATGCCCCATTTCTTAGTCGAAATAAGGTCAAGGTCAAAGTGAGGTTGGGTGATGTGGGTGGATTGGGGATGGTCATGAGCAACAATTGTGTAGTGTAAACTCAAGTGATTCTGTCTTTACATAATTCACATGTACTACAGCCCCTAAATTAGAGCATTGTTGTCTTTACATAATACACATGTACTACAGCCCTTAAACTCAAGTTATGCTGTCTTAACATAATTCACATGTACTTCAGCCCCGAAACGCAAGTGATGCTGTCTTAACATAATACATATGTACTTCAGCCCCTAAACTCAAGTTATGCTGTCTTAACATAATTCACATGTATTACAGCCCCGAAACGCAAGTTATGCTGTCTTAACATAATATACATGTTCTACAGCCCTTAAACTCAAGTTATGCTGTCTTAACATAATTCACATGTTCTACAGCCCTTAAACTCAAGTTATACTGTCTTAACATAATTCACATGTTCTACAGCCCTTAAACTCAAGTGATGCTGTCTTAACATAATTCACATGTACTACAGCCCCTAAACTCAAGTTATGCTGTCTTAACATAATTCACATGTACTACATCCCCTAAACTCAAGTTATGCTGTCTTAACATAATTCACATGTACTTCAGCCCTTAAACTCAAGTTATGCTGTCTTAACATAATTCACATGTATTACAGCCCCTAAACTCAAGTTATGCTGTCTTAACATAATTCACATGTACTTCAGCCCCTAAACTCAAGTTATGCTGTCTTAACATAATTCACATGTACTTCAGCCCCTAAACTCAAGTTATGCTGCCTTTACATAATTCACATGTACTTCAGCCCCTAAACTCAAGTTATGCTGTCTTAACATAATTCACATGTATTACAGCCCCTAAACTCAAGTTATGCTGTCTTAACATAATTCACATGTACTTCAGCCCCTAAACTCAAGTTATGCTGTCTTAACATAATTCACATGTACTTCAGCCCCTAAACTCAAGTTATGCTGCCTTTACATAATTCACATGTTATACAGCCCCTAAACTCAAGTTATGCTGTCTTAACATAATTCACATGTTATACAGCCCCTAAACTCAAGTGATGCTGTCTTAACATAATTCACATGTACTTCAGCCCCTAAACTCAAGTTATGCTGTCTTTACATAATTCACATGTTCTACAGCCCTTAAACTCAAGTTATGCTGTCTTAACATAATTCACATGTACTACAGCCCTTAAACTCAAGTTATGCTGTCTTAACATAATTCACATGTACTACAGCCCTTAAACTCAAGTTATACTGTCTTAACATAATTCACATGTTCTACAGCCCTTAAACTCAAGTGATGCTGTCTCAACATAATTCACATGTACTACAGCCCCTAAACTCAAGTTATGCTGTCTTAACATAATTCACATGTACTACATCCCCTAAACTCAAGTTATGCTGTCTTAACATAATTCACATGTACTTCAGCCCTTAAACTCAAGTTATGCTGTCTTAACATAATTCACATGTATTACAGCCCCTAAACTCAAGTTATGCTGTCTTAACATAATTCACATGTACTTCAGCCCCTAAACTCAAGTTATGCTGTCTTAACATAATTCACATGTACTTCAGCCCCTAAACTCAAGTTATGCTGCCTTTACATAATTCACATGTACTTCAGCCCCTAAACTCAAGTTATGCTGTCTTAACATAATTCACATGTATTACAGCCCCTAAACTCAAGTTATGCTGTCTTAACATAATTCACATGTACTTCAGCCCCTAAACTCAAGTTATGCTGTCTTAACATAATTCACATGTACTTCAGCCCCTAAACTCAAGTTATGCTGCCTTTACATAATTCACATGTTATACAGCCCCTAAACTCAAGTTATGCTGTCTTAACATAATTCACATGTATTACAGCCCCTAAAATCAAGTGATGCTGTCTTTACATAATTCACATGTACTACAGCCCCTAAACTGGAGTTATGCTGTCTTTACATAATTCACATGTACTTCAGCCCCTAAAAACAAGTGTTGCTCTCTTTACATAATTCACATGTACTACAGCCCCTAAACTCAAGTTATGCTGTCTTAACATAATTCACATGTTCTACAGCCCCTAAACTCAAGTGAGGCTGTCTTAACATAATTCACATGTACTACAGCCCCTAAACTCAAGTGATGCTGTCTTAACATAATACACATGTAATACAGCCCCTAAACTCAAGTTTTGCTGTCTTAACATAATTCACATGTATTACAGCCCCTAAACTCAAGTGATGCTGTCTTTACATAATTCACATGTATTACAGCCCCTAATCTCAAGTTATGCTGTCTTAACATAATTCACATGTTATACAGCCATTAAACATACTTCAGCCCCTAAACTCAAGTGTTGCTGCCTTTACATAATTCACATGTTATACAGCCCCTAAACTCAAGTGATGCTGTCCTAACATAATTCACATGTACTACATCCCTTAAACTCAAGTTATGCTGTCCTAACATAATTCACATGTACTACAGCCCCTAAACTCAAGTGATGCTGTCTTTACATAATTCACATGTACAACAGCCCCTAAACTCAAGTGATGCTGTCTTTACATAATTCACATGTACTACATCCCCTAAACTCAAGCGATGCTGTCCTAACATAATTCACATGTATTACTGCCCCTAAAATCAAGTGATGCTGTCTTTACATAATTCACATGTACTACAGCCCCTAAACTGGAGTTATGCTGTCTTTACATAATTCACATGTACTTCAGCCCCTAAAAACAAGTGTTGCTCTCTTTACATAATTCACATGTAATACGGCCCCTAAACTCAAGTGTTGCTGTCTTTTCATAATTCACATGTACTTCAGCCCCTAAACTTGAGTTGTGCTGTCTTTACATAGTTCACATGAACTACAGCCCCTAAACTGGAGTTGTGCTGTCTTTACATAGTTCACATGAACTACAGCCCCTAAACTGGAGTTGTGCTGTCTTTACATAGTTCACATGTACTTCAGCCCTTAAACTCAAGCGTTGCTGTCTTTTCATAATTCACATGAACTACAGCCCCTAAACTTGAGTTGTGCTGTCTTTACATAGTTCGCATGTAATACAGCCCCTAAACTCAAGTGATGCTATCCTTACATAATTCACATGTAATACAGCCCCTAAACTCAAGTGATGCTGTCTTTACATAATTCACATGTACTACAGCCCCTAAACTCAAGTGATGCTGTCTTTTCATAATTAACATGTACTACAGCCCCTAAACTCAAGTGATTCTGTCTTTACATAATTCACATGTACTACAGCCGCTAAACTCAAGTGATTCTGTCTTTACATAATTCACATGTACTACTGCACCTAAATTAGAGTATTGTTGTCTTTACATAATACACATATAATACAGCCCTTAAACTGGAGTCTTGTTGTCTTAACATAATACACATGTACTACAGCCCCTACATTAGAGTATTGTTGTCTTAACATGATTCACATGTACTACAGCCCCTAAACGTGATGCTGTTTTTACATAATTCACATGTTCTTCAGAATTATTTTTGGACCAAAAATATTAAGGGTCGGCAGCAAAAGTAAAGGGTCGGTCATGAGACCAGAAACTGGACTTTTTGGGGGGGGCCTAAGTAACATTTACTTACATTGGAGCATATTTCAATGCAACAGGTAGATACTCATAAACATTGCAAATGCATCTTGCTTGTCTGTCTAATATGTGAAATAAACAACAATTGTTTGTCTTATTTTTACATGACCATGTTAACTTTTACTACTTTTTGATTTTGAACAGTTTTAAGAACCTGTGTGTCACAGACAGACAGACAGACAGACATTATTTATTCAGATCCAATACGCCAAATGTGGCACATGAGGACAACATATTTACATACTTGACATGGTAAACTATATACATATATTTACATAACATTCATGAGCATACGTTCTTGCGGAGAAGAATCTTTATTTAGAAAGTTTTATTTAAGTAAATTAATAAAAATTTCATTCCTATAATTATAAGTTTGTGGTGTTCAAATAATTTAAAATACATTGATCTTTCACACCAAATGTTAATTACGATGTATAGTCTAATGATACCATGAAAAACAGGAATTATAATTTATAGTCTTAATGAGAGAAAAGGATTTTAAACATATATTCGAGTATAATAAAGATATATAGTATAAAAACATACCAACATGTTAAATATGTATTTTTATCAGGCAAACACTAAAATACAAACTTTAAGATGCAACACGCAATATGTATCTTTTCATGCATATATATATATGTGTCATTGAACAACATGTATATTCATAATTAAGAAACTCAAATGAATTTTAGTCACAACAATAATCATTTATATACTATATCTGTACCAAATAGTAAGTAGTACTCGAAATATGCGCCCTATCGAGACGAAATATAGAGATTATGCACATATTATTGTGGCTTATTGTGTTTTATCTTGTCATAGTGTTTTATGGCCAAAGTCTACCGAACCATACACCCTATCAAAAAGTAATATAGGGCTTTCGCGGTTATAATTATACCTAATTAGACTTTGTCGTTTAGTCTGAAATGTACTATGAGTCGAAATAAATTGTAAAATTAGTCAATAAAAATAGCAAACGTAATAAACAAGTACATGAAAAGTGTATGCAGGGCATAGTATGCCGACACACGTTAAAATCAGTTATAAAGCCATAAGGTGTTTGAAACACACATATAAACAATGTTTTATAGAGTTAAGCCTTTAATATATACAATATATACAATTGCCGTACACAATAATACAATTTATAAACAAATCCCCCGGTCATAAAAACGACCGCAACATAGTGGGTATAACTATCGATTTTAAAAGAATGTTGTAAAACAGTTTAATGATTGCTCTTAGCTTTAAAGCCGAGATATGTATAGCAGGCTAATTTTGTCAATGTAGTTACATTTTCTGATTTCAAAAGTGTGATGAATTTTGGCATGTTAGGTCTTATCCAATAATACCTATTAATATATTTCTTTCTGAGTTCTGTTAAAATAGAGCATTCCATAACAAAGTGAAATTCGTCATCGATTTTTTGACAGTGTATGCATTTTCTATCATTATATGGAATAGAAGTAGGCTTATGCCATAGGCCAGATTCAACCAAAAGGCGATGAGAGGAGACTCTGAGTTTACATAAAGCAATGCGATACTGTTCATTTCTAACAATATTAAGGTAACATTTAAAATCATTATTTATGTTAATTTCCCTATATAAGAGAGCTCTAGAGGATAATGTTAGTCTGTCATTCATGTCTTGGTAAAAACAATCGTTGGTTCTTTGCTTTAGTAATGATAGAAAGATTTCTTTTTGACCAACACCTTGTGTTATCCAGACCTCGTAAAAGCCTAAAGTTGACAATAACTGATGCAATAAACTAACCCAGTTTTTCTTAGTAGGTGTCGATTCAAAGTCATGTTTCATCATGTTGTATATAATTTTTATTAATTTATTTTCTTTACTTTCGAGGATCTTGAACCAGTATTTTACAATTTTAAAATGTCTATCGACAAGTAATGAATGACGCCCTAACTCTCCGTAAATAAAATCATTTTGAGTTGCTTTCTTTACACCTAATATGTTTTTACAGTATTGTGTGTGAACACATTCAATATTTTTAGCATTATGGAAGCCCCAGACTTCGCACCCATAATTTAAAATAGGATGTACAAGTTTGTCAAATAGTTCTAATCTGTGTTTAATACTTACGTTTGTAAAGTTATATAAATATTTATTAAGCTTAAACATAGCTTTTCGTGCTTGGACTGCCAGTGTTATTTGCGTTTGATTAAAAGATCCCCCAGAGGTGAGAACAATCCCCAAATACGACATATTACTAACTATTTCAATAACTTCATTATTATATGTAAATTTTATGTTTCTTGGCAGTGTTCCGGATTTTCGAAATTTCACAAAACATGCAGTACTCAGTCAAAGCAAACTCAATTGATATACCTGAAAATCAGATGGGAGCATTTGAAGTTTTACGTGTAAATGAAAATTATGAAAATGCTGTCCTCAGAAAGTATTCTGTCACTAACCTGACAGATATGCATTATCTTCCTTAAAATGTCAGATCTGATGACAACTCCATATTCCACTCTTGAAACTGCACATTTCCAAAAGGACTATTTATATCTCAACAAATGAAGTTTGCTCTCTTAATTACATCTGGCCGATATTCAATTTGTAGACAATATGCAGATAATATATATGTTAGTGTTGCAGACCACAAACAATTAAACCTTCCAACATACTCCAAAAACAGCCATGATGTGTCAATCATGAAAATGCTGTTTGATACTTATGGCACTGCAAAATCAAAATTATCTTTTAACTTTCAAGGGCATGAAAGTTTGCTCTGACTTTGGCTGAAAGGGGACCATCTGACCTTCTATTTTTCATCCTGAGATCCAAATGCCTGGTGTTTATTAGGAGATTTTATTAAAAGATTTTTATCATTTTAATCCAAAGTTTCAGTCATGTGATGAAAACAATTTGAATGAATAATGCATTTATTAGCAAATAAAACATTTTTTGAGTGTACTGTTACAATATTTTTCAAAATAATACATGGTTGTTTTTTTTTTCCTTTTTGAACATTAATTTTAGCCAGTATTTTCTTTCAGAATGCTTATTTTAATGTTAGCAAAAACCACTTATCAAGTGGTTTGTGTTCACTAAAATGTTTGTGTTGTCTTTGTGTGATAAACTATAGTGTTTTTGTTTTATTCTTTGGGTGGGTTCTATGAAAGAACATGTTTTTAGTCACCGAAAAAAAGGGTATTGTACATAAAATCTTTGTGGTGACAAATTTCCGAAAACCGTACATTTTCATGATATGTCTTCAAAGTTTATGGATAATAAGTTGAGAACAATTAAAATTATTATATAAAACAATATCCCATTCAAATACATGTCAATAATGAACTTATTATTTTCTCTGCTACATTTAAATGAATCCAACTAGTATTATTTGTGCGTTATTAGCCAACGTCTTTTTTGTCTAAATCATTATCCACATGTAGCTATTTTGTTTAAATTTCCCTTTTTATCCACAAATTTTACCTCATGTGCCTTGATTCCAAGTCCTGTGTGTTAGTATTTATTACATGTACCTATTCGAATTATGACCATTTTTAACCAACCAATAATTAACAAGCTTTTGGTATTTTTCGCAACAATTATGATCTTGTAGTGGTTTAATGGCTGTGACAAGAGTAATGAACATGTTTAGGAGATACAGTTGATGATACCATGACTTACGTTTCAATGGGGGGAGGGGGTCGAAAACCAATCCTTGTAAAAAAAAATCACTTGAGAACTGGTTCGACCCAGGGAATTTTACTGTAATTTTATGTACCTTCGATTGTTTCAATGTTTGCACCTTCTGTAACTAGAACTGTCACAAGAGTGACGAATATACACCCATAATAATGCCTTGCCACAAAACTATGACATCCATTTGAAAGAAATGGACCCCAAAAGAATGCTTTATTTAATGGTGTTAGACCTATGTACCTTAACTAATTTAAATATTGTGAAGCCTTTCATGAGATATTGTCTGGAAACCGTGACCTTTATTTTATGATGTTACGCCTGTGTACCTAATTATTTGAATATGTCAAGCCTTTTTTTAGTTATTGTCAGAAAACAGTGTTTTAGGAAATTTAAGTCGAGAAAAGGCCAGAAATATGTCAACATTTGGTGGTTTGTAACCAAAGTCAAACTGGACCTGTATTTTATGATGTTACACATGTGTACCAAAAATTATTTGAATATGTCAAGCCTTTCTAGAATTATCCTCCCGAAATCATATTTTTAGGGAATTTAAGTCGAAATGCGGCCATAACTCTGTCAACATTTAGTGGTTTGTAACCAAAGTTGAACTTGACGTGTATTTTATGAAGTTCCACGTGTACCAAAATTTAATTGCATATGTCAAGCCTTTCTTGAGTTATCGTCCGGAAACCCGTGTATTTAGGGAATTAAAAGTCGAAACGGGCCATAACTCTGTCAACATTTAGTGGTTTGTAACCAAAGTCGAACTTGACCTGTATTTTATGATGTTACACATGTGTACCAACATTTATTTGAATATGTGAAGACTTTCTTGAGTTATCGTCCGGCAACTATGAAAACCAACAGACCTACGGACCCGACAAGCTCACTCCTATATACCCACCCCATCAATTTTGTTTGTGGAGGAATAGAATAGATGTTAATATCCTCATACTGCTACTCTAATTTCCTTTGAACATTTTTATCTCTGCAACATGATTTCAGTCATTAGATAATATATAAAAGCTGAAAATTAATTTTATCAAGTATATAAACCTGGTTGAAAATTGAAAAATAATAATTTCAGTTGTTTACCAAGTATGTGTCATGTTTTATGTTAAAATCACTCATTTCAAGTTGTATGATTTGTAAATCTTTTTAAATTGATTATTACCAAGTAAGAGCCTTGTTTGAAAATTGTAAATCCATAATTTCAATTATCAAATTCTATGTTATTTTGTATACAATTTGGATGTTAGTACATTTTACTAAAATAACTTTGTTAATACGACTACATGTATTAATTTCTGGGCAACAGTGTTTATATGCAATGTATCAGTAGTTTAGCACCAAATAATAGTTCAATTTGGCATGTTTTGCATTAGTGCTGTACTAAATTGTCTGTTTTTTAATTCGTACCAGACACATGTTAATAAAGAAAGTGTAATGTTCAATGTTATAGTTAAACTTATAGTATTACAGATTTAAAAATAAACAGTTGTTCTTAGCATAACCCTATTTATAATATTAAAATTATATATAATGTAATGGCCTTTGAAAATAGACTTTTTAAAATATTGAACTTGTAAATTATGATCATTGTTAGACCTGCTGCTGTCATTGTTAGACCTGCCGCTGTCATTGTTAGACCTACCGCTGTCATTGTTAGACCTGCTGCTGTCATTGTTAGACCTGCCACTGTCATTGTTAGACCTGCTGCTGTCATTGTTAGACCTGATGCTGTCATTGTTAGACCTGCTGCTGTCATTGTTAGACCTGCTGCTGTCATTGTTAGACCTGCTGCTGTCATTGTTAGACCTGCCGCTGTCATTGTTAGACCTACCGCTGTCATTGTTAGACCTGCTGCTGTCATTGTTAGACCTGCCACTGTCATTGTTAGACCTGCTGCTGTCATTGTTAGACCTGATGCTGTCATTGTTAGACCTGCTGCTGTCATTGTTAGACCTGCTGCTGTCATTGTTACACCTGCTGCTGTCATTGTTAGACCTGCCGCTGTCATTGTTAGACCTACCGCTGTCATTGTTAGACCTGATGCTGTCAATGTTATACATGCTGCTGTCATTGTTAGACCTGCTGCTGTCATTGTTAGACCTGATGCTGTCATTGTTATACATGCTGCTGTCATTGTTAGACCTACCACTGTCATTGTTAGACCTACCGCTGTCATTGTTAGACCTACCGCTGTCATTGTTAGACCTGCTGCTGTCATTGTTAGACCTGCTGCTGTCATTGTTAGACCTGCTGCTGTCATTGTTAGACCTACCACTGTCATTGTTAGACCTGCCCTTGTCTGTTTTTAAATTTGTACCAGACACATGTTAATGAAGAAAGTGTAATGTTCAATGTTACCGTTAAACTTAGAGTATTACAGAATAAAAAATAAACAGTTGTTCTTAGCAATACCATAGTTATAATATTAAAATTATATATTTTAATGGCCTTTGAAAAGAGACTTTTCAAAATAGTGAATTTTGTTAATATCGATCATTGTTAGACCTGCTGCTGTCATTGTTAGACCTGCCGTTGTCATTGTTAGACCTGCCGCTGTCATTTTTATACATGCTGCTGTCATTGTTAGACCTGCCGCTGTCATTGTTAGACCTGCTGCTGTCATTGTTATACATGCTGCTGTCATTGTTAGACCTGCTGCTGTCATTGTTAGACCTGCCGCTGTCATTGTTAGACCTGATGCTGTCATTGTTAGACCTGCTGCTGTCATTGTTAGACCTGCTGCTGTCATTGTTAGACCTGCCACTGTCATTGTTAGACATGCTGCTGTCATTGTTAGACCTGCTGCTGTCATTGTTAGACCTGATGCTGTCATTGTTAGACCTACCGATGTCAGTGTTAGACCTACTGCTGTCATTGTTAGACCTGCCACTGTCATTGTTAGACCTGCTGCTGTCATTGTTAGACCTGCCTCTGTCATTGTTAGACCTGTTGCTGTCAATGTTAGACCTGCTGCTGTCATTGTTAGACCTGCTGCTGCGATTGTTAGACCTGCTGCTGTAATTGTTAGACCTGCTGCTGTCATTGTTAGACCTGCTGCTGTCAAAGTTAGATCTGCTGCTGTCAGTGTTAGACCTTCTGCTGTCATTGTTATACATGCTGCTGTCAATGTTAGACCAGCTGCTGTCATTGTTAGACCTGCTGCTGTCATTGTTAGACCTGCTGCTGTCAGTGTTAGACCTGCTGCTGTCAGTATTAGACATGCTGCTGTCAGTGTTAGAACTGCTGCTGTCAGTGTTAGACCTGCTGCTGTCATTGTTAGACCTGCCACTGTCAATGTTAGACCTGCTGCTGTCAATGTTAGACCTGCCGCTGTCATTGTTAGACATGATGCTGTCATTGTTAGACCTTCCGGTCATTGTTAGACCTGCTGCTGTCATTGTTAGACCTGCTGCTGTCATTGTTAGACATGCTGCTGTCATTGTTAGACCTGCCGCTGTCATTGTTAGACCTACCGCTGTCAATGTTAGACCTGATGCTGTCATTTTTAGACCTGATGCTGTCATTGTTAGACCTTCTGCTGTCATTATTAGACCTTCTGCTGTCATTGTTAGACCTGATGCTGTCATTGTTAGACCTGCTGCTGTCATTGTTAGACCTGCCGGTCATTGTTAGACATGCTGCTGTCAATGTTAGACCTGCTGCTGTCATTGTTAGACCTGATGCTGTCATTGTTAGACCTGCCGCTGTCATTGTTAGACCTGCCACTGTCATTGTTAGACCTGTCGCTGTCACTGTTATACATGTTGCTGTTATTGTTAGACCTACTGCTGTCATTGTTAGACCTGCCGGTGTCATTGTTAGACCTGCCGGTGTCATAGTTAGACCTGCCGCTGTCATTGTTAGACCTGCCACTGTCATTGTTAGACCTGCTGCTGTCATTGTTAGACCTCCCGCTGTCATTGTTATACCTGCTGCTGTCATTGTTAGACCTGCTGCAGTCAATGTTAGACCTGCCGCTGTCATTGTTAGACCTGCTGCTGTCATTGTTAGACCTGATGCTGTCATTGTTAGACCTGTTGCTGTCAATGTTAGACCTGCTGCTGTCATTGTTAGACCTGCTGCTGTCATTGTTAGACCTGATGCTGTCATTGTTAGACCTGATGCTGTCATTGTTATACATGCTGCTGTCAATGTTAGACCTGCTGCTGTCATTGTTAGACCTGCTGATGTCATTGTTAGATCTGCTGCTGTCAGTGTTAGAACTGCCGCTGTCATTGTTAGACCTGCTGCTGTCAGTGTTAGACCTGCTGCTGTCATTGTTAGACCTGCCGCTGTCATTGTTAGACCTGCTGCTGTCAGTGTTAGACCTGCTGCTGTCATTGTTAGACCTGCTGCTGTGATTGTTAGACCTGCTGCTGTGATTATTAGACCTGCTACTGTCATTGTTAGACCTGCTGCTGTCATTATTAGACCTGCCACTGTCAATGTTAGACCTGCCACTGTCATTGTTAGACCTGCCACTGTCATTGTTAGACCTGCCACTGTCATTGTTATACCTGCTGCTGTCATTGTTAGACCTGCTGCTGTCAATGTTAGACCTGCTGCTGTCATTGTTAGACCTGCTGCTGTCATTGTTAGACCTGCTGCTGTCATTGTTAGACCTGATGCTGTCATTGTTAGACCTGATGCTGTCATTGTTATACCTGCCGCTGTCATTGTTATACATGCTGCTGTCATTGTTAGACCTGCTGCTGTCTTTGTTAGACCAGTTGCTGTCAATGTTAGAACTGCTGCTGTCAATGTTAGACCTGCTGCTGTCATTGTTAGACCTGCTGCTGTCATTGTTATACATGCCGCTGTCATTGGTAGACCTGCTGCTGTCATTGTTAGACCTGATCCTGTCATTGTTAGACCTGCCGCTGTCATTGTTAGACCTGCTGCTGTCATTGTTATACCTGCTGCTGTCATTGTTAGATCTGATGCTGTCATTGTTAGACATGCTGCTGTCATTGTTAGACCTGATGCTGTCATTGTTAGACCTGATGCTGTCATTGTTAGACCTACCGATGTCAGTGTTAGACCTGCTGCTGTCATTGTTAGACCTGCCACTGTCATTGTTAGACCTGCTACTGTCATTGTTAGACATGCTGCTGTCATTGTTAGACCTGCTGCTGTCATTGTTAGACCTGCTGCTGTCATTGTTAGACCTGCTGCTGTCATTGTTAGACCTGATGCTGTCATTGTTATACATGCCGCTGTCATTGTTAGACCTGCCACTGTCATTGTTAGACCTGCTGCTGTCATTGTTAGACCTGATGCTATCATTGTTAGACCTGATGCTGTCATTGTTAGACCTGCCGCTGTCATTGTTAGACCTGCCACTGTCATTGTTAGACCTACCGCTGTCATTGTTAGACCTGCTGCTGTCATTGTTAGACCTACTGCTGTCATTGTTAGACCAGATGCTGTCATTGTTAGACCTGCTGCTGTCATTGTTAGACCTGTTGCTGTCATTGTTAGACCTGCTGCTGTCATTGTTAGACCTACCGCTGTCAATGTTAGACCTGCTGCTGTCATTGTTATACCTGCTGCTGTCATTGTTAGACCTGATGCTGTCATTGTTAGACCTGCCGCTGTCATTGTTAGACCTGCTGCTGTCATTGTTAGACCTGCCACTGTCAATGTTATACCTGATGTTGTCATTGTTATACCTGCTGCTGTCATTGTTAGACCTGATGCTGTCATTGTTAGACCTGCTGCTGTCATAGTTAGACCTGATGCTGTCATTGTTATACATGCCGCTGTCATTGTTATATCCGAATTCTAATTCTACTGTAACTCAGTCAATCCGGCTGTCCACTGCATTTCCCGCAAATTGCATCCATCGTTCTTTCTGTCCGCCCGTCCTTGCAATCTTAGGGGTCATTAACTCGAATTCAATGAAACTTGTGCAGCATCCTACCACGAGGACCCGCACATATTGTTTTGCTTTTTCTACTCGGTTAGTTTTCACTTAGTTATTTTCTTTTGTGTATAAACATACAAAACGACCATTCACTACTTTGATTAACATTTAAGGTTTATTTTCTATGTGGCTAAAGTCTAGTATCTTTTTGCACACGCATACACCCCTGACTGCTGTTACACTTCGAGAAAATCTAATATGCTTACCAATGCATACCATTAAAGGATAACATAAGCATTAAAATCTAATATGCTTACCAATGCATACCATTAAAGGATAACATAAGCATTACAATCTAATATTCTTACTAATGCATACCATTAAAGGATAACATAACCATTAAAATCTAATATGCTTACCAATGCACGCCATTAAAGGATAACATAAGCATTAAAATCTAATATGCTTACCAATGCGCGCCATTAAAGGATAACATAAGCATTAAAATCTAATATGCTTACCAATGCATACCATTAAAGGATAACATAAGCATTAAAATCTAATATGCTTACCAATGCACGCCATTAAAGGATAACATAAGCATTAAAATCTAATATGCTTACCAATGCACGCCATTAAAGGATAACATAAGCATTAAAATCTAAAACGCTTACCAATGCACGCCATTAAAGGATAACATAAGCATTAAAATCTAATATGCTTACCAATGCACGCCATTAAAGGATAACATAAGCATTAAAATCTAATATGCTTACCAATGCACGCCATTAAAGGATAACATAAGCATTAAAATCTAATGTGCTTACCAATGCACGCCATTAAAGGATAACATAAGCATTAAAATCTAATATGCTTACCAATGCATACCATTAAAGGATAACATAAGCATTAAAATCTAATATGCTTACCAATGCATACCATTAAAGGATAACATAAGCATTAAAATCTAATATGCTTACCAATGCGCGCCATTAAAGGATAACATAAGCATTAAAATCTAATATGCTTACCAATGCATACCATTAAAGGATAACATAAGCATTTAAATCTAATATGCTTACCAATGCACGCCATTAAAGGATAACATAAGCATTAAAATCTAATAAGCTTACCAATGCACGCCATTAAAGGATAACATAAGCATTAACATATTTTCAAATGACTTAACCAAACTAAAAATTGCAAGAGGTAGCAAGATTTCATTGAATCTCTAATAAAGATTATAATAGGTTAGTGCGTATGAATTTATCACGAAAGCACAATAAAGGCCCGCGCAATTGGATTATGTGCCGAACTTGACAAATATTCTCGTTTCACGTCAAATACATAATTATGAACATTTATTTTGTTACGGTGATTTTTGTAATCGATGTGAGACGCTTTATTCTTCTGTTGCCTCAGGATTCTTATTTTTATTCTTTCTAAATTTAGAATTGAATGACCGATCCATGATTTACTAAATCGTCTGCTTAACTAACGTTCCAACATTAATATACAAGAATTATCTTACATTAATATTTAAAACTGATACATATGGTGATTTGATTTATAAACGAACACTCTCATTTCTTTATAGATCGTTATTCTACATGCATTTATTATTATGTCTCTATATTATTAAAATAAAATAAATAAGTTAATTGTCATCATCAAATAACGAACTGATATTTTAATGTGGCTAGCTCCTAAAAAGTAGTATGAAATGTTTCTATGTTAAAAATAAATAAAAAGAATATCAATATTTCGTGTCAAAGCAATAAACTGATGAACTGCCCCATGTTCTACTTGAATAAGTCAGACTCATCTGCTCATATGCTCATCAACGTCAGTATGTTTATCTATACAAAGTAAAACTAAGCATTTTGCCATTACAACGAAATATATATATTTGAAACGTTTTTCAATTTTAATTTATTTCAGTATACAATGTAAGTCTATATAAAAAAAGTTTCTATTTGTAGATTGAATAGCCTCTACACAAGAATTTGATAGAAACATCCGTATTTCACAAGAAAAAACAATGATGCAGAGCATCATAACGCGCCGGGAAACTATGAAAAGACCATATGTTTAAGATCTCATAATTATGTAATGTCGGTATAATTAACTGATCTTACCGTCTCATATTTTTCATCCGTAATTTTCAAATCGAAATAATGTATACAGTATTTGTCAGGCAGATCAAAATATAATAGAAGTTACATTGTTTCCAAGAAAATAATGACGAGAATGAATATGAGCGTTTATAATATTTATTATGGATTAAGCATTTATAACATGTATGCGAAATAAAAACACACGTCAGGGAACATTCATTTCAATTAAATATGATGATCTGACTTCATTTTGTGGTAACAAAAACGTAAAGTTATATTTAATAGTGGCGAATTAGATTTAGAGTCCATTGGAAAATAAGTCTCGAGCGTGTTTGTGTATAACTATAATAGTTTTAATGCATTCATAAAACGCACGTAAAGTTAAAATACCAAATTTAAATGAAATTAAATTACTTCCCAGCCAGCAAGCATATATGGGGGAGATATCGGTATATCGATATATCATTGACAAAACGGCCCGATATCTATCCGTTATCGCTAGCAAGCTTGTAGCCTACGGTTCATATCGGATAGATATCGGCCAGTTGTCGGCTATCGATTGAATAGTTCGATATCTATCCGTTCTATATCCGATATAGTAATGGTGGAAAATAAAAAGAAGCTGTATACATTTATTGTATGCGATATGTATTTTTTAAACAAATCCATATATGAGTGGCATTTCTTCAATATGTGTTACGTTTTCGTCGTTTCAAGTAACGATGTCGGATCGATGTAGGCTCGATATTGTTCATGGCAAGCAGTAATTTTTCTTTATTTATGTGTATCAAGCCGGCAATACTAAAGAGCATTTTACCGAAATGAATGTGCGTTCTATAACTTCACAAATCTTATTTGAAATACCTTCGACATTATTTTCGTCGAACAAAATCGTTGTCGGTTGGCGCAAAATTCTTGTTCGTTTAAACTTGAACCGTTGATCTTCAGAAATGAAAAGTAACATTAAAATGTTCAGTTTCCTCTTCAACGCAGAAGAACAACAATAAGTAAGTACTTATAACTATTTGTAGATATCGCGTTTCTTTCTATCAGCTATTCAAAGTATTGTAGGCCTAAAAAAAGCTATGTTATTGAAATGTAACGTATTTTCGCGAGTATTGTTTATTATTATTAGTATATTACGATACTGTTTTGTCATATCTACGAATGTCAGTATTTACCGTGAGATAAGTGTTTTTTTGACATGTTATATTTTCAATATACTTCAAATATTTGTATTTTAAAGGCTTACTGTTTAAATTTATTTTAATTTCAAAATTACCTAAACAGACGGTCAAGATGATCGGTTACGTGACTTCTCAGACCCCAGATTGTTTGGTCCCCACCAATATTAGGTGACTTATTGGACCCCAGATTTTTCGGACACTATAAGAAAACTTCTCAGACCCAAAAGTTAATTTGAGATAAATTTATTAATTTTTTTAAATTAAATAAAATTATCATCAATATCTATGCTGTGAATAAACCAATCATATAGCCCCATGTTTATGAATAACCAAAATAATTTAGGTTAACATAATTGTTATCTAAATTTGTCAAGTCAATTAAACAAATTAACAATGTAAGAAAATAATTTCGGGAATGAATTAAAATTATTATGTATCAGACGAGTCTATATAGTTATTTATAGTACCGATAATATACCATTCATGTTAGTTATCTAATACAATAACGATTTAAAGTCTAATAAGCATTTATACTGTGTATCCCAATAAAAAATAAATAGTCAGAAAACATTCAGCGATTTTTGTAATGTTCAGACTTTATTTTTGATAACGCAACCATAAAAATTCATTAGACTTTCACCCTTTAAATTATATCAGTCGAAATATGATATATCAGGGGTTCCTGAAATAGTCAGAAAACATTCAGCGATTTTTGTAATGTTCCGACTTTATTTTTGATAACGCAACCATAAAAATTCATTAGACTTTCACCCTTTAAATTATATCAGTCGAAATATGATATATCAGGGGTTTCTGGGTATAATTAGTAAATAAAAGTGTGTAATCATGCTTCGCGAATAACAAGTCGACGTATTCCAAATCTCCTTTCATAACATATTTTAACTGTAAGTTTATGAATATAAATTCCCCATTTATTAAAATTGTTTGGTTTATTATTATCTAAACGCTATTATTGATGCATGTATGAGTATTTTAACACAGCTATACAACGGTTGCTAGATACGCGCGCTATTTTTAGAATGACACTTCTGATTCTGGAATGTGATGAACTCGCTAGAATCAATGGGCTACATGGAAAGGCAACATTGTGAATCAGATTTAAAGAATGGGAACATTGCACAATTGCTATTTATAGAGCGTATACCGCTTATATAAATGTAGGCTAAACCAAATAGTTATTTCGTCACGTGAATGAATATAGCATTCTGTAAATGGAATACAATGAGAAAATACGTTCACAATTAGCCTCAGTTCTAAAGTATATGTTGAAGATATGTTATTACTTCATTTTAACCGCTTATGTGAACAATTATGTAAATTTTTAATCCCCAAAAGTATGCAACAGTTATTGGTATACGTTAAACCATTGTTTGAAGTCTGCATTCCCTAGAATTATAAAATTTGCCCAATTCTATTGGCATTCCATTTTCCCGCTGCATAATTATCGCAAGAAAATCTGGGTCAAAAGTGATCTTAAACAGCACCGCCGAAAAACATAAAAAAAAGAAAGTAAAAAAGTTGCTCCCACAGGGGTTTGAACCTCCGACATAAGGCTACCGCCTTAACCACTCGGCCATTCCAACTTTTTTTTATAAAGGGATGCATTATATATTGTATTATATGATTTTATAATTTATGTAAGCGATCCACGTGTTGAAAGCAATTTTACAACAACAAACAACAACGACATTTATTTCAGCAATAAAGCTTACAAAAAAGCTTCTAGCCTACAATAATGAATATACAAATGTTATATACCGCTGGTTAAGATTGCTGTAATTGTTAGCGAAGCAATTGTAACGAAAATAACAGAAACACACCAAATTATTCCGTCGTTTAGCGTTACAAACGCTTTATGATTTTCTAAATTTCCACGGATGATTACTCATTAACAAAACGGTATTTACAGTATGTCATTTGTGTTATTTCGCTCCTTTATATATGCTTTTTTTTCATTGTGGAAATCTGTGATAAAAAGTTGGAAAATTGTCAGTTGGCCAATCTGTGAACTGATCCCTTTAAATAAATGAATACACTAAACGTATGAACCCACAATTAAAACAAATAATGCTAAAAACAATTTTGTTTTCAGACGAATTACCTGCTTCGCAATGGTGTCTCTTGGGCCTCTTTGGATGACAATAAGGTCTTGGACTTGATTAACGTTCATCACTGACAAACCGGCTGCATATTAATATGGACATATTCATCTAATTTGAATTTGTCATTTGGACATATGAAGGTAATCAAATATACATTGGATGTAGTAATACTTGGTCAGAACATGCAGTTCACTTCTGTTGATGTGAGCAAGTTAGTAACACATTGTTTAAGCAGTTTCTGCATAACACCATTACAGAGATCAAGTACAATTTCTCCAACTCTGATTTAATAATAATTATTTTGACTCAACATTTTTGTTTAATATTGTTATAGTTATGTAAAATTGGAGAGTATAGTAAAAAAATTATTGCATTTCTTTTTATGACCACAATTATTGATTGTACTACTTTCTGTGATCTAATCTTCTCACACACAAAATAATAGTACGTTTAATTTACATACATTCCAGCTGCCATTTACATACATGGTCTGCTTTGAACAACACCATTATTTTTATCGGGTGTAGTGCTGCATCAAACACTGGCTAAGGAAGAACGAAGAACAGCGGATAAAAAACATTATACTCATCATTAATATTATGAAGACTTCTAAAGTAAACACTCTTAAATGTGTGATAGGGACTGGAAGGTTCCAATATATAAAGTTATTTTTAATTATTATAACCACTATTCTTAAAAACAAGTGTACCATGTGGTTTATTAAAAAACAATTTAATGACACAAACTGTTTGTGGTACTTAATTGTTTTACATGTTTAATGTTTTTGTGACGGCATGCAGAGGTCTTTTTAAAGATGTGATGCAACCTATATATGATGCTTACAAAATTACATGTAATTAATATATATAATCTTGACTGAGCAATAGTTTTCTTTTATTTGCAAAATTAAATGTAAATATTTTGTGAGGATAACAAAGAAACAATTTCATCAGGATGCTTTTGGAAGCATAATATTATCAAATATGTGTTGTTGTTTTTTTTTCATTTCAGTGTGTTTACACTTTTTACTGGAATTGTCTTTGATTTTGTTTTAATTTTCAGTTTGGATTCGAATCAGATTTCCATTTGTGTATATGATTTTTAAATATTTAGTTTTATCTAAATTAAGGTCATTGAAATGTGGAAATTTCAATTTGATACTAAATGTCTAATACAATTAATTGTCGTTTAAGTATTGCTGAATTAAGAACTTTTTCAATTTTGTTGCATGGGTTTTATAGCATGTATGATGGTGGATGATGCTGATATTCATAAATAACTTACATATTGATAGAACGCATTTGTAACTGTTTTCATTGGCAATTCAACTAACAATAAATGATTGCATTTCTTAGCTTTTTCTGTCTGGTTACTGTCACATCACTGACATGTTGTAAGTGACTTTTTATACAAACCTGTAAGATTTCAATGTGACATGTTTTTAAATGTTTTTAGCTATAAACTCGTAACTTTAAATATTAATGAAAAAAGAAGACGTTGAAAGATCATATAAACCTGTGTTTAAATAAAAAGTGTATACATTCCCTTGATGATTTTATATTGCTTCTGTTATATTTATCACAGCTTTTTGGGATTGCTTTATTATAATTTGGTTCTCTAACGTAGTAAATGTTTTGAGAAGATAGAATTAGATGTAGTTATTAAAATTGAAGATATGTACACTTTCTTTAGTGTTGTTGCAAATTGCTCATCATTTTGAAATTAAGCATTAAAAATAAACAGGTGTGGTTATCAATTCCAAAGATGTTGACAACATCGTCGAATAGATATCGGACCAATGTAGGCTTGCTAGCTGGAACGATATTGGCCCGATGTCTATCCGATATACGTCCGATAAACAATGCTCCGATATCTATCCGATCAAATGCCGAGGGGCAAAACGTAGATCGGATAGATATCGCTCACGATATATATCCGATATAGTTGAAAACATATCTAATAGATATCGGACCAATGTAGGCTTGCTAGCTGGAACGATATTGGCCCGATGTCTTTCTGATATACGTCCGAAAACAATTATCCGATATCTATCCGATCAAATGCCGATGGGAAAAAAACGTTGATCGGATAAATGTCGCTCACGATATCTATCCGATATTGTTGAAAACATATCTAACAGATATCGGACCTATGTAGGCTTGCTAGCTGGAACGATATTTGCCCGATGTTTATCCGATATACGTCCGATAAACAATGCTCCGATATCTATCCGATCAAATGCCGATGGGCAAAACGTTGATCGGATGGATATCGCTCACGATATATATCCGATATTCACAACATATCGGATAGATATCGGACTAATGTAGGCTTGCTAGCTGGGTTATGTCCGAAGCTTCCGCCAGTGTCTAATTATAGGAAGATGCAAAATATATTTATACATTGAATAGCCTCTACAGGACAAGATAAGAGAAAATGCAATTCAAAATAATTCTTAATAAATAGATATATCAACCGTTATTCAAATAAACATGCATGGTAAGTTTATAAATATAAGTAATTATCGATTCATTATTAATCTTATTGTCTATCGTTCTCTGGATGCTTGTTAGAACGAATCAGTGTTGCTGACGTGTATATATACTATTAATAGGCGCAGGTTAGTCAGCGAGTGTATTCTATGGAAAGTTGCCTATCGAATATGCGATGGGGGATTTTCCCAAGGTCATGTTACACGGCCTGTAAACACTAGAGTTTAAAATGAAAATGAAAATTGAGCCAATGCAACTTCTGAGTAGGGAGCTCAGAACTGGAAATTGGTCAAAAACGTAAACACAGTAAAGAGGTATGTCTGGGTTTTTTCCACAATGGCTCATTTTTTTCCATTTACCTATGAACAGACATGGAGCCAATTTTTTTACAGGCTGTGGTGGGGATTTCATTTAAACTAGCCGATGCAATGTTAGGATTTCTTCCTTCGGTACTACTTCCGGGAAATTTTCACAACATTTGATTGGATGTTGAGAAAGGTCAAAATTACGGTTAGACAACTACGCCGAAAAATCAAAACGCTGGCAGCGTAGAATGACTGTTGCCTAGAAGAGAAATGAATTATGTGCGCATTTTTTATCTAAAGAAACATATTAATACTTTATATTAGAATGAACTCACAGTTCTGTAATTTTTTACGTAAGCAATCTTGAACTCATAATTATACACTGGTATTTGACCTCATTGAAGGTGGAGATCCAGGCCACTGTGTTTTGCAAATATAAAACTTCTATAGCGCGCGACAATTCAATAATATTTATGCGACAAAATTATAATTATTTTTTGTAATTCGCGGAAAGCAAAATTTTGTTTGCAAACTATAAAAAATGCAAACGGAGTTATATTCATTCAAGTCAATCTGTAACGAGTAAATCATTACAAATAGACGATGATGCATATTTATTCGTTTCAGTTTTCAGTGCTTTAGAGCGCAAGCGCTTTGCTTGGTAAATACCAAATAACTTATTTTAAATTAAAAATATTAAAAAAGTTAAAAGACTGATTTAAACAAGGCAGTACAAAGGACAGCTATATCCCCCGCCGTGATCCTTCATTATATTTTAAAGGTGACTTTGAAGTTTCACACTGACCTTAATCTGGCACAGTTAGACCAGATATGAAATTACAGTTTAAGACATTTAGATATGGAGCTGACACGAAAATAGAGGCTCAAACATTTGACCTTTAAGTGTGGCCTTGACCTTGAGGTGGCAAGACTGCCCCGTGCCTTCTGCACATGGCGTCAGTGTGATAAACATTTGAGGCAAGTTTCATGAACATCCTTTAAAGGGCACAGGATTTAGATAGGACATCAAACGCAGGCTCAAACATTCAACCTTGTGACCTTGACATTGAGTTGGCGTGACTAACTTATGCCTTCTGCATACGGTCTCATTGAGCAAAACATTTGAGCCAAGTTTCATGAAAATCCTTCATAAGGCATAGGAGATATGGAGCGGACACGAAATGGAGGCTCGAATATTTGACCTTCAAGTGTGAACTTGACCTTGAACCGGCGTGACTGACTCATGCCTTCTGCACATCATCTCAATGACCTAAACATTTGAGCCAAGTTTCATGAAAATCCTTCAAAAGGCATAGGAGATATGGAGCGGACACGAAATGGAGGCTCGAATATTTGACCTTCAAGTGTGACCTTGACCTTGAGCCGGTGTAACTGACTCATACCTTCTGCACATTGTCTCAATGACCTAAACATTTGAGACAAGTTTCATGAAAATCCTTCAAAGGGTATAGGGGGTATGGAGCGGACACGAAAATGTTACGGACAGACGGACAGACGGACGGACGGTCAGACGGACGGACAGACGGACGGACGATGCATTTTCCTTTTGGGGTATAAAAGTGTAATATTTCTTTTGCTTTTTTATTTATAATTACAGAAAAAATACATCTAATCGGATAGTAATAAATCTTTGAATCGGTCGGTAATTTCATTTTTCACAGGTGGTAATTGGCGTTATAGAAGTTACTCCTTGTAAGTCTTAGATTAGACAGGCATGGAGCAGTGCGCCTATTTGTGGTCAATACTGGTAGTTTTGTGCATTATTTGTAACATTGGCAGGGTATGAACTGTAAAATAGTGGATAGAGTCATGCTGGGAATAAACTTGAACATATATGTCTGACGTATAAATACTATGAATCATGAATACATTTAGAATAAGACACTCGCAAAATGTATTGCCATACAATTACTGGATGCTAGGTTATATCCCCTCTCACAGGACTGGCGTCCTTAAGACTCTGTCACACTATAACGTTTTTATAGAACGTACCCAGCAATCAAGCCCATATGGGTCCAATATGCGGTATACCTGAGCAAATATATCAATGCGTCCCATGTCGGCTGTCAATAATACAGTACGCTGTACATATTTCGATTATTTATTATTTTCGACTTATAAAGTTTTTAATAATCTGCAACAAAATTTAAGTCAGAACATTACGGCAAATTGAAAAGAAATATTGTAAAAATCGTTTTTTGAAATGCACTGTAAATACATGTATTCTGTATCAGAATAAAAAAATATATATCTAATGATTCTTAAGTGACACAGTACAAAAATGATATGTTGCATCAAGATGTGATGGATTGAATTGATTATTTGTAAAAAGAATATTTGAACATCTCAGAGAAAGAACAACAGTGTCCAAATTCAATAATAGACTGTACATTAACTCTATTACGGTTTGTATCATAGTTTGTTGATATCATAGATATATCAAATATGTTCAGATAACCTGTATGTTATATTATTTTTTCCTCGCTTAGTTTTCCCATTGTAACATCCCATATACCCGCCCCTGAATAATTGTAATATGCCATGACGTTGGAATGTTGTATACCCCGAACGGGGTGTATGTTGTCATATACCCCGCGTGGGCCGAACACTAACAACTCGATTTGTTTTTAGAATCACGCATTAGGTAATAATCGATAGACGCTTATTAAAATATATTTAGAAATTCAATGTCGATGGGCGCCTGATTTTCCAATAATAAACTGGTAACTAAGTATGACTAGTATGTTCTTTGAATCACAGTACATTTGTTCGGTATAATACATTAAATATCATAGGCATGTTGAGGGGGATAGTAAATAGTGCCCCCATCAAAGAGTAATGGCCTAAGGCCTCGGTTGACTACTCTCCGAAGGGTGCAATATTTACTCTACCCCTCAATTGCCTATGAGATTTATATGATATATATTCTTAACACTAATATTTTTTTGGGGGGTATGTCCTATAAGTATAGAGTGATCGATTTACTTTTGTACAGACAAGCACTAAGAATGTTGCAATTAAAATTAAATTGTATACTCTAGAGGGCACTGAGTAAAACTATACTGAACAAGGATCATACGTGTATCCACAAAGAATCTGTATAGTCCGCTTTTCAGTTCAACGATCATGAACAACGTAATCTGTTTACAAGATTTTATAATACGAATGTTTGAAAAAAAAACAGTTATTGTCTGGATAAGAATCTAGACGTATGTGGGTCCGTTTAAACGGATATGGTCAACACTTCATGCCTCCCATGATTGATGGTGGGACATAATAAAAACACACAGGAAATAACTAGCCAGTTTTTCTCGACAAAACAGCAAATCAATAAATGTGTTTGTATATAGTTACAATAATGTTGATTTTCAACCGCAAAGCCTAAAAATACATGAACGAACTCATAGTTTTCGTGAATTAAACAATATTTGATACCAGGATTATTTAAACAAAAGACTGTAACCATGCTTAACAATTGTTTTGACCTTGCCTTGTCCAATGGGTTAAATTCGGTATGATTTGCTGAATTGCGTTTCAACTCGAATTCACAGAAACCACATTCTTTGTGATAAGCCGTGACAACCAGAAGGAATTCATTTTTGCAAGCTACGATTTATTGTACTTAGCCATTTCTTAAGTTTATTTTTTCACTCTTATAACGCATTTAAAACTTAATCCCGCTAAAATCCAAATAGTGGAAATCATACCACGACAATTTGATTAATATTGTGTTTACCGTGAGAGCGGTTTATTAATAAAAATTTATGTCGGGTGTTTGTTTCTTAGTATTTACTGAATATTGGATTGTGCTTTTTACATAGCATCATATAATGTCATCTGTAAAAAAAACAACAACGGCGTATTCATGTGTAAACTATTCACAAATATATTTATTATTTAAGGCACACTGCGGTCGGTAACTTGAAGCCAGTCATTGATGCATAGTGATTGGCAAATACAGGATTGAAGGAGCGAATCCGACTATAATCAATTGTGCTGAAACCACATGTTGCGTAAAGTCACAAATCCAAGGCATTTTGGGATCGGATGCCACAGAGCGTTACCAACATTGTTGACAACACTTTGGCTCGTTAACGCTGGGCGGTGACGTCATTGTTATTGTTACCTTTCGCCGAGTCAGTATAGTGATAGAAACGTTAAGATGCGTAGTACTATATCTCAAAGATATACGATTTTCTCTCACGCACAGTCTGTTTGCAGATGGCCGATAAAAAAATCATTATTCATTCGAGTGTTTATTCATGCACTACACCCCATATAGTGTTTTTGACGTATACAGTCTACACCCTACATAGTTAGGACCAGACAAATGCATTTAAAACTATTAGACACACAGAATATACATGTACATCATTTACATTATATGAACTACTATAATTAGTGCTTAGACTAACTCTGTTTTTCTATGTAATGTACTTACATTTGTTTAAACCGCGTTCATCGCAATTTCTTTGTATGCAAAACAATCGCATATATAAACTTATAATGCTGTGAAACATGAAGGATATTTTGAATAAGAATGATTGGTACCTGACCCATATTTTCATGAGCCTCGGACTCCATTACGCGGACCTTCTTTATTTGTGTTGCCCATTCCCACATGGGTATCTTTTGTTAAATTTGGCATATTTATTCGCCTAGTCGTATGTTATGTAAGAACAATAGATTAATTAACGTGTTGATCTTCAAACACTGTTGTTCATGATTAAAATACATGTAATTTGAAATAGATCAGATGGAGAATCTCAGTTTTGCTATCTCGACGATTTAAAAAATACAGTCATATCATTTCATACATGAAGTGTTTAAACATTATTCGACGTATACAATATGGTTCGTATTTTGCGTACGCAACTTCATTATTCTCGCTTGATCAAGCGTCGCCTACAAATAGCGTTTATCCACAATACGTCTGCAAACACATGCAGATGTTAAACACCATACAACGTTGCGAAAGGTTGGCTCTGCACCCCAGAGTGCTTTACTAACTTTAACGCGTGCACTTAAATATTAGACCACAAAAGTGCGGCTTATTAAGTGGTGTACACAATGAGTTTGCGAATACATTTGCTCATAGTAAATACAAGAATAAAACAAACGTAAAGAATTTTGCATATTAATGACGTTCGCACATTTTAATTGCAAACGCAGCTACATGATATAACAAAAAGGTCTGAACTAAAAAAATAATAAAGACAAACTTCATAAGATTACTTGTCCTTTGAGTAACCTGATAATGTGAGTTAGTGCATTATCATGATTTAAATTTGTTAAAACTTGTTAAAAACAATACCGTTATTGATTTTGATATTAACTGTCATACATATTGCAGTGCCGCTAAGTCCGCCGTGCATTGTATCTCTGAATTTCAAGTGCTCTATGAACGGAAAGTCAGAGGTGCTCTATGAACGGAAAGTCAGAGGTTCTTTAGAGAAAGGTAGGATTTAACATGTATTAAGTTCGTTCAGGTAATTCACTATATTTTGTTTACATCACCACCACCGCCACCGCCGCCGCCGCCGCCGCCGCCACCACCACCACCACCACCACCACCACCACCACCGCCACCGCCACCACCGCCACCACCACCGCCACCACCACCGCCACCACCGCCACCGCCACCGCCACCGCCACCACCGCCACCACCGCCACCGCCGCCACCGCCACCACCGCCACCACCGCCACCGCCACCACCACCGCCACCACCACCACCACCACCACCGCCGCCGCCGCCGCCGCCGCCACCACCACCACCACCACCACCACCACTACTACTACTACTACTACTCCTACTACCACTACTACAACTATTTGTCTTCTTTTTCTTCTTATTTGTTTTCATTTATTATTATTATTATTATTATTAGTAGTAGTAGTAGTAGTAGTTTAAAATCCTTTGTTGCTTTATAAAAGGCTCGATGTTGTGTACATTGCTTCAATTATTTTTCTTGAATAGCAATGAGTTTAAAACAACGTTAATAGTGTGTCATTATTAAAGTTTTGCAAACACACAAAATGTTATTATTTATGTACAACGTGTATGCAGGGTACCGTTTTAATCACCATAATGCATAAAATACGTTTTATTAAAAAGAAACATGACTGTGTCAGTGGTTGTTATCAGTTTTGAATTGGTATTGTTTGTGTTTATGTGCTCCGCGTTGCGTAAGTACGCGGTCCTTGCCTTAAAATACCTTCGCGGGAAACATGTGCTTCCCAACTACTTATGCAGCGATAAATTCATAATATTTTACATTGTAAAATAGAAAAAGTCATTATTTTCTTCAATGCGATAATACATTAGTTCTGTCAAGATATAGATTTAGGAGAATGTGTCTTTTTTTTCAAAATGCAGTTTATATAAGCGTTTGCTTGTTCTGCATGCTATCTTTGTATCATACTCTTGTACATGAATTTAGATATCGCGCGAGGGCCCAACGTAATTATAACACATTAAGAAAAAAGGTCCATTATTAAATAACACAATATTATATCACCTTGAACTCAGACTGAAAATGCTCGGTAAATACGACATTAAACTGGTATGCACCTGGTGAAATGCACTTTCACCCGTGCATTCTAGTTTGTACTAGTCTAGCACGTCCATAACACACAAACACAATATCGAGTGTCGATGAAATAGCATTTAATCGACAGTGTGTTTACTGCCTTAACTGTCTTAAAAGAATAACAGTTGATCATTCCATTTTATGAAAACGGACATAATCGTATATTGATCATGCTTGTTAAGTGTGTTTAACTATATATAGCCGCTCCAATCTATTTTCCAAAAAAAATAACATTTTAAATTATATTCATGTTTGGGACAACAGCTTGACAACAATAAATGGAAATATATTTTTTTTAAGAAAATGATTGCCAGTTTATCTCAAAGATAATTTTCGATTATTGCCATTTTTTTTAATTGTGCTTACAAGTATATGGAAATATATACAAAGATACATTTGTTTAGGATCACGATTAAAGTTGGGTTAGAACTCACACCTTCAAAATTGCGCACTTCAATAAAACCTTGCCTACACCACACGACGTTTATCTAGGTCGCAAATCCGCGTAACAATACATCGTGTACATTTCATTTTGTAGATTATACTACTACTACTACTACTTATTTTTCCGCCGCCGCCATCGATGACAATAAATATATAACCACCAAAGTAATTTGACTTGTGACAAAGTATATAATTAACAGTAAACGAACGGGGTATAGTTTGAAAAGGCATCTGCGTGTCATATTCAAATTGGCCTATGGACAGGTTTATACAATAGCGACATCAATTAAGCGACTGTTAAGCGTTCAAACTTTAGAAGGTTCATTATATCAGACATTTCGTGTCACTGTATACTGATTCAAAGTATTTTTGTCTGTATTAAATTCATACATTATTACAACATTAGATCATTATAATAAATGATTAAATGGTGATATAATGTATAGCAATGAACAAAATAATACTTCTTATAAATCACCATTAATCATTCAGTTTCGAATTCAAATTATTCCGAATGTGCACATTATTGATTAGACAAATATCGAATATTTAAAAACAATCCCGAATTTTCAAAACCATTTGAAGCGCACATCATGAAGGTCTAAGATCTATAAAGTGTTCAGACAGGCAGATTTTTACAAATGTTCAAGGACTCATTCTGAATCAGTTTATTGGCAGTACGGTGTAACGAATTTTTTTCGAAGAGAAACTATAGATATGACATTAGAATACTTCGTTTGGCGGTCGGGTGGCTTGTAGTGGTAGCGTCCACTTTTGGTTTCAATGACACTTCAAATAGATACATTGTATCGAAACCTCGCTTCGGACACTATTATTAAAATTAAAATACGGTTTCCGCTTAGTAACTAGAACACGAATTGAGATATTGTAATATTACTTCGTATGTAGATATCTTATATCGAGACCTCGGTTAGGAGTTCATATGGGTGAGTTGGGTCAACATCAAGGTAAGCGTTATTAAAGATAGTAAACCGTCTCCGCTCAATAACTCGAGAACGAATAAGATGTTGTAATGAAACTTCATATGACATATACATCTTATATGGAGACCTTTCTTGTGATCATAATTATATCGAGACCTTGCTTTACGTATAGAGTATGTGGGTTCATTTTTAATGAAAATATAATTACTGTTTTTGCTAAATAACTGAAGAATGAATTGAGATATTGTAACGAAACTTTATGTATAGATTCTTTATATTGAGCATTCGCTTATTATTTTATATGGGGTTCGTAGATCAATGTCAGTGTCACCATATCTAAAATTGAAAAACAGTTTCTTCCTCAATAACTCAATACAAAATTAGATATTATAATGAAACATAATTATACAGATACCATATATTGAGGCCTTGCTTGGATTGCATATGGTATGGATGGGGCCAACATTCAAATCATGCAAATTTGTTAAAAATATCAAAGGCCATAAACTGTACGAAAAGTAACAGATGTTGAACCTTTTTGTAATACGGGCAGTTCATCCTGCTATTTCACCTTCACGTCAAGTATCAATGAATGTTATACAGTAGTTCCAATAATCCGGATACAAACGATACATTAAATACTAATGGAAAAGATAATCAAATAAGCGACTATATGCTTCCCCGAAATTTTTCGGGAAGAATATAAATAAAAAACCAGGATGACCCAACAAAATGAGTATGACCTTTCGGTAGCGTTGGTGCATTTGTCATTGAATTACGGAGAAAAGAGTTTATAAACAAGCGGTCATAACGCTGTGAAAAATTGCAAGACAGGACAAAAACCTTGTCAATATGTGCATTGCTTCGTGGTAGGGTGCCACACATTAAGTTTCTTTTAGTCATTAGTGCGCGAAAACTGGTACGGAAACTCTATTTTACGATCAAATGATACTTTTTGACAAATCATCAGACCCGAACAAACATAATATTTAATGATGCTGCACATGAAGATTTATTGGATTCGATTCATTAGATGCTGAGATCTAGTGCGGACATTAAATTAACCTATTCTTGTTATCAAACGGCTTTTACTTCGTGAAAAATATCGAGCTATTTTAAGAGGTGCTTTATTATATTTGTTAGCCGAAATATATTGAACTTTCCTAATATTTCCGTGTGCCAAGCAAAGTGAAAAGAAAAATGGACAACAAAACGCGATCAGCACGTTGTATAAATAACATTTTAAATGTTATATTAAGTAAATTTGGTGTTTTAAATATGGTTAAATATTACTATTGTAACATAACTGTGCCAAATAATTTTAAATCTGACCCACACGTTCAGCAGTATGCGTTGCATATGAGAGGGTGCAGAGCGTAAGCCTTTTTAGCGCATCTGAGCACAACGTACTCAAGATGAGCTTTTGTGATCACCTTTTGTCCGTCGTGGGTCGTCCGTCGTGCGTCAACATGTTCATTCAATCAACATCTTCTACTAAACCGCTGGGCAGATTTTCACCATTGATCCTTGGGTGACCCTCTTTCAAAAGCGTTTATATCTTTTCGGTCCGCTGCATATGTAGGTCACCAGAGCTAAAAATAGATTAAAAAAGTAAACACTCTAAAAATCTTCTTCTCTGAAACTGCAGGGTTGAGAGCTTCCATATTTGGTATTTGGCATCCGCTAGTGGTCCTCTACAAAGTTTGTTTAAATGATGCCACTGGTGTCAACACTTGGCACGCCCCAGAGGTCACATGTTTGATATAGACTTACATAGCAAAATGACTTCACAAATCTTTTCCTCTGAAACCTCAAGGCCCAGTGATTTCATATTTGGTATGTAACATTGCATACCGGTCTTCTACAAAGATTGTTCAAATGATGCCCCTGGGGTCAAAACTGGGATGCCTTAAACTCAGGTGAGCGACCTAGGGCCATCGTGGCCGTCCTGTTTCTATATGGCTTGGAGTTATTTGAGGTGTGTCTGGCATGTGGTATGTTTACCATAAACATATTGATGGAATTTCCTGCATGAGAATAGACTCGCAAATAATTCCTTTGTGATTTTGGCATAATTTACATCCGATTGGGTAAATGACTGAGGCGAAACACACTGGGTTTCCATTTTGTAGGAGTAAGGCTCCAGGCCAAATTTTGAAACATCGACCGGGAGCGTAATCTTGACCAAAATAAGCGAGTATCTGACCAGGGCTTTGACAGATGATGCGCTAAACCTTATGAAAGGATTCCTCTTGCGGTTAATCCTTACTAAATTCGACGTCCATAGAAAGGTGCTGTCTTAAAGGTGCAGTGATTTCGGAGAGTTCGGTTGCAAACCTCTGTAAGTGCGTAACCATGCCTAATATTGTCTGCATATCTGCCATGGGGTCGAGAGCTGCCATTTGTTTTATGACATTGACATTTGCTGACGATTCAATCGTTAAGCCTTGTGATAATGTGACCAAAGAAAGGTATTTACCCGTTTCTTTGTTGTATTGGTCTAATCTAATGTCCATATAAATCTCTTCATGAGTTGAGGAGATTTGCGTCATGTTCTGTTCGGTCCTTTACAGACACACTGACGTCATCAACAATATACACCAGAAACGCTATCAAGACATCGTTCCTTTTTTGCACTTTACAAGTCATGTGCATTGCATAACCTATACGGTAACCTCAGAAATCTGTACCTAGCAAAGTAACTTTCGAAAGTTGTCAGTTTAGAAAACTTTTCTGTCAATTGTATGGACCATTAACCACTACGTGCGTCAAGTTTAAGAAAACTTTAACATTCGTTAACTATGGCAGTATGTCATCCAATGTTTTGTGCGTGGTGTGGTCATTGAAAACAAGTTTACCTGAGCCTGTAAATACGTCTACATGGCTGTTTGATGAAACGTTGTATTTATAAATTACCTATACCTTATTAAGGAATGTGCTGCAGTTACTAGCCAGAACTAACTAGATCAAGTTAAGTTTAAAACATATTTGCAGTCTTAGAATACGGCTACATTGAACGCAAGGAACCTGAATATTAACCTGGGAAGGAAGTTACACCTGTGCGCCTGTGTAAACCTCCATTTTAACTGATATACTGAAATTGTTAATTATAAACATGTCTGATTTGTCATTAAATTATGCTGAACTATGTTAATGTAGCAACTCCCATCAAAGTGTGATTTTAAATAAAGATCGGTAGTGTTATTTGCCTAATTAACCTTCCTTTGAGTGTCTTGTAGCTTTTTCTTCACATTTTAGCGAACTGATTAAATTAAGAACAATACAAGTTTTTTTTTTTTTTTGCGAGGCACACTTCTTCTCTAGAATGTTTGCCACCACAGTTGTTGCACGGTCTACTGGGTTAAGGCGGCACTGAGGTTTTCACTTTCGGTTGTCTAACGGAACGAGCCTGATTTCCTGTAGATTGGGCCTGCCCGCTTATATTCTTGATCTGCGCCTGGCATATCTCGTTGGTACGACAAATGTTCCTGCCATTTCCGAGTGTGAGGTGTGAACATTCATTGATTAACTTCACCTGATTTTAGCTGAACGAATCCCAGACACAATGCGGTCCCGGATCATTTCATCCGTTATCATATCCGTATAACCACAGTCCTTTATTTAAACTTTAAGTTTTGTTAATGACATCTTAAAATACTTCCCCCATCGTGTTGGGTTCGTGATTTGTATTTCTATATGGAGTAAATGTTCCTGACCTTTGTTGCTCGATATGCATGTAGTAGCTCATCAGCTGTTGTCGCTCTTTACTGATTGTCCAGGTGGAGAAAATATGTTGTCGTTTCTCGTCTACACAGAGCACAAGGTACAGTAAAACCCCGCTAATACGACCACTTGGAGGTCTTAATAAAAGTGGTATTAATAGGGCCTAAATTAAAAAATCTTTTGTTTGCCCTTTACCGACCCGAAAATTTAGATATGGGTCTGTAGGTAGGAACAATATGTTATTTTATTCCGATAATTTAATCTTTGTTATACATGAATGCCGTCATTTAAATAGCAATACATTATAATTGTATCTTTGTTTGAAAATCACAATTACTTTCTAAATCTTGATTGATACAACCAAGATTATACATGGTCGACATAACATCAAATAAGATACGCAATGCTATAAAAACAGTTTGTGAAGTACATGTATTCTATTTAATACCATGTCTGAATTGACTAGACACACATATTAATTAATACAGCATAGATACATACTGTCTGACAAGAATACATATGTATTATTATCAATGGCTGAACTGACAAGACAGTCCCAATTATATTAATACAGTACAAATACACACTGTTTGACTAGAAAATTGTCAAATCAATAATTGAAAATTAAAAATAGTTTGATGAAAATGTCACAAATAAGAAAATCAGTAATGTTGGTATTTCTGATGTCTCTGTCCTCTCAAATATAAACTGTGTTGTTGTAAATGACAAATTAACAAAGAACAGTTACTAGTATCATATGTAACATTTTGCCTGCTGATAGAAGAATTATTTCTAAACAAAGCCAGTATCGACATACACTTTTTTGTTAATATCAGGGTGAAACTTTTCTGCACTGCCCCTAGTCTTGTTGATTCATCTCACTAGATTGTAGTCACCCGTAAGAAACACTCTCGATTTCGACAAAAGCACATGCTGCCTATACATAAACTGCTGGATATTCAAATTTCCAGTAATCTTAATACATCAAAATGCACAAAAGACAAGTCGTTTCATGAAATAACCATTTCAACCAGTGTCCGTTATAAAACTGACAATTTTTAAGGGGACCACCCTACTATTTACCGGTATCTAACCTTGAAACAAAACGTAGTTCTATACACAGACGTCATACGTCGACCGTCGACACACGACAAAACAAACTCCTCGCAGCGGTTACCTCCCCTATCGGTAAACGATAACCACTGCCATCACAAGTAAAATCCTTCCAGATCTGGAAGGACTACGTGTTTGTAACTTTTACTTATTTAATGCAACTCAGTGCAATTTTCTACATAATTGGACGTTTTATATGTTGTTTGCAGTCAATAATGAAAACAGAAAAAGAAAATAACTATTTAAAATAATAAATAATATCAAGATTTAAATTGATCATCATCACGTGGTTTGTTATGACGGCAGGGATTTGATTAGAGCTATGCTCGGAACCAGTCAAATCTCTGCGCGGAGGTTGACGACAAAACGTGAAACACACCATGTTTACTGGTATCCGGTCACTAGGCGCTTGTTTTCACACTCAAACGCATTTTACTCTTTTGTTCAAGTGCCTTAATGATCAAAATTGTAGCCTATGAAAGTTGAGAGCGAAAAAAAAAAACGAAATTTAAAGCAAGAACAATAACTAAATAAAAAAAATAATTACCGCAAATTGTGCAATAACATTTTTTGAGTCGGCGGCTTTATTGTGGGTCGGTCGGTAAAGGACAAACAAACTTAATTTTAATTTAGGCCTAGCGGGGTGGTCGTGTTATCGAGGTACAGCAGATCAACGAATCAGTACATTATTTTTAAAACGTCTGTTTAATTAAAAGCTTTAATGAAAATAATGAATAGTGATTAGAAAACGACAATTCCAATTTGTTTTCAAAAATGTTTTAATGAATACAGATTATGTAACTTATGTTATGTATATGAATTTACATTAAGTCGGAAATTAATTAAAACTTATTTAACTAAGGTTCAGCATTCATCATTGTCACCCATTAACTGCCATATAGTGCCAATTAACGTAATCGGAGACACAGTCGATGTGCTGATCTCTTATCAAAACAGTTGTAACATTGATTTTCACTCGTTCCATTAATACCGCAAAGCATTATGTTATCTCCACGGCATATGATGTTTATGGATGATGTTAAGTGTCAACGAACAAATGACACTGGTCGCAATAACGGGGTTATTTTGAGCATTATTTTTAACTTTCGGTCTGGGATTAGTGGTCGTAATTTACCAAATAGCGGGGTGCCCGTATAATCGGGGTTTGCGACCATTGAAATATATACTAAAACAATCGGGTCTTTTAAAAAGTGTCCGCTTTAGCGGGGTGGTCGTACAATCGAGGTGGTCGCAAAGCGAGGTTTTAGTGAAGTTGCACTTAGCTTTCTTGGACTTATTCTCTAAGGGTCCTCCGAACATTAATTGACAATCTTCTTTAAACCGCTTAAATGCACTTGGCAAGTCCTTGGAATACCAATCCATTTCGGGTTAAACTATGTATCCATCCTTTTAAAAATGTATATTTATCTCAAATATGTCCAAGACATGGTGTCACATTTACACTAAATCCTGATAGTGTTACCACAGACAATTACATTTACACTAAATCCTGATAGTGTTACCACAGACAATTACATTTACACTAAATCCTGATAGTGTTACCACAGACAATCACATTTACACTAAATCCTGATAGTGTTACCACAGACAATTAGCTTTATATTCAGTTTGAATAACATCACGTCTGATGCCAGTTTTTACGATGGTTATAACAAGAGGGATGTTGTTTCTAAGGTTTATTAACTAAGTGTATAGGCAGAATGTATGCAGCAATATTCACAAAATGTAGCATTTACCAAATTCACTTGATCACCTGCTCTCTATAAATGAACTGTGATCATCCATTTTATCTAGATTATTCAGTTTGCTCTAAAAGTCTTCATCGTTACACATTGAAGATATCGAAGGAACTTTCACAGCTACATAGGGCTTTTCAGCACTGCTTTCATTGTATGCGGCACCTTAATGACCTTATAATAACTTTTAAATGGAAACTCCGACCCGTTTTCATGGACAATCTGGGCAATTAGAGAGGGAATAACATATGTCACCTAAGTGGTAATAAAAAAAAAAAATATGTTTTTGATTGGGAAAATTTCAGTTACGCTTTCAGGCCATTATGTGTTTTTATGTGAAGAAGGTAAACATGACTGAATTAATTTCTGGTTAACTAGCCAGAACCATATAACACGACATGTGATACAAAATAAATGTTTCCTCCTAAAATGTGAAATATTAATAAAGCTTTGGTTTACACCACGAGCCGTTATCCAACCGATTTCGTGGTAAAAGTGGTATACAATGATTTTGGATGTAAAATTATTCATTGATAATATCACACATTTTAACTGTCACCGAAATAGTCAATGTTGATAAATAGTGTACATGGTTCACAATATTTCCTTTCAGGTTACGAAGACATTGTTAAATATGTTGTAGTACATTTGTCAGTAATAGCGTTACTATGTGTAATATTAATACATTGAAGCGTTTATTGTATACAAAGAAAATTACAGAGAAAACTAGTGTATGCGGAAACGGACGCTGTAATAGCTTAATATTACGCTAATTTGTTGGGCATGAACGCTTGCATTCCTACATGCGACGTTACGAGCGTTCGTCCGCGCATACGCACGCTCCTGAGTATCCATAAAGAAAAACAAACACAAGAAATTAGTCAAGTATTTATTTCTTCATTAAAAATCATTTTAAAGGGACTATGTCATCGAAAAGAGTCCCAAGGGGGCACTTTCTGAAAGAATCTTAAATGTAAGATATTAATACTGGCACATAATGGCAGTTTAAACAAAGTATATATATTAGGAAAAGAGTGTACGCATTCTGAGATATAAATCAAGTTATAGTAAGGGTCGTGTTTGTTTGGCCTTTTCATGTTGACATTTTGACGTCAGCATTGTGAGTATTTTGGATAATAATAGTTTACACACGATTCTTTACCAAGCAGAATAGCGCAGCTGGTTAAAGCGCTGCCTACTGTTTTTTCTTCTTATGACTCATAAGTCGTGAGTTCGCTTCCCACTTGGGTTTTAATATTTTTTTAAAACTTGTTTTGCTAATATGTTTTTATCAATTATCACATTGTGCATTATATTTTTTATTATTTAATGCAAAGTATCTTAGTATAGCTAATTTCTTTCATATATTATTATTTATAGTGCAATAGGAAGCCAGTTTTTCGTTGTCACAGCCCCATTAAAACGTCAATTTACTCGAAAATGACTTAAAAGAAGACATTAACAATCGGTAGTATAATTGTTAAAACACGGAAATGAGAATTTATTCATATACAAACATATTAATAACTGTAGCAATTATGCTAGTCGATCCTCACATTTGAAGTTGTTGCGCTTGACTTAAAATATAATTTTCTATGAACACTCATGAAATAAAATAGGATCTTAACCCGAAATCAACAATTATCCTCTTTTTAATCGCCAAAACTAATGATAAAATAATATTTTAGGAACATATATAGAAAGGCCATGGAACTTAATGAAATATACATTCGCAAACCTTAATTTATACAATGTGTGTTTTATTTCATGATCAGACTTTTTAAGCCTTATGTGTTATAGCTTATAGCTTATACAACATGAATTCAATTTAAAAATAAATAAAATAAATAAGACAATACTAAAGACAACTTAGAAAATAATTGTTCAGGTAACGGTTATATAATACATTTGTACCTCAGGTTCATGTCGTATCTGTCCCGTTTTGTAGTTACCGCACATTGTGAACAGAATCTCAAATATCGTTACAGTGAAAGGTAGAGTATATGTACTAGAAATAAGAAAGTTCCAGAGATTGTCTGTATTTCGTTTCTAAAGTGGGTAATATACCGGGGTATGCCTGATCAATTAAATATTATTTGCTGAATGATATACTTTGCTATTTATATCCTTTATCAGTAAAAACTTTGAGAAATAAATACATGCGATTTACGTAAATTTCCTTAATAGCAGATTTTCAACATAACGTAAAGATCGTTGGGTAAGAAGTTAGAAAAAAAGATGATAAATATTATAGTATATTATTATGTTATTCTACGAGCCTCGCTATATGTATTCTTTATTTATAACAAAACATTTTTTTTATATCTTAACAAAACTATACAGGTACGTCACTACTTATAAACGCTCCAGTCACAAATATGTAACTGCCGCCAGACGGGGTCTGCTTTACCCACAATCTGGCAAAATCGGACAATACACGCCAGGCAGCTGTTGCAATCGGGCGGTGGCAGCTGAAAATTTGCTCATCTGACGGCGCCCGTCGAAGTTTAAGAATACTTAAAAGTTAACGACAACAGGGCGATTTTTTTTCGGGGCCCATGAGGTCGAAATTACGTCGGTCGGGCACCGTCCGATGACCGGACGGCATCTTCTTGGATCGGGCGGTGGTCGTACGATTTTTCTACTTTAAAAACATCGTCCGATTTCAACGGCGACAGTGCGAGCGTCATCCTGGGGCCGGCCGACGAACAGTTATCGCCAGGGTATTCGGCGGTGCCTGCCCGTTTTGTCGGGCGGCCGACTTGCATTGAATCGATATCTTTTTCGATGCAGTTTAGTTGCAATCATCATCAATCCTGCTCGGCGAGTCGACCGGCCGATGACCGGACGGCGCCCGTGCGGTTAATATGTGAGTCGGACGGACCTCGGACGGCGCCTGTGCGGCGAATATGTGTCCGTCCGACTCACATATTAACCGCATGGGCGCCGTCCGGTAATCGGACGGTCGCCGCTCGTTGCTCAAACTGCTTATTCCCCATGACAGTCATCGAAAACCGTCCGGCTCCGCTTGAGGTTGTGACCACGCGAGGCAAAAAAATTAAAAAAATCGGGTGGCGTCTGTCAGATTCCGAAAATTGTCACTGCTTTACTATTCGTTGAAATCGGACGGCGCCCGATGCTCGTTATCGCCCTCGTGGTTTAATTCCTACGCATCGGAACTCCAAACCATTATGTGACAATGTCAACGAAGGTTGGTTTAAAATACTGTATTGTATATTTATGAAATAATCGACGGGTAAGTGTTGGTTATTACGGTAATACGGTAATAACCAACGGTTTGGAGTTCCAATGCGTAGGAATTAAACCTAGAGGGCGATAGCATCGGAACGACAAACCGTTGCTTATTACCGCAATACTAAACGATAGCCCGTTAATTATTTCGATTCTAACACGATCTTATGTATAATTCTTCTGTATTTTTCAGAATATGAACGAGAACTATATTTATCTATACTCCATCGATTTTCCGCATAGTATATTCATACGTGCGTTTTAGTGACGTCAATAAATTACAACAATTCAAAATGACGCCAGCTTCATTGATAAATATTGAGCGAAGAATCAATGTGATGTCATACTTATTGATAAATACGGTGAAAATATTATTTTAACAAGTGCAAATTAAAGGCATATAAGCATAACGTAAACGTTATTTTGTGAACTTAAATATAAAATATATAGTACAAGTGTGGTTTTATTGCACTACATAAAGCAGAAATGATTCGTTTGTCATAATTTTGATATCGCGCGTTTAAACACGTGCATTTAACGGACCAATTTCTTCGAATTTCCGGAACTATTTTCAAAACATTAGGCTCCGCCCATGATTTGTTGCAGATGTTACCACGGCACGCAGCTAGTGGTGCATATATAAAGAAGGAAAATAACTGTGGGTTATTCTGCAACAAATAATGGGCGGATAATGTTGATTCCGAATAATATTACGTACCTCCAAACATTGACTGATATAAACGCTAGTGACCTGATATAAAAATATATATCAGGCACCTTTGTATCAGGCCGATATCAGCACAGTGGTATAATACATAGAGAATAACAGGTTACTGCCTGGTCTTGTGTTATATATCAGGTGAGGCTTAGAATAATATAACGGCGAGGCTTGTCGAGCCGTTATTTTATTCATGCCGAACCTGATATATTACACAAGACCAGGCAGTAACCTGTTTTTCTATTTATCATACCACATATTTCGTAAAATATCACCAAACGAGCTGATTTTTATATATATTGAAAAACTAAGGGCGGCGCTGAAGTTGCTGAGCCGACTTTTACACGTTCACGTACACGTAGTTATGGATTTCTAACAGTTGACTGGATAATATCTTATTATTAGCATTTCATAATGATAAGTGAACTGCTTTCACTACGAATAGATAGATTACACGCATGCTCATTCATAACATACTGAAAATGCGAACTGAAATGGATTGCAACGATCAATTTCATCGGAGAACACATGACGCCGAATTGTTTGGAGACGCCATTTTGGAGTTGTGTATTGAAATTGACACTTTGAGATCGTGTCAATATTGACATTATTTGACTATAGTGTGTTCAATTTTTGTTAAAATATGTTTTTGGTTCAACATAAACTGATGCTTTGTAGTGACTTCTAGTGCATTTATTATGAATGTGTTAAAATAAATGTGTATGGATGATTTATTCTGTTCCATAGATGACGTCATCTCACTACCAAAGTGCGCGTTTATGTAAATATTAAAAAAATTACGTTTTTGAGATTTATGACGATAAAAAATAATAAGCTATATACGTTCTTGGTATCAAATTGTTTGTTTTGTTGAATCTGATTCATTTTTACTGAAACTGTTGACTTTATAGTTGATTCCGAATAATATGACGTACCTCCAAACATTTACTGATATAAACGCTAGTGACCTGATATAAAAAATATATATCAGGCACCGTTGTATCAGGCCGATATCAGCATAGTGGTATGATAAATATTATAAATGCTTCCTATATATGAAAAGACGAAAATGTATGTATTCAGCATAAAGCTGATTATATACAATAAGCAAAAGGCAAGTCATTCCTTCAATAATGCTACGAACTGTATACTGAAGGTGAATTATAGTTAGAAATCTACCCTATTGTCTGCAGCAAAAGGCAAGTCATTCCTTCAATAATGCTACGAACTGTATACTGAAGGTGAATTATAGTTAGAAATCTACCCTATTGTCTGCAATTGGCATGTGCACTTACCAAATATTATACATGTGCACTTACCAAATATTAAGTATGCTGTATATTAACATTGTAGTTAGAGGTTCAATTTGTATCAAGTATTTTTGAAACATTGTTATTTTATTAGTTAGGTTGTATGCAGCACCATGACAGACGGGTGTACGGATTGTAATTATTTTCCGTTTGATACTGATTGGTAGTGCACATGAATTTTTGCTTATCAATATTTTTTCGGGTTACTATGTCTCTGATTTAATACAATGAACAGTTAGATGATTCAATAGTTCAAAACGTTTATAGCCGGTTGTTCAGCTCATTTAAGCCGTCGTTTAAGCGGCTTTTTGTGAAATCGAATAGTTCACCTTGCCGATTGGAGCGCTTATTTGTAAGCCATTGGGCTGAGAAACCCGAGGAATAAACGGTTTATTTTTGTGTCGGGTTGCTCAGCTTTATCGTCATGGTTTTAAGTGCTTAATAGTCATATGTGTATAACCCTTATAGAGCATCATCACCACTATTATTATTATTATCATTATTATTATTATTGTTATTATTAATATTGTCATTGTGGTAGTAGTAACAGTAGAAATAAGTATTAGAAGTAGATGTAATATTTAATTTAGTAGTATTAATTGTATTAGTAGTGTTAGTAGTATTAGAAGTATCAGTGGTAGTAGTAGTAGTAGTAGTAGTAGTAGTAGTAGTAGTAGTAGTAGTAGTAGTAGAAGTAGTAGTAGTAGAAGTAGTAGTAGTAGTAGTAGTAGTAGAAGTAGAAGTAGAAGTAGTAGTAGAAGTAGAAGTAGTAGTAGAAGTAGAAGTAGTAGTAGAAGTAGTAGTAGTATTAGAAGTAGAAGTAGAAGTAGTAGTAGAAGTAGAAGTAGTAGTAGTAGAAGTAGAAGTAGTAGTAGAAGTAGAAGTAGTAGTAGAAGTAGAAGTAGTAGTAGAAGTAGTAGTAGTATTAGAAGTATCAGTGGTAGTAGTAGTAGTAGTAGTAGTAGTAGTAGTAGTAGAAGTAGAAGTAGAAGTAGTAGTAGAAGTAGAAGTAGTAGTAGTAGTAGTAGTAGTAGAAGTAGTAGTAGAAGTAGAAGTAGAAGTAGATGTAGAAGTAGAAGTAGAGGTAGTGGTAGAGGTAGTAGTGGGGTGGTAGTGGAGGTGGAGGTGGTGGTGGAGGTGGTGGAGGTGGTGGTGGTGGTGGTGGTGGCGGCGGCGGCAGCAGCAGCAGCAGCAGCAGTAGTAGTAGTAGTAGTAGTAGTAGTAGTTGTTGTTGTTGTAATGGTAGTAGTAGTAGTAGCAGTAGTAGTTAAAATCAAAGGTAAAATAACCTTTTACAGGTTGATCATTGACATGCGTTATGTCCGCTTTGCTTGGAACTGAGTGAAAATAAAAACTTCAAGGTTCACCACAGTGTTGTATTGTTTCTTGCATACCAATCCATACTTAAGTAGCATATATTTACTTGTAATCAAAACATTAAATATTATTATTAAATATTTTTATATTAACTATTACGTACGTACTATAAACGAAACAGGTCATATAACATCAACTGACAGATGTCCAAATACTGACTAATTGTTAAATTTTTGATGATTTCCTCGGCGTGTTTAACATAATATGAGTATAACAGAATTATATACGAAATAAGCGCTTAATATCACAAATTGCTTGTCCTAAAGTTATGAGCACCATTATTATCAACAATTGTTATGCAATTTTATTAAAAGTTTTAGGACACAAATACAAATTTATATTTAGCATTAAACCGAATACATATTTTAATTACACGAGCATATATAAGCTATATAACTATATAAGTCAGAGTTATGGGCCAGTACTTAACTCATCTCTGGTGGTAATACCCAATATGTTTGCAACCTGACTCCAAGTTTTAAATTTTTGGACACTATAACAGTTAAATATTCATACATGTATTTTGCATTTGAATATTCACACATTTTCCAAATATTCTGTCCAAAATTACCTGTTCCAACAACTCATTGCTGCACTTTCACAGTCCTCTGCATGTAGCCCAACTTTATCAACTTCATAGCATCACCAACCTAAACACACAAATAAGTAGTAGGAACAGAATGTTTAACAGCTTACACGGCAATGTTTCATATGAAATTTACTGTGAGAAAAATAATTGAACGAGAGTGTCATGATTGCCCAAAGTGTTCACCTGCGTACTGGCAATGACAGAGATCATGATGTTGTAAGTTGAAAGAATGTCAATCAACATGAATGCTACATTGCACCATTCATCAAATGCGGCGTGTCGTGTGAAAACCGGGCTTAATGCATGTGCATGAAGTGTCATCCCGGATTAGCCTGTGCAGTCCGCACAGGCTTATCCGGGACAACACTTTCCATTTGTATGGTATTTTCTGTTTTAAGGAAGTCTCTTCTAAACACAAATCCACTGCAGGCGGAAAGTGTCGTCATGGATGCAGTCCGCACAGGCTGATCGGGGATGACACTTGACGCACATGCATTAAGCCCGGTTTTCCCACGACACGCCTCAAATTAAATACTGTCATGATATTCAACTCATTGTCTTACTTTTTTTACTTATACTGCAGTCACAATTAAGACCCAATATATTGATTTAGCCATAAAAATATGTTTGTTTCAGGTTACATGACCAAACAATTTAACTTTTTTTTATTTCGTAAATGGTCAATTTGATGAGTCTTAAACTCAATAAATATTCAAAATAAACTGGTAATATAAGAACAAAGGTTCTGAGCAAGTTTCATGTTGATTTGGCAAAAAATATTATTAGAATGTTCACAAGCATTTTCAATAGCCATATAAGGAAAACTGCCCTGCCCCTGTTTTTCAAGTGAGCAGAACCATTTTCAACTTCAGCCGAGATATCATAAGAATAAAGGTTCTGAGCAAGTTTCATGTTGAAATGTGACTTCTAGAGAGTAAACAAGCTTTTTCTTTAGCCACATAAGGAAAACTACCCCGCCCCATGGCAGCCAGTTCAACGGAGTGGAACCATTTTCAAACTCGACCGAGACATCATCAAAATAAATGTTCTGACCAAGTGTCATGCTAATAAGGCAAAAAATGTGACTTCTAGAGTGTTCACAAGCTTTTTTTTTCAATTTGACCTAGTGACCTAGTTTTTGTCCCCACATTACCCAAGTTTGAACTCGGCCGAGATAACATTGGAACAAAGGTTTCTGAGCAAGTTTCAAGAAGATTGGGCAAAAAATGAGACTTCTAGAGTGTTAACAAGCTTTTTCTTCCATTTGACCTAGTGACCTAGCTTTTATCCCCACATGATCCAGATTCGAACTCGGCCGAGATATCATTGGGACAAATGTTCTGACAAAGTTTCATGAAGATTGGGCAAAAAATATTACTTCTAGAGTGTTAACAAGCTTTTTCTTCAATTTGACCTAGTGACCTAGTTTTTGACCCAACATGACCCAGATTCGAACTCAGCCAAGATATCATTGGGACCAAAGATCTATCAATAAACAAAGATTCGTGTTATCGCGAGTTACCGTCCATTCTCGTGGCCCCCGAGATTTCAATCACGTGATCTGATCTGTAATTATGACAGAGTATATCGGCACTTTTCTTAGTTAGAAAGACTTGTAATATAAATGTTTAAAAAATTAAATAAAATAAACTTTACATTATGTACTACATATTCTTGTTTGTTGCTTAGAATTACTTTTAATGGATTATTGGATTGATGATGGATGAAAAAAAAATCGTTTTCTGCAAAATTGTCTTTAGTGTAATCAAACCAAACCTACATTTGCGATGGGAAAATACGTCTTGTTTTTCATTATACAAGTGTTTTGACGCGTGTGTTTCTATCTTTATTATCTTGTCTACACTCGTGCAGCCATGTGGTGTCCAAGGCATGCCAATTAACGCTTTAATCAATAGCGGACATCGTCTCTCATGGAAAGAACGCCCTGGAGTTCTCACTCACCAATGGTTATTCAAGACCATTGTCTAGCATATTAAAGTGAGACAATTAAAGGTTATAAGAAAATATTTTGAGAGAGAAAAACAAGCACAAAGCAAAAAGGGAAAAATAATTAAACTTGTATGACAAAATGGAGATCGAAAGAGTAGTAATACTATGTTTATTTGTTGTTGTTTTTTACAAATTGCTGTTTGAACAGTAAAAGCATGATGTTTCTTTCTTGGTGTACACATTGATATATCCTTCAAAATGCGACTTTATTCGAGAGAATCAGTCAAGAAATAACTAAGTTTTAGTCAAAGGCAGGTTAGTTACTAAAATTCAGTAACAATCTTGCTGTCTCAACCTGAACTCTTACATAGCCTCGCTTTAAATATTAATAACTCCGGAACTATTAAAGGTTAAATAGTAATATTTGTTTCGTGGTGTACAACTTAAATTGCCTTCAAAATAAGACTTTATTCAGAAAATACTTTTCAAAAAAAATCTTACTGCCTCAGTCTAAAATCTTACAAAGCCTCGCTCTGAATATTTCCGGAACTTTGTTTGTTTGTTCGCCGTATTATTTAAGATAAAATCACAATGTCTATTTCATGTTGTTCAGTTTAAAATTGCGGTCAAAATGAGACTTTAGTCAGCAAAATCCGTCCAGACATAACAGTTTTAGGCAAAGGCAGGATAGATACTTTTCAATAAAAAATCTTGCTGCCTTTGTCTCAAATCTTGCACAGCCTCGCTTTAAATATTAATAACTCCGGAGTTATTAAAGGTTAAAAAACAATATTTATTTCTTGTAGTTCAATTCAAAATAAGACTTTATTCAGAAAAATCCTTCCAAAACTGACAAAGTATTAGGCAAAGGCTGGGTATTTACATTTCAATAAAAATCTTGCTGCCTCAGTCTGAAATCTTACAAGGCCTTTCTCTGAATGTTTCCGGAATTATTTAAGATAAAATCACAATGTTTATTTCATGTTGTTCAGTTTTATATTGCCGTCAAAATGAGACTTTAGTCAGCAAAATCCGTCTAGAAATAAAGTTTTAGGAAAAGACAGGTTATATACTTTTCAATAAAAAATCTTGCTGCCTTAGTCTGAAATCTCACATAGCCTAGATTTAAATATGAATAACACCGGAATTATTAAAGGTAAAATAACAATATTAATTTCTTGGTGTTCAATTTCAAATTGCCTTCAAAATAAGACTTTATTCAGAAAAATCCGTCCAGAAATGACAAAGTATTAGGCAAAGGCTGGGTATATGCTTTTCAATAAAAATCTTGCTGCCTCAGTCTGAAATCTTACAAAGCATCGCTCTGTATATTTCTTGAACTTTGTTTGTTTGTTCGCCGTATTATTTAAGATAAAATCACAATGTCTATTTCATGTTGTTCAGTTTAAAATTGCGGTCAAAATGAGACTTTAGTCAGCAAAATCCGTCCAGACATAACAGTTTTAGGCAAAGGCAGGATAGATACTTTTCAATAAAAAATCTTGCTGCCTTTGTCTCAAATCTTGCACAGCCTCGCTTTAAATATTAATAACTCCGGAGTTATTAAAGGTTAAAAAACAATATTTATTTCTTGTAGTTCAATTCAAAATAAGACTTTATTCAGAAAAATCCTTCCAAAACTGACAAAGTATTAGGCAAAGGCTGGGTATTTACATTTCAATAAAAATCTTGCTGCCTCAGTCTGAAATCTTACAAGGCCTTTCTCTGAATGTTTCCGGAATTATTTAAGATAAAATCACAATGTTTATTTCATGTTGTTTAGTTTTATATTGCCGTCAAAATGAGACTTTAGTCAGCAAAATCCGTCTAGAAATAAAGTTTTAGGAAAAGACAGGTTATATACTTTTCAATAAAAAATCTTGCTGCCTTAGTCTGAAATCTCACATAGCCTAGATTTAAATATGAATAACACCGGAATTATTAAAGGTAAAATAACAATATTAATTTCTTGGTGTTCAATTTCAAATTGCCTTCAAAATAAGACTTTATTCAGAAAAATCCGTCCAGAAATGACAAAGTATTAGGCAAAGGCTGGGTATATGCTTTTCAATAAAAATCTTGCTGCCTCAGTCTGAAATCTTACAAAGCATCGCTCTGTATATTTCTTGAACCATTAAAGATAAAATCACAGTGTTTATTTCATATTGTTTAGTTTTAAATTTCTTCCAAAATCAGACTTTTGTCAGCAAAATCCATTCAGAAATAATAAAGTTTTAGGCAAAGGCAGGTTAGATACTTTTCAATAAAAAATCTTGCAGCCTTAGTCTAAAATCTGACATAGCCTTGCTTTAAATATGAATTACTCCGGAGTTATTAAAGGTAAACTAATAATATTTGCTTCTTGGTGTACAATTTCAAATTGCCTTCAAAATAAGACTTTATTCAGAAAAATCCGCCCAGAAATGACAAAGTATTAGGAAAAGGCAGGTTAGATACTTTTCAAAAAACATCTTGCTGAAATCGTACAAAGCCTCGCTCTGAATATTTCCAGAACTATTTGAGATAAAATCGCAGTGTTTATTTAATGTTGTTCAGTTTTAAATGTCATTCAAAATGAGACTACATTCAGCAAAACCCGTTCAAAAATAACAAAGTTTTAGGCAAAGGCAGGTTAGCTACTTTTCAATAAAAAAATATTGTTGCCTAAGTCTGAAATCTTACATAGCCTGGCTTTAAATATAAATAACTACTATAAATTAAATTACAATATTTGTTTCTTGCTGTACAGCTTAAAATTGCCTTTAAAATAAGACTTCATTTAGAAAAATCCGTTCAGAAATGACAAAGTATTAGGCAAAGGCTGGGTATATACTTTTCAATAAAGAGATTGCTGTCTCTGTCTGAAATCTTACAAAGCCTCGCTTATGAATATCTCTGTAACTATTAAAGATAAAATTAAAATGTTTTTTTCTTGGTGTACAGTTTCAATTTACTTGTTCAACTCTAATGTGCGCATTCACAAAATCACATTTATTGGTAAAAATAAATGTAAAAATAGAATTGGCGCGCATACACGCTTAAGTCACGTGATAACGCTGTGATAACGCTGGGGCCGTGAGATAAAACGAGAGTTCCTGCAGGCTTGTATACATGTTTATAATCTCTGTTTGTTACTAGATCTCTGTTGGGACAAATGTTCTGACCAAGTTTCATGAAGATTGGGCAAAAAATATGACTTCTAGAGTGTTAACAAGCTTTTTCTTCAATTTGACCTGGTGACCTAGTTTTTGACCCCACATGACCCAGATTCTAACTCGGCCGAGATATCATTAAAACAAATATTCTAACTAAGTTTCATGAAGATTGGGCAAAAAATGTGACTTATAGACAGTTCACAATCTTTTCCTATAGCCATAAAAGGAAAACTGCCTCCCCCTGGCGGCCATGTTTTTTAATGGACCTGAAACGTTTTTGAACTTGGCTGAGATATCATTAGAATAAATGTTCTAAGCAAGTTTCATCTTGATTGGGCAGAAAATGTTACTTCTAGAGTGTTCACAAGCTTTTTCTTTAATATGACCTAGTGACCTAGTTTTTGACCCCACATGACCCAGTTTCAGAAATGTGTGATATTTATCATTGGGACAAATGTTCTGACCAAGTTTCATGAAGATTGGCCAATAAATGTGGCCTCTAGAGTGTTCACAAGGTAAATGTTGACGACACACGACGGACGACACACGACGCACAATGGACGACGGACAAAATAGGTTCACAAAAGCTCACCATGAGCTTGTTGTGCTCAGGTGAGCTAAACAAGAGGGCCATAATGGCCCAAAGGGCTCACCTGAGTACTGGCAAAGATGAAACCCAACTGTTGAGAAAGGCTTGTGGGAATGGATGCCATAATGTTGTTAAATAATTTGTCTAGCTGATTTACTCTCATGCATAGAATAAGTAAGAACCTGGATATATTTTTTGTCTACACTGGTATCCAATTTTTCGCTGGCAATTTCGGAGGAATAGTGTTAATGCTACAGTTCTGAAAGATAATGGCAACCGCTGTGCAAAGGTCATGTCTTGCTTGCTTTCAAAGAGTGGAGTGTATTGCCATTTACCCATCCTATATTGAAATTCGCTTTAGATTTTATGGTCCTAGACAAATGTTGCAAGTTTGGTCCAGACTGGTTGAAAATGAAGTCCCAGTCTTGAAACAAATTCATTTTTGCATTAATTTATACAATTACGGGGATATAACTGCTGTGTTTGTGGCCTGTCTCATTTGCTGCTTGTGTTGAGATCTTATGGCCATACAAAACATGTGGAAGTGTTATCAAGATAGAATGAAAATGAAATCTAGAATCACGAAAAAGGCAATTTTTGAATTTTTTTCACTAACAAAGGGGCGATAACAGCAATGTTTGTTGCCCAATCTGACCAATTGTTGGCTTCTGTTGCAGACGTATGATCACATACAAACTGTGGAAATTTGGTGAAGATTGGAAGAAAAATAAAGTCTCTATGAACAAAAAGGGAAATTTTTGCATTTTTTTTCCACAAACAAGGGGCCATACTCCGGTGTCTGTGGTCTAACCTTATCCATACTTGGCTCCTGCTGAAATCTTTGGGTCACACACACACACTGTTGAAGTTTGGTCAAGATTGGAAAATAAAGAAGTCTTAATCAATGGCAATTTTTGACTATTTTCAACAAAAAAGGGGGCATAACTCTGGTGTTTGTGGCCCAATCCGGCCCAATGTCTGGTCAATGGTAGAAAAATGAAGTCTATGAACAAAAAAGGCAATTTTTGCATTTTTTCCACACAAACAAGGGGCCATAACTCTAAGGTTTGCAGTCCAATTTGGCCCATTATCATTACCAACCGAGATTTTATGGTCATACACAAACTGTGCAAGTAAGGTCAAGATTAAATAAAACATGTAGTCTTTATTGTGATAACGGTTTCAATTGTTGACGGCATACGGACGACGGATGACAAACTACATACGATGCCGGAAAAGGTCCCCTATACCAATAGCTCACCAAGCACTTCGTGCTCAGGTGAGCTAAAAAGGTAAATACAAACGATGGACGATGAATGGCAGAGGATATCAATGGACGATGAATGACAGAGGACAAATGATGGACAATGAATGCCAGAGGACAATGACGGACGATTAATGACAGAAGACAAACGATGGACAATGAATGGCAGAGGACATCAATGGACGAAACATGTATGTCAGAGGACAAACGACAGACAGTAAGTGATCACAATAGCTCACTCTTGAGCCCCTCGAGCTCAGGAAATGAAACTGGACTATTTCAAAATGTAAAACAAAATACACTTAAGTCACAAGAATATGCTTAAGTAGCTAAGCCTCCATTTGTACCATGCTTAACGTACACTAATGGCATTAACTGAAATGAACTGTACAAGTCATACCACAATATACTGTATCATTACCTTATAAATTACTTGTAAAGAAAATTGAACAATCGAGCAATGTGCAGGACGCTACATAACATTCACTGCCTGTAATCACTCGCTCCACCTCTTATTGGAGGTGCAGCCAGTTAAACTTTTAAGGACAGGAAGTGAGGCAAAAAAGTCAACACTACATAAGACACTTTTTATAAAATTGGACAATGTAGTGTGATTTGGAAACAATTATACTTTCCAAAAATATAGAGAACAAGAGCTGTTTGTAAAACAGTTATGCCCCTTCTAGGTTAAAATGGCTAAAAAGGCTAATTTTAGATAATCACGGGCCATAACTCCACAGTTACTGGGACGATTTGGTTAATTATCGAACTTAACCAAGATAATACGCCCACTGAGATTTTCACTAAGTTTGGTGAAGATCGGATGAAAATTGTTGGGCTTAAGACTGCTGAAACTGCTAAAAAGGCAAATTTCAGATAAATCAAGGGCAATAACTCTGTTGGCTAATATTCGAACTTGACCTAGATAATATGCCCACAAACATCATTATGAAGTTTAGTGCAGATCCTATGAAAACTGTTGAACTAGACAGCGAAAACAAAAGTGGTCTACCGACGGACCGACAGACATTAGCAAACAAATATATTGTGCGATTTTATTGACCTGGCACTCATTAAATCTCCAGTAGCGTTCGACTGCTCTATTTCTATCAGTTAAACATTTATCTAGCGTCTGTAGAACAGAGTTCATTATTATATAACAAAAGCACCCATCAAAAATAGACGATAGGAATAGCACTGTGGATAGTGTTTTAGACTTTGAATGACTGTGGTTCGAGTCCTGTCAAAATCCTTTTTTTTATAATTTTCTTTTACTTTTACATTATTCTAATGACACATTTTTCTTTATTGTATATATTTTTCATTTGTTTTATTTGTATTAGTTAATTCAATTTATCTACATAAAAAATGCATTCACAAAGACTCTGTTTCACTCACAGTATCCATGCAGATCTCTTCTGTGTGAGAATCGAGGTTGAGGACCCGATTTCGTGTCATGACGTCAGCAAAATGATTAAGTAAATGAATAAAATAAAATCAATACATATTCGCGTCTAAGTCTCCTGACTTGGTAGCTTAAAACAGATTTATGAAAATAAACGGAATGTTCATGAGTGCCAGATCAATAAAATCGCACAATACCCAACCATTTTTTATAGGGGTCATAAATACTAAACTACAATGCATTCCAAATGTGAAGGCTTTTACAAGTCGTGACATTATGAAAACTGAATCAGATAATTGATTAATATGAATATATTAAGACATAGTTTACAAACAACTATACCATAAATGACATAACACTAGAGCTGTCAAAACAGTAATGCCCCCTCTAGGTTAAAAGCAATCTTTAAAATCAATTTTGGTGAAGATCAGATTAAAACTGTTGGACATACTAAGCCGAAACTGCTAAAAAGTGCATTTCCTGGGGCAATTTAGTTGATCATCAAACTTGGCTAAGATATGATGACCACAAAGATTTACATCAATTTTGGTGAAGAACGGATGAAAACTGTTAAACTAGAGCCGAAACATATAAAAAGGCTTATTTAAGATAATTAAAGGGCTATAATTCCATAGTTACAGTGACTATTTGGTTGATTATCAAGCTTGACCAAGACATCATGCTCACAAAGATTACCACAAATTTTGGTGAAGATCGGATAAAAACTGTTTGACTAAAGTTAAATAATGGAAACAGCTAAAAAGACCAATTTTAGATCATTCAAAGGCAATAACTCCACTCCATAACTTCTGAGTTGATCTGGCTGAGTATCAAACATGGCCGAAATATTATGCCCACAAACATTTTTATGAAGGAAGGTGAAGATTGGATAAAAATGATTGGACTTAGAGAGCGGAAACGGCTAACAAGGCGAATTTCAGAGTAATTCAAGGGCCATAGCTCTAAAATTCCTAGGGTCATTTGGCTGGTTATCATACTTGATCTAGATACAAACATTACAAACATCTTTATGAAGTTTGGCGAAGATTAGATGAAAACTGTTTGAATAAGAGAGCGGAATTTGGAAAAAAGGCCAATTTTAGATAACATAAGGGACATAACTCCACAATTTCTGGGGCCAGTTGGCTGATTGTAAAACTTGGCCAAGATATTATGCCCACAATTATTTTTATGAAGTTTGAAGATCGGATGAAAATCGGATGAAACAAAACTGGTCTACTGACAGACAGACCGCCAGACCAACCAACCAACATTAGCAAAACAATATACCCTACCGTCTTCGATGGGGGGCATAATAATTGCTTTTAAAATGTATTATTTGCTGCATTATCAATAACTTCAGTTTGTGGTCGATCAACAAATAGTTTTGCATTTACACATAAGAGATGGAGCCAAAGCCATTGAGGTGGCACTCAGAACCGGAGGAGCCAATTCACATTATTGCATTTGAAGAATTGACATAAGTTTTGTACGTTTCGGGACTACAACATAAGCATGTTAATCATATTGACCATTTCAATTGTCACACCTATCACCTAAGTAGTATCCTTGTAGTATACAGTTAAGCCATAATAGACAAGTATGAACATTCTAGTAGAGTGTACTACTCATTAGGCTTTGTAAATGATTAGAAATCGAACATATCTGCACATTATAAACATAATTCCTATGAAGAGTCGTCTCATTTTCCAAAGTTTGAGTTTCTATTGAATATTATACAAAATCAAATAGTTCAGTAAACTTGTAGCATGCGTAAATTACATATTGAACATATTTTTACACAAATTGTGTAGCAAGGAATTACAATTTTTATAAAGGTTTCCACTATTAAAGGTCGCTTTCTGATTTGTACATTTTCCTGACTTGTCGTCAGCGTGTATCATAGCATATACTTAATGTTAAATAACATGTTTTTTCAACTCATAAATCTGTTACATCAAATGTGTTAAAAACTATCTATGCTCATTCGGTTTGATTTCGGTTCTGTCTATTGCCCCCCCCTCCCCCCATCCCGACATTGCTAAAGTGACATGTTTCATTAATATTTAGAAATTGTGCTCATATTTAGAAATTTTGTCACCACAGCTTGCTGCACTATATGTAATATATTATATGATTCTTGATAGTGGAAAGTAAATGTTAACATCCGTAATTTTTATATTCTAAATATTCTGTCAGTATTGCATATTTATTTCTTTTTTAAGGGAGTTTATTTAAAGGATAGAAGAAGAGATTAGTGCTGGGCCTGTATTCACAAAGCTCCTTAGGAAAAACTTTAGGAAATTTCTTAATTAATAAAATTCCTTAAATCTCTGACTGTTTAATGCATAGGACATTTTACATTAAAATGTTGTAAAGTAGTAAATATTGCTTAGATGTTTCATATATTACACAATTGTTAATTGAAATAATTGGACTTTGCATAGAAAATGTGTGAATACCAACCCTGGCAACAACAAAGCGATAATATTGTGCATTCACTTATGTTTGTTCGACCGCAAACAAATGTTTTTTTGTGACACAGCAAACTAGAATTGTCACATGAGTGACAGATATACCCCCAAAATATGGCCTTATCACAAAACTATGGCATCCATTCGCAAGAAATGGACAGAGAGAGAATGCTTTAATTTGTGAATGGTCAACAGTGTATTCGGAAAAAAATAATTTCAATAGGAGCCGTAACTCTTTAGGATGTTACACCTATGTACCAAAGATAATTTAAATATGTGAAGCCTTTCATGAGTTATTGTCCATGTTTTTCGGGGAATTTAAGTCAAATAGGAGGGCCATAACTATGTCAAAATTTAGTGGTTTGTAACCAAAGTCAAACTTGACCTGTATTTATGATGTTACACATGTGTACCAAAAATTATTTGAATATGTCAAGCCTTTCATTAGTTATCATCCGGAAACCATGTTTTTAGGGAATTTTAAGTCAAAAAGGGGCCATAACTCTGTCAAAATTTAGCGGTTTGTTACCAACATCGAACTTGAACTGTATTCTATGATGTTACACATGTGTACCAAAAATTAATTGAATATGTCAAGCCTTTCTTGAGTTATCATCCGGAAACCAAAAACCAACAGACCGATGGACCGACAAGCTTACTCCTATATACCCCCCCCCCCACCTAAACTTCGTTTGTGAGGGTATAATAATACATTTTGAACATAATTATTTGATGGCATATTCTATAATAATATACTGAAAAGAAAAAGAAACGTATAAGAATTATGCTATATTTTTTATTTTTGAAGTGTTTTACAGCATGAAACTCATTTTTTTTTTTATACTTTTTAATGTGAGATCAATATGATAGTGTGATTTCTGTGGCTAGCGATTTAATGGTTGAAGAATAACACACCTTAGTTAAGAAACTCCATTTCCTTGTGCTAAATACTCCATTTCTGCAAAGGCTTATCACACCCGGTATTGACATGAACTTGGATTTTGTTGGTAGTGGTCTTTTTTGAATGTCTAGATTGATTTAAGAGTATGATTAATTTCTACAATTAATTTCATTAAATTTGTGATCTATGGACTAGAGCTATTGTTCTTCCCTTTCAGAACACTTAGTGAATCGGGTTGACTTACCATGTTAGTAAATTTCATAATGCTAAAAAACTATGTTTCTTTATCGTTTCAGTTTACAATTGTTGTGTGTACATTTTGTCTTCACAGATGCAAAATCATCACTTTTCTAAATCAGTTTTCATCATTTCATGACTTGTAAAAGTCCTCACATTTTGAAATGTGTTTTGACTTAATATTTCTCTGCATTGTTGGAAGGTATAATCTTCTTCAAGTCACAGTACATCGTGTTTTTTTTAACATGTCTTAATATTGTCAAAAACATATAAAACTAAAATTGTCACAAGAGTGACGAATACACCCCCACAATATGGCCTTGTCACAAAACTATGGCATCTATTTGAAAGAAATAGGCCCAAAGAGAATGTTTTATATGTACCTAAAATAATTTAAATATGTGAAGTCTTTCATGAGATGTTGTCTGAAAATGATGTTTTGGAGGATTTTAAGTTTAACAAGAGATGTCAGAGGACAGCGCGCTATACTATTCGTAGTATTTCAGTTGGTACAATATTTTGGATAGTGGAAGGGGCATACATTTGTTAAAATACAAAACTTTTAAGTAAAGCCTTGAATAGTTTATATAATTTTGGAACAAACACTTTAACCACAAAGTCTATGTAAAAAGTGGCCTAACTCTGTCAAAATACAAAACAGAGTTAAGGGTAATGATGCTCCTGGTACTAGAGTTGATGACAAAGGTTAGTTCCAAGTTTCAAGTGAATAACTTATGTAGTTTTGAAGTTACAAAACTTTTGAATATAAACTTTAAACATAAAATCTAAGTGAAAAGGGGGGCATAACTCTGTCAAAATACAAAATAGAGATATGGGTAATGTTGCCCTTGATACTGGAGTTGATGACAAAGGTTAGTTCCAAGTTTCAAGTGAATAACTTATGTAGTTTTGAAGTCACAAAACTTTTGAATATAAACTTGAACCAGACATCTATGTGAACAAGGGGCATAACTCTGTCAAAATACAAAACAGAGTTATGGGAAATGTTGCTCCTGACACTGGAGTTGATGACAAAGGTATATTTTAAGTTTCAAGTGAATAACTTATGTAGTTTTGAAGTTACAAGACTTTTGAATAAAAACTTTAACCAAATTCAGACGCAGATGCTGACGCCGGGGTAGTAGGAAAGTTCACCTATTCTTCGAATAGTCAAGCTAAAAAGGGGCCACAACTCTGTCAACATTTGGTGTCTGTAACCAAAGTCGAACTCCACCTGTAAATTATGTTTAACCTGCCTAGTAAAACTTATTTGAACATGTCAGGCCTTTCATGAGTATTCATCTGGAAAGTGTTTTATGAAAAATTTAAGTTCAATAGGGGCCATAACTCTGTCAACATTTAGTGGTTTGTAACCAATGTCAAACTTGACCTCTATTGAATGATGTTACACCTATGTACCAACAATTATTTGAATATGTCAAGACTTTCTTGAGTTCTGTCTGGAAACCGTGTTTTTAGGAAGTTTAAGTCAAAAAGGGGCCATAACTCTGTCAACATTTAGTGGTTAGTAACTTAATTCGTATTGACTTGTGTTTTTTTTATGTTACACATGACTACCAAAAATTATTTGAATATGTCAAGCCTTTCTTGAGTTATCTACTGGATACTGTGTTTTTAATCAATTTAAAGATGAAAAGGGGACATAACTCTGTCAAAATTTAGTGGTTTCTAACCAAAATCGTACTTGAGCTGTATTTTATGAAGTTTTATATGTACCAAAAATTATTTGAATATGTTATGGTAGCATAGTACTGCCTTATGATAACTACTTAAGGTTCGCAAACACATTCATGTTAACTTAATCGTTCCCAAACAGATTCGTGTTACCACTTATTTATTATGATATTAATCTGGATATTGAGATAGCATTTGCATTATATTTTTTCTGCAAGTTATTTTATTATTATACTAAATGGCCTCAATGCGCCCAGAACTTAAATTAGATACATTTTCTTGGTGGTGTTAGGTCTTTAGCGTTATCATACTAACTATCATACTAACACGAATATTAATATCATGATATTTATCTTACAAAGCAAATAGTAACAAGAGCTGTTTATAAAACAGTTATTCTCCCTCTAGGTTAAAAGCAATCTTTAAAATATCAAGTTTAGTGATGATCGAATGAGAACTGTTGGACAGATGTGGCGGAGACTGCTAAAACAAGCCAATGTTAGATAAATAAAGGGCCATAACTCTGCAGTTTCTGGGGTGTTTTGGTTGATCATCGAACTTGGCTAAGATATTATAACCTCAAACATGTTTTGTGAAGACCTGACTAAAACTGTTGGATGTAGATAGGAGAAACAGCTAAAATGGCTAATTTTAGATAATTCAAGGGCCATAACTCCACAGTTCCTTGGGCGATTTGGTTGATAATTTAACATGACTAAGATATTATGCCCACAAACATGTTCATGAAGTTTGGTGAAGATTGAATGAAAACTGTTGGACTTAGAGAGAGGAAACCACTAAAATTTTAGATAATTCAAGGGCCATAACTCCACAATTTCTGGGGTGATTTGCAGGCTAAATAAACTTGGCCGAGATATTATGCACACAAACATTTTCAGCAAGTTTGGTGACAATCTTATGAAAAACTATTGGACTTAGTGAGCAGAAATAGCACAAAAAGGCTAATTTTAGATAATTCAAGGGCCATAACTCCACAATTCCTGAAGCGATTTAGCTGACTATCAAACTTAGCTGAGATATTATGCCGATAAATATTTTAACGAAGTTTGGTTAAGATCAGATGAAAACTATTTTACAAAGGGAGCGGAAACAAAAGTGGTCAACCGACCGATAAACAGATCATAGACAGACTGACCGACAATAGCAAACCAATATACCCCGGGGGCATAATTAGTTAAATTTTGTGATACCACTTAATTTTCATGTAACGCATATCCATTTGCAAACCAATTTGTGTTGCCTGTTATCCAACACCAATATTAGCATGATAATTATCTTACAACGCAAATCTTAACTAGTAAATAATCGTGATACCACATAGTTTGTGCGTGAGGTCTTCCACATTATCATACTAACACAAATATTATCGTATGGCAGTTCTATGCCACCATAATATGTCAAACCTTTCTTGAGTTCTTGTCTGGAAACCACAAAAATCCTGAAAAATTAACAAGCTCACTCCAATATATAATCCCCTAAACTTTGTTACTGGGGGTATAACCAACTCTTCTTTTATCATTGGTTCCTTTTTCCCCTTTCGTCCTGTCATAAGCGCTACCTTGGAACTATAATTGGTTCGTTTGTCAATGCATCCCCAAAAAGAGGTGGCACCAGCGATTACAGGCCATGAGATTTTTAAGCTGCTATTCATAATTTTCAATAAGTCGTACATCTTAGTTGACATATGATTATACTTCTACCACTATATGAAGTGTTCCCATCCAAAAGAATTTACCTAGTTTCTCACTATATTACTGCACCATGTATGTCTTGAAACACTTCATCAGCATCACTATCACTAGCCGGAAGGGAGGATATCTGGTGACCTGAAAAATATCCTACTGCCATATCAAATTATAACAAAACTACTCAACTGTTACTTGCATAAAAGCATAAAGGGACTTATTCCATTGTAACATATGGCACATTAAAATAGCATGACTATGTATGTTACAAATTCTATCAATCAGGAAGAAAACATAGAATGTTTAGTTCTGGTGTGACAGTATCAAGTGAGTCTTGATGTTTTCTAAAGAAAAAAGCACATAACTGAGTTAGGTACACAGTGTAGCCGGGCCCGGCTAGCTCAGTTGGTAGAGCGCTGGACTGTCAATCCGTGGATCATAAGTTCAAACCCCAGCGCGGCCACATAACTTGTGTGGGGATTGGTCATGAAATTATTTCTATGGCCATTCTCCCCCTACCTGTGAGGTATGTGCACTTGGTACTGGTAAACCACTTAGATCGGCTAAAGCTTGCCCAGGAAAGTGTGAGTAGGTTAACTGACAGTGATATGACTGAAATAATGTTAAAAATGTCGAAAATTCAAAAACGGCTCATGTAGGCATCACATTGTCTCAATGAGGTTAACATACATTTGTGCACCAAATTGCTTTTCAATCCTTTCATTCATAGCCATTGTCTCAATGAGGTTATCAAACATTTGTGCACCACATTGTTTTTCAATCCTTTCATTCATAGCCATTGTCCCAATGAGGTTAACATACATTTGTGCACCAAATTGCTTTTCAATCCTTTCATTCATAGCCATTGTCTCAATGAGGTTATCATACATTTGTGCACCAAATTGTTTTTCAATCCTTTCATTCATAGCCATTGTCCCAATGAGGTTAACATACATTTGTGCACCAAATTGCTTTTCAATCCTTTCATTCATGGCCATTGTCTCAATGAGGTTAACATACATTTGTATGCCAAATTGTTTTTCAATCCTTTCATTCATAGCCATTGTCTCAATGAGGTTAACATACATTTGTGTGCCAAATTGTTTTTCAATACTTCCATTCATAGCCATTATCTCAATGAGGTTAACATACATTTGTGTGCCAAATTGCTTTTAAATCCTTCCATTCATAGCACAGTTATAAAACAGGCAGGCCAAGTGACAATTTAAACCTTTGACTATAAGTGTAACCTTGACCTATGAACCCGATTCATGTGCATGATGTGCCGTTTTATTTAGGAAAACCTTTGTGCCAAGTTATATTAAACTCTATCATCCATGGCAAAATTATAGCCTGAACAGGCACATTTCAATTCTGAGCTTTCACCCTTGACCTTGTTCATGCCATCTCTTTGAGGCAAATAATAGTGCCAGTTAATTTTAAAATACCTCAACCTATGGGCTTCTTACAGCTCCAACAAACTACTGTGAAGGAACTATGGAAAGACAGGTGGACAAAGCAGCGACTATATGCTCCCCCAAAATTTGTCGGGGAACATAAACAAGAGCTGTCGGAGGACAGCGCGCTTGACTTTTCTTGTGCTTGTCAGAGTTACTGGCATTTTTTTTCTAAAACAAGAAATATGGAAATTGCACGAAAACCAAATTTTTCTAACGAAATGCATTTAAGTCAGCAAATCAATAAAAATTTTAGTAAAAGTGACCTTGACCATGACCCCACCAACCCCATATGCAATCCCAAGCGAGGTCTTGATATATGTATCTATGTATTAAGTTTCATTAAAATATTTCAATGCATTCTCAAGTTATTGATCGGAAACCGTTTTTCTATTTGTAGTAACAGTGACCTTGACCTTGACACCACCGACCCCATATGCCACACCAAGCGAGGTCTTGATATAAGGTATCTATGTATAAAGTTTCATTAAAATACCTCAATGCATTCTCAAGTTATTGAGCAGAAACCGTTTTTCTATTTTAGTAACAGTGACCTTGACCCTATATGCAATCCCAAGAGAGGTCTCAATATAAGGTATGTATGTATTAAGTTTTATTTAAATATCTCAATGCGTTCTCAAGTTATTGAGCGGAAACTGTTTTTCTATATTTAATAACAGTGACCTTGATCCCACCCACCTCAAATGCAATCCCAAGCGAGGTCTCAATATAAGGTATGTATGTTTAAAGTTTCATAAAAATATCTCAATGCGTTCTCAAGTTATCGAGCAGAAACCATTTTTCTATTTTTAGTAACAGTGACCTTGACCCAAACTACCCCATATGCAATTCCAAGCGAGGTCTCGATATATGATATCTATGTATTAAGTTTCATTAAAATATCTCAATGCATTCTTAAGTTATTGAACGGAAACCGTTTTTCTATTTATAGTAACAGTGACCTTGACCTTGACCCCACCACCCCATATGCAATCCCAAGTGAGGTCTTGATAAAAGGTATCTATGTATTAAGTTTTATTAAAATATCTCAATTCGTTCTCAAGTTATTGAGCAGAAACCGTTTTTCTATTTTTAGTAACAGTGACCTTGACTCCACCCACGCCATATGCAATCCCAATCGAGGTCTCGCTATAAAGTATCTATGTTTGCAGTTTCCTAACAATAGCTTAATCCATTCTCGAGTTAGAGAGTGGAAACAAAAAGTTGAGAAACTAGCTTACCGAAAAACTTTAACCTGTCCATATAGCTTATATGTAAAATTTCAAAGTGTAAAAAGGCCCATAATTTTGACAAATTTCAAACTAGAGTTATCAAAATTGGCTCATGAGTTCATTTTAATATAGGGAATAAGTGTTGTAAGTTTGAATGAAATCCCTTAAGACATTCCTGAAAAAAAACCAGCTAACCGAAAAACTTTAACCTGTCCATATAGCTCATGTAAAATTTGCAAGGGTAAAAAGGCCCATAATTTTGTCAAATTTCAAACTAGAGTTACCAAACTTAGCCTATATGCTCATTTTAATGTGGGGAATAAATTTTGTAAGTTTGAATGAAATCCCTCAAGCCATTCCTGAGAAACTAACTTACCGAACAACTTTAACCTAGCTTGGACGCCGACGCCGGGGTGAGTAGAATAGCTTGCCTTTTCTTCAAAACGTCAAGCTAAAAATTAATATATCTCGTTATTAATTACATAGCAAATTACCTATTCCATTAAGTCTTTGTTGTGCTTTTAGAGATACAAGTTCTTCAGCAGCATGTTGCATGTCACACTCATATTACCGCAAACCTAAAAATACAAAGATGTAATAACAGCAGACTGTTCAACTTCTTGTAAAATTTACAGTGCAAAAAATACTTAACTTTTCAGTTTTTAAACAAGAGCTGTTTGTAAAACAGGTTAAAAAGCTAATTTTATATAATCAAGGGCCATAACTCCACAGTTACTGGAACGAATAATGGAAACAGCTTAAAAGGCCAATTTTAGATAATTCAAGGGCCATAACTCCACAATTCCTGGGATGGTTTGGCTTATTACTAAATGTTGCCAAGACATTATGCCCACAAAGATGTTCATGAAGTTTGGTGAAGATTGGATGAATATTGTTGGACCTGGAGAGCAAAAACCGCTAAAAAGGCCGATTTTAGATAATTCAAGGGCAATAACTCCACAATTCTTGGGGCGATTTGGCTGATTATTGAACTTGACCTAGCTATTTGAAAATCCATCCATGCTGGACAAAGATATGCTCCAGACTAGTGAATAGGATTTATTTCTTATAATTGACCATGAATTGTGACCTGTATGGACACAGGGACCTGGTTCTTGCGCACAACACTCGCCTAACCATGCTGGTCACATCTGCCCAGTTATTTGAAAATCCATCCTGGCTGGACAAAGATATGCTCTGGACAAAGTGTTTAGGATTGATTTCTTAAATTTGACCTTGAATTGTGAATTATGCCCTTAACCTTGGACCTAGGGACCTGTTTCTTGCGTGCGACACTCCGTCTCACCATGCTTGCCACTTCTGCCAGGTTATTTGGAAATCCTTCCACGCAAGACAAAGATATGCTCTGGACAAAGTGTTTAAGATTGATTTCTTAAATTTGACCTTTGACCTTGAATTGTGACCTTGACCTTGGACCTAGGGACTGTATCTTGTGCGCGACACTCCACCTCACCATGCTTGTCACTTCTGGCACTTCAAGTTATTTGAAAAATCCATCCATGCTGGAAATAGATATGCTCCGGACAAAGTGTTATGGATTGATTTCTTAAATTTGACCTATGACCCTGAATTGTGACCGTGACCTTGGACCTAGGGTTGTGGTTCTTGCGTGCGACACTCCGTCACAGAATACTTGTCACTTCTGGCAGGTTTTTTGGAAATCCATCCATGCTGGACACAGATATGCTCCAGACAAAGTGTTTAGGACTGATACCTTAAATTTGACCTTTGACCTTGAATTGTGACCTTGACCTTGGACCTAGCGACCTGGTTCTTGCATGCGACCCTCCATCTCACTATGCTTGTCACTTCTGCCAAGTTATTTGACAATCCATCCATGCTGGACAAAGATATGCTCTGGACAAAGTTTTTCCGCGGAGTTTTTCCGTAAAAGTGGATTACCTTTTTGATTGTGAAAAAGAATTCCAAGTTTCAAATTGATACTTTTAATGTTTTTGAGAAATGACAATAAAATTAACAAAACTAGACATGTAGGACACGGATGCCCCCACATTCCGCTGGCGTCAGAAAAAAATTCACCAAAATACCCAGGTGCACAAGTTCACATGCTGATTAATATGTTTATAAAGTTTCATCACTCTAGCAGCAACACTGTTTGAGCTATGAGCGACACAAGTCCAAAAATGATATTCTTTGTGAAAAAAGGGCCATAACCAGGGTTCTACCTTAACGCATGTCCGTAGTTCTGTGACCAGTGATTTTGCATCCGGGCCGGTTGTCTTCAAAGGACGACAGGTCCGTTGACCAGTTGTTTTTGCCTTGTTTTTTTAATTATTTTTTTACAACAGGCAGTATTCAATTGTATTTTTATTGAAGAACAATCAAAGTAAACATTATTCAAGTAAAAGTTTCCATATTGTGGGAATGATTGCAACAGGTTATGGAAAGGATAACCAAATTAAATAATAAAAATTACTTCTTAATTAGTTGGGGGTTTTTTGTTGTTGTTTTTTTTGTTTATTTTTGCATTTTGATTCCTCAGCACATGATAAAGCATTTATGTCCAATTTATGTCAAGTTCAAGAACTTGATATCTGATCCTTATTTAAGCAACAATGTGCATTCAACATTTAAGTTTAAATACGTTATATTAGATAATTATTATATGAGTAATATATTTCGATGGGTGCTCAATATATTTTTCTGATTTCAATTATCAGGATCCTTTGTTTTTCAACTATGCACTATGCAGTTTGGTGTGTTATTTTTTTATTATCAGGACCAGTTCATACAGTATTGGATCTGCAGGTTTTGAAGGTAGCAGGTCCTGCGCACCACTAAATCCCCAAAGTTAAGGTCAAACCTTGGCCATAACTCCACTGATGTCAGAAAAAACTGCACCAAAATACCCAGGTGTACAAGCCCCAATGCTGATTAATATGCTTATAAAGTTTAATCATTCTAGCAGTTATACTTTTTGAGTTATGTGCCACACAAAAATCTGACGGACGGACAGGACGGAACGACAGACAGACAAGGGCAAATCTAAACTGGGGGCATACAAATAAACTAACGCAGCAGCTGATGCAGATGCAGACGACAGAGCGACTACAATAGCTTTTTTCTTCGAAAAGTGGAGCTAAATAGGGGCATAATTATGTTAAATTGCAAGTCAGAGTTATGGGCCTTGGTGTTACATAATGACCACAAAAACACGTGTGAAGTTTCAATTTAATATCTGTAGTAGTTACAGAGATACTAACTTGTTGCACACAAGCATCAACCACAGCTTTATGCCGACGCGGATGCAGACAAACAGGTAAGCAGAAAAGCTTGGACTATTTTTTTAATAGTCGAGCTAAAAATGAAGTCTCTTTGAGGCACAAAGTCCATTTTTAAATTTTTCTCATGAAAAAGGGCAATTACTAAAAGTATTATTATTATTAAAAGTGAAGTCTGTATTGCGTCTGCAAGCCCAATTGTTGACGAATAACAAACAACAGACGACGGACGATGCAGGACATTCTCCCTATACCAAAAGCTCACGAAGTATGTTCTGCTTAGATGAGCTAAAAAACTATACTGAAAAGATAAAATCTATGCACAATTATCAAATTAGCAATGAAATACTGTGAAATAAAAAAATTTCATGGGACAATAATTTTTGTGGATTTCTTGGGTAGATGAAACCACAATTTCAAGTGCCGACAAATATATGACGTACCTTATACCTAAAGAGCCAGTAAAATACTACTTTTAAATCGAGTAATTAAAGGGATTGTCAATCAGATGACTAAGTATCACGAAAAAAGAAAAATTAAAAAAAAAGTGTAAAATTTTGACATTGGGGTACATTATATTGATTAAAACAATATTTCTGATGCATTACATCACTTGAACTAGACATGTGTCCGTAGGACACAAATGCCCTCACATTCCGCTGGTTGTCACAAAACACTGCTGATGTCGGAAAAAATGCACCAAAATACCCAGGTGCACAAGTTCACATGCTGATGAGTATGTTTATAAGGTTTCATCAGTATAGCAGTTATACTTTTTTAGTTACACGCGACACAAATCCAAAAATGTCATTTTTTGCTAAAAAGGGGCCATAACTCCACTGATGGCGGAGAAAACTGCACCAAAATACCCAGGTGCACAAGTTCACATGTCGATTAAAATGTATATCAAGTTTCATCACTCTAGCAGTAATACTTTCTGAGTTACGTGCGACACAAGTCCGAAAATGTCATTTTTTGCTTAAAAAGGGCCATAACTCCGCTGGCGTCTAAAAAAACTGCACCAAAATACCCAGATGCACAAGTTCACATGCGGATTAATATGTTTATAATGTTTTATCAATGTAGCAGTTATACTTGAGTTACATGCGACACAAGTCCAAAAATGTCATATTTTGCTAAAAAAAGGGGCCATAACTTTGCTGACGTCAGAAAAAACTGCCCATAATACCCAGGTGCACAATTTCACATGGTGGTTAATATGTTTATAAAGTTTTATCAATGTAGCAGTTATACTTTTCGAGTTACACGCGACACAAGTCCAAAAATGTCATTTTTTGCTAAAAAAGGGGCCATTACTCCGCTGATGTTGGAAAATACTGCACCAAAATACACAGGTGCACAAGTTCACATGCTGATTAATATGTTTATAAAGTTTCATCACTCTTGCTGCAATACTTTTTGAGTTATGCGCGACACAAGTCCATGTCAGAAAAAACTGCACCAAAATACCCTGTCGCACAAGCCCCGATGCCGATGAATATGCTTATAAAGTTACATCACTCTAGCAGTTATACTTTTTGAGTTATGCGCGACAAACGGACGGACGGATGGACAAGGGCAAATCTATATACCCCCCTCTAAAGTGGGGGCATAAAAATGATTACACATTGTCATATTTTTTCAGTATTTTCCATTTAAAAAAATTACCTGGGTATGTCTACCAGGTAAAACTATAAATAATAGGTATATATTTATCACTATCATCAGGTGATTATCCCACGCGCGACTGGCGCATGCGCAGTACTTTCAGTGTCGAATTCCAAATGGTAATTATTATAGATAAATGTCAGTCTATTAATAACACACAGAGGTATTTTGCACAAGTCCCATGGTTTTCATGAATAACTGTACTTCGAATAGTCATATCAATTGTCATAAACTGGATGAGTCATTTTGAGGGCCGTCTATTAAACATGTTTTACATTATTTGAAGTTTGAAATATATAATACATTCATCAATTTACGAACTCAAAATCACTCGTTTCATTTCTGAATACTAATAAGTAAATCTGCGCAGTAAAACCACGTTACTTCGTTTATAATTGCAGATGTTTTCTCAATGTCTTTATTCAATCTGGATACTGCACTAGCGTAGCTTTATTAGACGACCCACGAAATTAGAATACTTTACTGACCACAATGGCATGATTTCTCCGTGCAAACATTTTGCTTGGGAACATCATTCCTTTAATGGGAAACTAGGACACAAAATGTCTAAGCGACAGTATTTGGTGTGTCTCTTTTCGCTCGGAAATATCACATGACTCGTTATATTGTTAGAACGGGAAATCCGCAGTAAAATGGAAAAGCCCATTGTACAGATGAGATTAGTAACTTGAATGGGTAACTTAACACACAAATGCATAATTTAAGGGGTCATATAATTGTTATTGTATAAATATAAATATTATGTCATTTTACTAACTTTTATGCTGATAAACGTTGAGCACCTGAACTGAAATTTGTAAGTACAAATAGTGGAATAATTCTGCTAAATTGCTGGTCAGAGTTATGGGCCTTGGTCAGTGACCTTATATTATGACCCTGAAGACATGTGTGAAGTTTAATTGAATATCTGTAGTAGTTATAGAGATATGGAGTTGTTGAATGCAAACTTTAACCTGAATTTCTAAGTACAATAAGGGGCATAACTCTGCTAAATTGCAGGTCAGAGTTATGGGCCTTGGTCAGTGACCGTACATGATGACCCCGAAGTCAAGACGTGTGAAGTTTCAATTGAATATCTGTAGTAGTTACAGGGATGTGGACTTGTTTCACGCAAACCTTAACCAGAGCATTACGCCGTCACCGACAAACGGGTGGGTAGTACAGCTCAAACTATTCAGTTAATAGTCAAGCAAATAAAGAAACAACTTAAACTTGTGTTTTATTGGTTGAATTTGATATTTTAATGGTGTTTATCTATACGCAAACAAGTAAGTCCATGATTAACAGCTTAGAATCACATTTTCTAAGTACTTAGCATTTTGTTACATCTGATTTGGGATTTTTTTTCTTCCAATGGGGAAAAATAACCATATTTGGCATTGGGAATGGGTCCGTTTACCGGACCCTGTTATATAACGAAAAAAATGAATGCTTATTGCTGTTAAACATATGAGGAAACGATCAGGTTAAGCCACATTCTTCGTAGTATCCCGTCATTTTGTAGTATTCCGATCTGCAGTATCACATTTCTACTGATATTGGCTGTGCAAAGATTATAGTATACTCTTGCCTGTTTTCCTTACAATACTGATCCAGGTTTTGCAACAAATAGTTTAAACTCATCCCCAGCTTTTGATAAAGGATTAATTTTCATTTATCAAAAATCACAAACATTACATGCTCATTTGAATAACCCAAACATTATGCATGTGCTCTTTTGTATGAAATTGTTTAACCACTAAACATGTGATATCTGAGTGCAACAGTTGGATAATATTGCAGGTTAATTTGAATATGATTGACATTTGTGGAAGCATCTATTGAGACTGCATGAATATGGCTAAAAGACTACTTACCATTACAGCTCATGAGGTGTCTAGTCTAACAGTGGAATATGTGAACAATTACAGGTGCTGGATTTGTCTGAATACGCCATCTTGTCACTGTAACAAAATAAACATGGAGCCCTGGTGCAAAATCTGAAAAAGACCACGTCAATTACACACAAAAATCCCACATCTGTTACTGGTCATGTGGCCAGATAACTGGAAAGTGAATACTGGTGCGAGCTTTATATTTTGGAAATATACAATCAAGTAGATCAAGACAGAACTTTTATGACACAAGGACCAGTATTTCTACCAGCAATGTCTGAGGTCTGGGCCCGTATTCACAAAGCTCCTATTGGAAAACTTAGGAAAATTTCTTAAATTCACAAAATTCCTTAACTGTGTAGCTGTTTCATGTTTAGGTAATTTTACATTAAAATGTAGATATTGCAAAGAATTTTAATATTTTAACTTTTGAGAACAGAAATCATTGGAATTCACAATGAAAAGTTAATCTGAAATTTTCACTTAAGTACAACTTAAGTTAGGATTTTCCTTAGGGGCTTTGTGAATTACCAGCCCAAATAGTCTTTTGCTGACACTGATCAATATTACAAGTGTGCCGCATCAACATGAAACAGATGCATTTGAGGCGTGATGTGGGAAACCCAGGCATTATGCATGTGCGTAAAGTGTCATTCTAGATCAGCCTGTACAGTCTGCATGGGCTAATCCAGGACGACACTTTCACCTCTTATGGTATTTTCTGTTTCGATGTAGTATCTTATAAACAAAAATCCACTGTATGCGGAAAATGTCGTCCCAAATTTGCCTGTGCAGGATGACACTTTACGCACATACATAAAGCCCGGGTTTCCCACGACATGCCTGAATTATAAATTCTAGGCAGAGTTTTCTATAGAGAAAAAAGAAACTTTTTCGTTGCGATGGCAAAATATGTTAACATGTCATGTTAGCATCAAAATAATTTTCGCTTTATTGCTTTATCGTTATTTCGCGTTATTGTTATTTATCTGAAATAAACAATGATTTTTCGTTGTGATGGGCTATTTTAAACCACTCAGGCCAACGCCTCATAGTTAAAATCCTACGCAACAGAACTCAAAATCGTTGTTTATTTACAGATACACAACTCAAAATAAAAAATTATTTCTTAAATGAGCAATGCTAGGAAGCATTTCAACTAAATTTTAAGGGTTTCATTTATTTAATTTGTAAATGTACATGCAACATTTTCCTGCATTTTAATAAATTTAGAATAAAAATGTTCACTTTAAAGATGTTTATTTTTCATGTTTCATGACATCTGTTGCATTTAATATTTATATGTAATATAATCATATGTTATATCAAACATTGTTGAACACTGATATACATTAAGCACATGCACCAATGCTTGTGCGAAATTATGTTGTCTGAATAGTCCTCAATTATTTCAAAGGCATATATAATTTAAGCCCCAGTCACACTGTCACGATTTTGGATATGATAGCCCACGATTGATCATGGACGTGTTAATTGTGATGAGTCGGATGCACAGTGTCCCAATTGTGTCTTCCTATGTATACCTAGGGTTGTTGTAGGACGATACTACAAAAATATCATGACACTTGAAGGTTTCCACAGCCGATTCACTATGGTTTTACCAAGATATGATGCGATCTATTACAATTGTAATACGCTAGAGTAAGGTAAACGCTAAGGTAACAGACGATTATAGGCAACTGTTAACGTTTCTCTTAAGATTGTAGTTAGATAAAACAAGATTCATCACGACAAACCTACGAGCAGCCAATAATTCTCAGGCTTTAAAGTTCAAGGCATCACGATGCCTTGTGCATAATTGTGACACTAACGTAGGCAAACGTAGTAAGTGCGTAGTAACATCGCGATAAACCGTACAGCCAACAGGACCAAATTGTCGTGTTGTCGTGGTTCATTGTGTATATTTGTGAGTAGTCATGATTTTTTTGTTTGTTTGTTTGGATTTTTCGGCGTATTAAACAGTATTTCAGTCATATAACAGCGGTCAGTTAACCTACTCACACTTTTCACGGGTAAGCTGGTTTACCAGTACTAAGTGCACATACTTATGCCAGTAACTGACAACTGCCCTACTTGAATCAAAGTTAGGGGGAGAGTAGTCATGATAGTTGTTGCTAAAGATCCTATTGGAATTGTAACGGAACCATAGGGCAAGCTTAGAACTCTGTACCATATACGTAGCAAAACATACCATAACATACTACAGTCTTGTAATATGTCAAAATCTGTCACGATTAATCACGATTAAACATGAATAGCCACTTATGCCTCTACGATGGCTGTAAGAATTAGCCAGACTGAGATACAATGGCACTAGGATTGTCCTACAATTTTTTTAAATCGTGGCGGCGCTACGAAAAGCCACAAATGTTTTGAAACTCAGTTCAAAACTGTCGTAGTGCTTCCCGATTGATAAGGATCCCCCAAGATTCACACAGATGCTAGTACGTATGTGTTATGTATGTGTTAGCATAATACCGTTTAAGCGCCCCGGGACTGGGGCGCTTGAATTTTAACTTGAACATTCCCGGGGCGCCTTAAATTAGTATTGCACGTATAAACATCGCCCGGGGCGCCTGTATTTTAGCAATTAATCAGCTGACTGAAGTAGACCGACAGTACCTGCTCTGAAAGCTAATCTCTTGCGTCATAAAGGCAGGTTTTCACTCTATAAACTTGTACACCCACTCAACCAAGTCGGTTAATGATCAAAGCGAGTGTCACTTTGCCGAAAATTTTAATAATTTGCTGTTATTCATAAGCCGCAATCAATCACCATGAAGCCCGCCCCTGTAGGCAAAGTTTCATTACGCAGTAAAATCGATATAAGCCAATAGAAACGCTCAGGTTATCTTCTATGGAACGACGTTATCATTGACGAATCGGTGCAATCGGCATGTATCCACACACAAGTAACCTCATATTCGCGTCAAAACAAACCCTTGCCCTTTCGTATTTAATAATATCCACACTTATTTATTTGCTAAATTTAATAACTACAATAAAAAAATTAACTGCAAAAATCAGTCTTAAATACACTAATATGAAATAGTAATCGTAAAGGCCTATCCAGTGTTACTGTTGTAGTTTCGTAAAATAAGCTGTCTTGTTTTACATGCCTGCCATGTAAAACCCGTGTTTTCTACAAAAGAGCGCGAAATGTCTGCTGACAACCACGACGTCACGTTCCAAGCATGGAAAAAGCGTGCGTGTACGGACCATGTGCTTTACTAACATTTGACGCGCGTAGGCACGACGTGCATGAGGAAATTTTTCCGCCATTTTGCACGAGCAAAGAATATATTATATAATAATAATAATAATAATAATAATAATCACTTTATTTTACGAAGGTGACATATAAGACATAGTATTGTCATGACAAAAACATACCTTATTTTCATATGGCCTTCATACACATTCAAACATTCAACCAAATTCACATTTAACATATAATTACAAAACAAGCACACAGTAAATTTAATAATGATAATAATAATGATAATGGCAATAATAATAATAATAATAATAAATTTCTCAATAAAAAAAAATTACAAACCATCGACAGACAGCAATAGAAAATAGAAATTATGCACAATGCATTGATACACTCATAAAAAAGTTACATTTTAATATAAAAATTCTCCATATACAAAACAAATATAATTATTTGCTAACAACATCAATTTCAATATACATTTTCGAATTTTCAATAAATATATCTATATCAGTATTATAATTGTGATATTTGTGTTACATCTATTAGACTTGTTCAAGTAAATATGTTTTATATGCTCGTTTGAATGATGGTAATGAAGATTTATTTCTTAATTCCAATGGTAAATTGTTCCATACGATTATGCAATAGTATGTATATGTATCTTTGTAGTATTTTGTTCGTGGTTTAATTGGCAAAATAAGATCTTTGTGCATAGCTGACAGTAAATAGTGGGATATAAATGTATAATTTTAGTCAAGATCTTTACAATTCACCAATTATCCAATCAGTACTACGGTCAACAGTTGTAACGATTAAAACAGTGTTAAAACACTAAACGCATGCCCATATGAACATAATCAATCGAACAAAAAAAAGGCTCCGTAAGTAGATCGAGTGTAACCTAAATATTCGAGAACGACGAGAATAGTTGGTTTGATCATGACGTCACTGTGCGAAAGGGATGCGCACTGGACATAAACATCCGGAAAACATTATTAGTTACTTTCAGTTTCGCAACAAAATTGACGCCCGATGCTTCTAAAAGGCTCGAGGTATACCATTTAAACGGTGATGTTTCGTTTATTTCATTTCGTTTAAACGTTTACAAAAAGTGAAAGCCGTTTGCCTAAATTTTAAGAGCTAAAACGCACAAGATAACGTCATTGACACATGCTGCGAAAAAAATCCCCAAGTTGGGTGGGGATACCACTCCCTAAACCACCCCTCTCGGGACCGGGGCGCCGGAAAAAAATCCTGGGTAAGGCCCGGCACACTTAACCAAGATTTTGTAAATCATGGGCAATCATAGCAAAAATCGTGACAGAGTGACTGGGGCTTTAGGCATAGCTTTACTCTAACATACAAATCAACAACAACAACTACCTGGCATCGATTTCAACAAACACCTTCTCATGATACTGTACAAGTATCAACATTGCCAACGTCGCCAATGTCCGCTGGCACAGCACACAGTGTCATGTACCGGTACATCCTGAACTATCAACATTGCCAACGTAGCCAATGTCCGCTGGCACAGCACACAGTGTCATGTACCAGTACATCCTGAAATATCAACATTGCCAACGTAGCCAATGTCCGCTGGCACAGCACACAGTGTCATGTACCGGTACATCCTGAAATATCAACATTGCCAATGTAGCCAATGTCCGCTGGCACAGCACACAGTGTCATGTACCGGTACATCCTGAACTATCAACATTGCCAACGTAGCCTATGTCCGCTGGCACAGCACACAGTGTCATGTACCGGTACATCCTGAAATATCAACATAGCCAACGTAGCCAATGTCCGCTGGCACAGCACACAGTGTCATGTACCGGTACATCTTGAAATATCAACATTGACAACGTAGCCAATGTCCGCTGGCACAGCACACAGTGTCATGTACCGGTACATCCTGAACTATCAACATTGCCAACTTAGCCAATGTCCGCTGGCACAGCACACAGTGTCATGTACCGGTACATCCTGAAATATCAACATTGCCAACGTAGTCAATGTCCGCTGGCACAGCACACAGTGTCATGTACCGGTACATCCTGAAATATCAACATTGCCAACGTAGCCAATGTCCGCTGGCACAGCACACAGTGTCATGTACCGGTACATCCTGAACAATCAACATTGCCAACGTAGCCAATGTCCGCTGGCACAGCACACAGTGTCATGTACCGGTACATCCTGAAATATCAACAATGCCAACGTAGCCAATGTCCACTGGCACAGCACACAGTGTCATGTACCGGTACATCCTGAACTATCAACATTGCCAACGTAGCCTATGTCCGCTGGCACAGCACACAGTGTCATGTACCGGTGCATCCTAAACTATCAACATTGCCAACGTAGCCTATGTCCGCTGGCACAGCACACAGTGTCATGTAACGGTACATCCTGAACTATCAACATTGCCAACGTAGCCAATGTCCGCTGGCACAGCACACAGTGTCATGTACCGGTACATCCTGAACTATCAACATTGCCAACGTAGCCAATGTCCGCTGGCACAGCACACAGTGTCATGTACCGGTACATCCTGAACTATCAACATTGCCAACGTAGCCAATGTCCGCTGGCACAGCACACAGTGTCATGTACCGGTACATCCTGAACTATCAACATTGCCAACGTAGCCAATGTCCGCTGGCACAGCACACAGTGTCATGTACCGGTACATCCTGAACTATCAACATTGCCAACGTAGCCAATGTCCGCTGGCACAGCACACAGTGTCATGTACCGGAACATCCTGAAATATCAACATTGCCAACGTAGCCAATGTCCGCTGGCACAGCACACAGTGCCATGTACCGGTACATCCTGAACTATCAACATTGCCAACGTAGCCAATGTCCGCTGGCACAGCACACAGTGTCATGTACCGGTACATCCAGAACTATCAACATTGCCAACGTAGCCAATGTCCGCTGGAACAGCACGCAGTGTCATGTACCGGTACATCCTGAACTATCAACATTGCCAACGTAGCCAATGTCCGCTGGCACAGCACACAGTGTCATGTACCGGTACATCCTGAACTATCAACATTGCCAACGTAGCCAATGTCCGCTGGCACAGCACACAGTGTCATGTACCGTTACATCCTGAACTATCAACATTGCCAACGTAGCCTATGTCCGCTGGCACAGCACACATTGTCATGTACCGGTACATCCTGAACTATCAACATTGCCAACGTAGCCTATGTCCGCTGGCACAGCACACAGTGTCATGTACCCGTACATCCTGAACAATTAACATTGCCAACGTAGCCAATGTCCGCTGGCACAGCACACAGTGTCATGTACCGGTACATCCTGAACTATCAACATTGCCAACGAAGCCAATGTCCGCTGGCACAGCACACAGTGTCATGTACCGGTACATCCTGAACTATCAACATTGCCAACGTAGGCAATGTCCGCTGGCACAGCACACAGTGTCATGTACAGGTACATCCTGAAATATCAACATTGCCAACGTAGCCAATGTCCGCTGGCACAGCACACAGTGCCATGTACCGGTACATCCTGAAATATCAACATTGCCAACGTAGCCAATGTCCGCTGGCACAGAACACAGTGTCATGTACCGGTACATCCTGAAATATCAACATTGCCAATGTAGCCTATGTCCGCTGGCACAGCACACAGTGTCATGTACCGGTACATCCTGAACTATCAACATTGCCGACGTAGCCAATGTCCGCTGGCACAGCACACGGTGTCATGTACCGGTACATCCTGAAATATCAACATTGCCAACGTAGCCTATGTCCGCTGGCACAGCACACAGTGTCATGTACCGGTACATCCTGAAATATCAACATTGCCTACGTAGCCAATGTCCGCTGGCACAGCACACAGTGTCATGTACCGGTACATCCTGAACTATCAACATTGCCAACGTAGCCAATGTCCGCTGGCACAGCACACAGTGTCATGTACCGGTACATCCTGAACTATCAACATTGCCAAAGTAGCCAATGTCCGCTGGCACAGCACACGGTGTCATGTACCGGTACATCCTGAACTATCAACATTGCCAACGTAGCCCATGTCCGATGGCACAGCACACAGTGTCATGTACCGGTACATCCTGAAATATCAACATTGCCAACGTAGCCTAGGTCCGCTGGCACAGCACACAGTGTCATGTACCGGTACATCCTGAAATATCAACATTGCTAACGTAGCCAATGTCCGCTGGCACAGCACACAGTGTCATGTACCGGTACATCCTGAAATATCAACATTGCCAACGTAGCCAATGTCCGCTGGCACAGCACACAGTGTCATGTACCGGTACATCCTGAACTATCAACATTGCCAACGTAGCCAATGTCCGCTGCCACAGCACACAGTGTCATGTACCGGTACATCCAGAACTATCAACATTGCCAATGTAGCCAATGTCCGCTGGCACAGCACACAGTGTCATGTACCGGTACATCCTGAACTATCAACATTGCCAACGTAGCCCATGTCCGCTGGCACAGCACACAGTGTCATGTACCGGTACATCCTGAAATATCAACATTGCTAACGTAGCCAATGTCCGTTGGCACAGCACACAGTGTCATGTACCGGTACATCCTGAAATATCAACATTGCCAACGTAGCCAATGTCCGCTGGCACAGCACACAGTGTCATGTACCGGTACATCCTGAACTATCAACATTGCCAACGTAGCCAATGTCTGCTGGCACAGCACACAGTGTCATGTACCGGTACATCCTGAAATATCAACATTGCCAACGTAGCCAATGACCGCTGGCACAGCACACAGTGTCATGTACCGGTACATCCTGAACTATCAACATTGCCAACGTAGCCAATGTCCGCTGGCACAGAACACAGTGTCCTGTACGGGTACATCCTGAAATATCAACATTGCCAATGTAGCCAATGTCCACTGGCACAGCACACAGTGTCATGTACCGGTACATCCTGAAATATCAACATTGCCAACGTAGCCAATGTCCGCTGGCACAGCACACAGTGTCATGTACCGGTACATCCTGAAATATCAACATTGCCAACGTAGCCAATGTCTGCTGGCACAGCACACAGTGTCATGTACCGGTACATCCTGAAATATCAACATTGCCAATGTAGCCAATGTCCGCTGGCACAGCACACAGTGTCATGTACCGGTACATCTTGAAATATCAACATTGCCAACGTAGCCAATGTCCGCTGGCACAGCACACAGTGTCATGTACCGGTACATCCTGAAATATCAACATTGCCAACGTGGCCAATGTCCGCTGGCACAGCACACAGTGTCATGTACTGGTTCATCCTGAAATATCAACATTGCCAACGTAGCCAATGTCCGCTGGCACAGCACACAGTGTCATGTACCGGTACATCCTGAACTATCAACATTGCTAATGTAGCCTATGTCCGCTGACACAGCACACAGTGTCATGTACCGGTACATCCTGAAATATCAACATTGCCAACGTAGCCAATGTCCGCTGGCACAGCACACAGTGTCATGTACCGGTACATCCTGAAATATCAACATTGCCAACGTAGCCAATGTCCGTTGGCACAGCACACAGTGTCATGTACCGGTACATCCTGAAATATGCCAAAGTAGCCAATGTCCTCTGTCACAGCACACAGTGTCATGTACCGGTACATCCTGAAATATCAACATTGCCAACGTAGCCAATGTCCGCTGGCACAGCACACAGTGTCATGTACCGGTACATCCTGAAATATCAACATTGCAAACGTAGCCAATGTCCGCTGGCACAGCACACAGTGTCATGTACCGGTACATCCTGAACTATCAACATTGCCAATGTAGCCTATGTCTGCTGACACAGCACACATTGTCATGTACCGGTAAATCCTGAACTATCAACATTGCCAACGTAGCCTATGTCCGCTGGCACAGCACACAGTGTCATGTACCGGTACATCCTGAACTATCAACATTGCCGACGTAACCAATGTCCGCTGGCACAGCACACTGTGTCATGTACCGGTACATCCTGAAATATCAACATTGCCAACGTAGCCAATGTCCGCTGGCACAGCACACAGTGTCATGTACCGGTACATCCTGAACTATCAACATTGCCAACGTAGCCAATGTCCGCTGGCACAGCACACAGTGTCATGTACCGGTACATCCTGAACTATCAACATTGCCAACGTAGCCAATGTCCTCTGGCACAGCACACAGTGTCATGTACCGGTACATCCTGAACTATCAACATTGCCAACGTAGCCAATGTCCGCTGGCACAGCACACAGTGTCATGTACCGGTACATCCTGAACTATCAACAATGCCAACGTAGCCAATGTCCGCTGGCACAGCACACAGTGTCATGTACCGGTACATCCTGAACTATCAACATTGCCAACGTAGCAAATGTCCGCTGGCACAGCACACAGTGTCATGTACCGGTACATCCTGAACTATCAACATTGCCAACGAAGCCAATGTCCGTTGGCACAGCACACAGTGTCCTGTACCAGTACATCCTGAAATATCAACATTGCCAACGTAGCCAATGTCCACTGGCACAGCACACAGTGTCATGTACCGGTACATCCTGAAATATCAACATTGCCAACGTAGCCAATGTCCGCTGGCACAGCACACAGTGTCATGTACTGGTACATCCTGAACTATCAACATTGCCAACGTAGCCAATGTCCGCTGGCACAGCACACAGTGTCATGTACCGGTACATCTTGAAATATCAACAATGCCAACGTAGCCAATGTCCACTGGCACAGCACACAGTGTCATGTACCGGTACATCCTGAACTATCAACATTGCCAACGTAGCCAATGTCCGCTGGCACAGCACACAGTGTCATGTACCGGTACATCCTGAAATATCAACAATGCCAACGTAGCCAATGTCCACTGGCACAGCACACAGTGTCATGTACCGGTACATCCTGAACTATCAACATTGCCAACGTAGCCTATGTCCGCTGGCACAGCACACAGTGTCATGTACCGGTGCATCCTAAACTATCAACATTGCCAACGTAGCATATGTCCGCTGGCACAGCACACAGTGTCATGTAACGGTACATCCTGAACTATCAACATTGCCAACGTAGCCAATGTCCGCTGGCACAGCACACAGTGTCATGTACCGGTACATCCTGAACTATCAACATTGCCAACGTAGCCAATGTCCGCTGGCACAGCACACAGTGTCATGTACCGGTACATCCTGAACTATCAACATTGCCAACGTAGCTAATGTCCGCTGGCACAGCACACAGTGTCATGTACCGGTACATCCTGAACTATCAACATTGCCAACGTAGCCAATGTCCGCTGGCACAGCACACAGTGTCATGTACCGGTACATCCTGAACTATCAACATTGCCAACGTAGCCAATGTCCGCTGGCACAGCACACAGTGTCATGTACCGGAACATCCTGAAATATCAACATTGCCAACGTAGCCAATGTCCGCTGGCACAGCACACAGTGCCATGTACCGGTACATCCTGAAATATCAACATTGCCAACGTAGCCAATGTCCGCTGGCACAGCACACAGTGTCATGTACCGGTACATACAGAACTATCAACATTGCCAACGTAGCCAATGTCCGCTGGCACAGCACACAGTGTCATGTACCGGTACATCCTGAAATATCAACATTGCCAACGTAGTCAATGTCCGCTGGCACAGCACACAGTGTCATGTACCGGTACATCCTGAAATATCAACATTGCCAACGTAGCCAATGTCCGCTGGCACAGCACACAGTGTCATGTACCGGTACATCCTGAACTATCAACATTGCCAACGTAGCCAATGTCCGCTGGCACAGCACACAGTGTCATGTACCGGTACATCCTGAAATATCAACAATGCCAACGTAGCCAATGTCCACTGGCACAGCACACAGTGTCATGTACCGGTACATCCTGAACTATCAACATTGCCAACGTAGCCTATGTCCGCTGGCACAGCACACAGTGTCATGTACCGGTGCATCCTAAACTATCAACATTGCCAACGTAGCCTATGTCCGCTGGCACAGCACACAGTGTCATGTAACGGTACATCCTGAACTATCAACATTGCCAACGTAGCCAATGTCCGCTGGCACAGCACACAGTGTCATGTACCGGTACATCCTGAACTATCAACATTGCCAACGTAGCCAATGTCCGCTGGCACAGCACACAGTGTCATGTACCGGTACATCCTGAACTATCAACATTGCCAACGTAGCCAATGTCCGCTGGCACAGCACACAGTGTCATGTACCGGTACATCCTGAACTATCAACATTGCCAACGTAGCCAATGTCCGCTGGCACAGCACACAGTGTCATGTACCGGTACATCCTGAACTATCAACATTGCCAACGTAGCCAATGTCCGCTGGCACAGCACACAGTGTCATGTACCGGAACATCCTGAAATATCAACATTGCCAACGTAGCCAATGTCCGCTGGCACAGCACACAGTGCCATGTACCGGTACATCCTGAAATATCAACATTGCCAACGTAGCCAATGTCCGCTGGCACAGCACACAGTGTCATGTACCGGTACATCCAGAACTATCAACATTGCCAACGTAGCCAATGTCCGCTGGCACAGCACGCAGTGTCATGTACCGGTACATCCTGAACTATCAACATTGCCAACGTAGCCAATGTCCGCTGGCACAGCACACAGTGTCATGTACCGGTACATCCTGAACTATCAACATTGCCAACGTAGCCAATGTCCGCTGGCACAGCACACAGTGTCATGTACCGTTACATCCTGAACTATCAACATTGCCAACGTAGCCTATGTCCGCTGGCACAGCACACATTGTCATGTACCGGTACATCCTGAACTATCAACATTGCCAACGTAGCCTATGTCCGCTGGCACAGCACACAGTGTCATGTACCCGTACATCCTGAACTATGAACATTGCCAACGTAGCCAATGTCCGCTGGCACAGCACACAGTGTCATGTACCGGTACATCCTGAACTATCAACATTGCCAACGTAGCCAATGTCCGCTGGCACAGCACACAGTGTCATGTACCGGTACATCCTGAACTATCAACATTGCCAACGTAGGCAATGTCCGCTGGCACAGCACACAGTGTCATGTACAGGTACATCCTGAAATATCAACATTGCCAACGTAGCCAATGTCCGCTGGCACAGCACACAGTGCCATGTACCGGTACATCCTGAAATATCAACATTGCCAACGTAGCCAATGTCCGCTGGCACAGCACACAGTGTCATGTACCGGTACATCCTGAACTATCAACATTGCCGACGTAGCCAATGTCCGCTGGCACAGCACACGGTGTCATGTACCGGTACATCCTGAAATATCAACATTGCCAACGTAGCCTATGTCCGCTGGCACAGCACACAGTGTCATGTACCGGTACATCCTGAAATATCAACATTGCCTACGAAGCCAATGTCCGCTGGCACAGCACACAGTGTCATTTACCGGTACATCCTGAACTATCAACATTGCCAACGTAGCCAATGTCCGCTGGCACAGCACACAGTGTCATGTACCGGTACATCCTGAACTATCAACATTGCCAACGTAGCCAATGTCCGCTGGCACAGCACACGGTGTCATGTACCGGTACATCCTGAACTATCAACATTGCCAACGTAGCCCATGTCCGATGGCACAGCACACAGTGTCATGTACCGGTACATCCTGAAATATCAACATTGCCAACGTAGCCTAGGTCCGCTGGCACAGCACACAGTGTCATGTACCGGTACATCCTGAAATATCAACATTGCTAACGTAGCCAATGTCCGCTGGCACAGCACACAGTGTCATGTACCGGTACATCCTGAAATATCAACATTGCCAACGTAGCCAATGTCCGCTGGCACAGCACACAGTGTCATGTACCGGTACATCCTGAACTATCAACATTGCCAACGTAGCCAATGTCCGCTGGCACAGCACACAGTGTCATGTACCGGTACATCCTGAAATATCAACATTGCCAACGTAGGCAATGTCCGCTGGCACAGCACACAGTGTCATGTACCGGTACATCCTGAAATATCAACATTGCCAACGTAGCCAATGTCCGCTGGCACAGCACACAGTGTCCTGTACAGGTACATCCTGAAATATCAACATTGCCAACGTAGCTAATGTCCGCTGGCACAGCACACAGTGTCATGTACCGGTACATCCTGAAATATCAACATTGCCAACGTAGCCAATGTCTGCTGGCACAGCACACAGTGTCATGTACCGGTACATCCTGAAATATCAACATTGCCAACGAAGTCAATGTCCGCTGGCACAGCACACAGTGTCATGTACCGGTACATCCTGAAATATCAACATTGCCAACGTAGCCAATGTCCACTGGCACAGCACACAGTGTCATGTACCGGTACATCCAGAACTATCAACATTGCCAACGTAGCCAATGTCCGCTGGCACAGCACACAGTGTCATGTACCGGTACATCCTGAACTATCAACATTGCCAACGTAGCCAATGTCCGCTGCCACAGCACACAGTGTCATGTACCGGTACATCCAGAACTATCAACATTGCCAATGTAGCCAATGTCCGCTGGCACAGCACACAGTGTCATGTACCTGTACATCCTGAACTATCAACATTGCCAACGTAGCCCATGTCCGCTGGCACAGCACACAGTGTCATGTACCGGTACATCCTGAAATATCAACATTGCTAACGTAGCCAATGTCCGTTGGCACAGCACACAGTGTCATGTACCGGTACATCCTGAAATATCAACATTGCCAACGTAGCCAATGTCCGCTGGCACAGCACACAGTGTCATGTACCGGTACATCCTGAACTATCAACATTGCCAACGTAGCCAATGTCTGCTGGCACAGCACACAGTGTCATGTACCGGTACATCCTGAAATATCAACATTGCCAACGTAGCCAATGTCCGCTGGCACAGCACACAGTGTCATGTACCGGTACATCCTGAACTATCAACATTGCCAACGTAGCCAATGTCCGCTGGCACAGAACACAGTGTCCTGTACGGGTACATCCTGAAATATCAACATTGCCAATGTAGCCAATGTCCACTGGCACAGCACACAGTGTCATGTACCGGTACATCCTGAAATATCAACATTGCCAACGTAGCCAATGTCCGCTGGCACAGCACACAGTGTCATGTACCGGTACATCCTGAAATATCAACATTGCCAACGTAGCCAATGTCTGCTGGCACAGCACACAGTGTCATGTACCGGTACATCCTGAAATATCAACATTGCCAATGTAGCCAATGTCCGCTGGCACAGCACACAGTGTCATGTACCGGTACATCTTGAAATATCAACATTGCCAACGTAGCCAATGTCCGCTGGCACAGCACACAGTGTCATGTACCGGTACATCCTGAAATATCAACATTGCCAACGTAGCCAATGTCCGCTGGCACAGCACACAGTGTCATGTACTGGTACATCCAGAAATATCAACATTGCCAACGTAGCCAATGTCCGCTGGCACAGCACACAGTGTCATGTACCGGTACATCCTGAACTATCAACATTGCTAATGTAGCCTATGTCCGCTGACACAGCACACAGTGTGATGTACCGGTACATCCTGAAATATCAACATTGCCAACGTAGCCTATGTCCGCTGGCACAGCACACAGTGTCATGTACCGGTACATCCTGAAATATCAACATTGCCAACGTAGCCAATGTCCGTTGGCACAGCACACAGTGTCATGTACCGGTACATCCTGAAATATGCCAAAGTAGCCAATGTCCTCTGTCACAGCACACAGTGTCATGTACCGGTACATCCTGAAATATCAACATTGCCAACGTAGCCAATGTCCGCTGGCACAGCACACAGTGTCATGTACCGGTACATCCTGAAATATCAACATTGCCAACGTAGGCAATGTCCGCTGGCACAGCACACAGTGTCATGTACCGGTACATCCTGAAATATCAACATTGCCAACGTAGCCAATGTCCGCTGGCACAGCACACAGTGTCCTGTACAGGTACATCCTGAAATATCAACATTGCCAACGTAGCTAATGTCCGCTGGCACAGCACACAGTGTCATGTACCGGTACATCCTGAAATATCAACATTGCCAACGTAGCCAATGTCTGCTGGCACAGCACACAGTGTCATGTACCGGTACATCCTGAAATATCAACATTGCCAACGAAGTCAATGTCCGCTGGCACAGCACACAGTGTCATGTACCGGTACATCCTGAAATATCAACATTGCCAACGTAGCCAATGTCCACTGGCACAGCACACAGTGTCATGTACCGGTACATCCAGAACTATCAACATTGCCAACGTAGCCAATGTCCGCTGGCACAGCACACAGTGTCATGTACCGGTACATCCTGAACTATCAACATTGCCAACGTAGCCAATGTCCGCTGCCACAGCACACAGTGTCATGTACCGGTATATCCAGAACTATCAACATTGCCAATGTAGCCAATGTCCGCTGGCACAGCACACAGTGTCATGTACCTGTACATCCTGAACTATCAACATTGCCAACGTAGCCCATGTCCGCTGGCACAGCACACAGTGTCATGTACCGGTACATCTTGAAATATCAACATTGCTAACGTAGCCAATGTCCGTTGGCACAGCACACAGTGTCATGTACCGGTACATCCTGAAATATCAACATTGCCAACGTAGCCAATGTCCGCTGGCACAGCACACAGTGTCATGTACCGGTACATCCTGAACTATCAACATTGCCAACGTAGCCAATGTCTGCTGGCACAGCACACAGTGTCATGTACCGGTACATCCTGAAATATCAACATTGCCAACGTAGCCAATGTCCGCTGGCACAGCACACAGTGTCATGTACCGGTACATCCTGAACTATCAACATTGCCAACGTAGCCAATGTCCGCTGGCACAGAACACAGTGTCCTGTACGGGTACATCCTGAAATATCAACATTGCCAATGTAGCCAATGTCCACTGGCACAGCACACAGTGTCATGTACCGGTACATCCTGAAATATCAACATTGCCAACGTAGCCAATGTCCGCTGGCACAGCACACAGTGTCATGTACCGGTACATCCTGAAATATCAACATTGCCAACGTAGCCAATGTCTGCTGGCACAGCACACAGTGTCATGTACCGGTACATCCTGAAATATCAACATTGCCAATGTAGCCAATGTCCGCTGGCACAGCACACAGTGTCATGTACCGGTACATCTTGAAATATCAACATTGCCAACGTAGCCAATGTCCGCTGGCACAGCACACAGTGTCATGTACCGGTACATCCTGAAATATCAACATTGCCAACGTAGCCAATGTCCGCTGGCACAGCACACAGTGTCATGTACTGGTACATCCAGAAATATCAACATTGCCAACGTAGCCAATGTCCGCTGGCACAGCACACAGTGTCATGTACCGGTACATCCTGAACTATCAACATTGCTAATGTAGCCTATGTCCGCTGACACAGCACACAGTGTCATGTACCGGTACATCCTGAAATATCAACATTGCCAACGTAGCCTATGTCCGCTGGCACAGCACACAGTGTCATGTACCGGTACATCCTGAAATATCAACATTGCCAACGTAGCCAATGTCCGTTGGCACAGCACACAGTGTCATGTACCGGTACATCCTGAAATATGCCAAAGTAGCCAATGTCCTCTGTCACAGCACACAGTGTCATGTACCGGTACATCCTGAAATATCAACATTGCCAACGTAGCCAATGTCCGCTGGCACAGCACACAGTGTCATGTACCGGTACATCCTGAAATATCAACATTGCAAACGTAGCCAATGTCCGCTGGCACAGCACACAGTGTCATGTACCGGTACATCCTGAACTATCAACATTGCCAATGTAGCCTATGTCTGCTGACACAGCACACAGTGTCATGTACCGGTAAATCCTGAACTATCAACATTGCCAACGTAGCCTATGTCCGCTGGCACAGCACACAGTGTCATGTACCGGTACATCCTGAACTATCAACATTGCCGACGTAACCAATGTCCGCTGGCACAGCACACTGTGTCATGTACCGGTACATCCTGAAATATCAACATTGCCAACGTAGCCAATGTCCGCTGGCACAGCACACAGTGTCATGTACCGGTACATCCTGAACTATCAACATTGCCAACGTAGCCAATGTCCGCTGGCACAGCACACAGTGTCATGTACCGGTACATCCTGAACTATCAACATTGCCAAAGTAGCCAATGTCCTCTGGCACAGCACACAGTGTCATGTACCGGTACATCCTGAACTATCAACATTGCCAACGTAGCCAATGTCCGCTGGCACAGCACACAGTGTCATGTACCGGTACATCCTGAACTATCAACAATGCCAACGTAGCCAATGTCCGCTGGCACAGCACACAGTGTCATGTACCGGTACATCCTGAACTATCAACATTGCCAACGTAGCAAATGTCCGCTGGCACAGCACACAGTGTCATGTACCGGTACATCCTGAACAATCAACATTGCCAACGAAGCCAATGTCCGTTGGCACAGCACACAGTGTCCTGTACCAGTACATCCTGAAATATCAACATTGCCAACGTAGCGAATGTCCACTGGCACAGCACACAGTGTCATGTACCGGTACATCCTGAAATATCAACATTGCCAACGTAGCCAATGTCCGCTGGCACAGCACACAGTGTCATGTACTGGTACATCCTGAACTATCAACATTGCCAACGTAGCCAATGTCCGCTGGCACAGCACACAGTGTCATGTACCGGTACATCCTGAAATATCAACAATGCCAACGTAGCCAATGTCCACTGGCACAGCACACAGTGTCATGTACCGGTACATCCTGAACTATCAACATTGCCAACGTAGCCAATGTCCGCTGGCACAGCACACAGTGTCATGTACCGGTACATCCAGAAATATCAACAATGCCAACGTAGCCAATGTCCACTGGCACAGCACACAGTGTCATGTACCGGTACATCCTGAACTATCAACATTGCCAACGTAGCCTATGTCCGCTGGCACAGCACACAGTGTCATGTACCGGTGCATCCTAAACTATCAACATTGCCAACGTAGCCTATGTCCGCTGGCACAGCACACAGTGTCATGTAACGGTACATCCTGAACTATCAACATTGCCAACGTAGCCAATGTCCGCTGGCACAGCACACAGTGTCATGTACCGGTACATCCTGAACTATCAACATTGCCAACGTAGCCAATGTCCGCTGGCACAGCACACAGTGTCATGTACCGGTACATCCTGAACTATCAACATTGCCAACGTAGCCAATGTCCGCTGGCACAGCACACAGTGTCATGTACCGGTACATCCTGAACTATCAACATTGCCAACGTAGCCAATGTCCGCTGGCACAGCACACAGTGTCATGTACCGGTACATCCTGAACTATCAACATTGCCAACGTAGCCAATGTCCGCTGGCACAGCACACAGTGTCATGTACCGGAACATCCTGAAATATCAACATTGCCAACGTAGCCAATGTCCGCTGGCACAGCACACAGTGCCATGTACCGGTACATCCTGAAATATCAACATTGCCAACGTAGCCAATGTCCGCTGGCACAGCACACAGTGTCATGTACCGGTACATCCAGAACTATCAACATTGCCAACGTAGCCAATGTCCGCTGGCACAGCACACAGTGTCATGTACCGGTACATCCTGAACTATTTACATTGCCAACGTAGCCAATGTCCGCTGGCACAGCACACAGTGTCATGTACCGGTACATCCTGAACTATCAACATTGCCAACGTAGCCAATGTCCGCTGGCACAGCACACAGTGTCATGTACCGTTACATCCTGAACTATCAACATTGCCAACGTAGCCTATGTCCGCTGGCACAGCACACATTGTCATGTACCGGTACATCCTGAACTATCAACATTGCCAACGTAGCCTATGTCCGCTGGCACAGCACACAGTGTCATGTACCCGTACATCCTGAACTATTAACATTGCCAACGTAGCCAATGTCCGCTGGCACAGCACACAGTGTCATGTACCGGTACATCCTGAACTATCAACATTGCCAACGTAGCCAATGTCCGCTGGCACAGCACACAGTGTCATGTACCGGTACATCCTGAACTATCAACATTGCCAACGTAGGCAATGTCCGCTGGCACAGCACACAGTGTCATGTACAGGTACATCCTGAAATATCAACATTGCCAACGTAGCCAATGTCCGCTGGCACAGCACACAGTGCCATGTACCGGTACATCCTGAAATATCAACATTTCCAACGTAGCCAATGTCCGCTGGCACAGAACACAGTGTCATGTACCGGTACATCCTGAAATATCAACATTGCCAATGTAGCCTATGTCCGCTGGCACAGCACACAGTGTCATGTACCGGTACATCCTGAACTATCAACATTGCCGACGTAGCCAATGTCCGCTGGCACAGCACACGGTGTCATGTACCGGTACATCCTGAAATATCAACATTGCCAACGTAGCCTATGTCCGCTGGCACAGCACACAGTGTCATGTACCGGTACATCCTGAAATATCAACATTGCCTACGTAGCCAATGTCCGCTGGCACAGCACACAGTGTCATGTACCGGTACATCCTGAACTATCAACATTGCCAACGTAGCCAATGTCCGCTGGCACAGCACACAGTGTCATGTACCGGTACATCCTGAACTATCAACATTGCCAACGTAGCCAATGTCCGCTGGCACAGCACACGGTGTCATGTACCGGTACATCCTGAACTATCAGCATTGCCAACGTAGCCCATGTCCGATGGCACAGCACACAGTGTCATGTACCGGTACATCCTGAAATATCAACATTGCCAACGTAGCCTAGGTCCGCTGGCACAGCACACAGTGTCATGTACCGGTACATCCTGAAATATCAACATTGCTAACGTAGCCAATGTCCGCTGGCACAGCACACAGTGTCATGTACCGGTACATCCTGAAATATCAACATTGCCAACGTAGCCAATGTCCGCTGGCACAGCACACAGTGTCATGTACCGGTACATCCTGAACTATCAACATTGCCAACGTAGCCAATGTCCGCTGGCACAGCACACAGTGTCATGTACCGGTACATCCTGAAATATCAACATTGCCAACGTAGGCAATGTCCGCTGGCACAGCACACAGTGTCATGTACCGTACATCCTGAAATATCAACATTGCCAACGTAGCCAATGTCCGCTGGCACAGCACACAGAGTCCTGTACAGGTACATCCTGAAATATCAACATTGCCAACGTAGCTAATGTCCGCTGGCACAGCACACAGTGTCATGTACCGGTACATCCTGAAATATCAACATTGCCAACGTAGCCAATGTCTGCTGGCACAGCACACAGTGTCATGTACCGGTACATCCTGAAATATCAACATTGCCAACGAAGTCAATGTCCGCTGGCACAGCACACAGTGTCATGTACCGGTACATCCTGAAATATCAACATTGCCAACGTAGCCAATGTCCACTGGCACAGCACACAGTGTCATGTACCGGTACATCCTGAACTATCAACATTGCCAACGTAGCCAATGTCCGCTGGCACAGCACACAGTGTCATGTACCGGTACATCCTGAACTATCAACATTGCCAACGTAGCCAATGTCCGCTGGCACAGCACACAGTGTCATGTACCGGTACATCCTGAACTATCAACATTGCCAACGTAGCCTATGTCCGCTGGCACAGCACACAGTGTCATGTACCCGTACATCCTGAACTATTAACATTGCCAACGTAGCCAATGTCCGCTGGCACAGCACACAGTGTCATGTACCGGTACATCCTGAACTATCAACATTGCCAACGTAGCCAATGTCCGCTGGCACAGCACACAGTGTCATGTACCGGTACATCCTGAACTATCAACATTGCCAACGTAGGCAATGTCCGCTGGCACAGCACACAGTGTCATGTACAGGTACATCCTGAAATATCAACATTGCCAACGTAGCCAATGTCCGCTGGCACAGCACACAGTGCCATGTACCGGTACATCCTGAAATATCAACATTTCCAACGTAGCCAATGTCCGCTGGCACAGAACACAGTGTCATGTACCGGTACATCCTGAAATATCAACATTGCCAATGTAGCCTATGTCCGCTGGCACAGCACACAGTGTCATGTACCGGTACATCCTGAACTATCAACATTGCCGACGTAGCCAATGTCCGCTGGCACAGCACACGGTGTCATGTACCGGTACATCCTGAAATATCAACATTGCCAACGTAGCCTATGTCCGCTGGCACAGCACACAGTGTCATGTACCGGTACATCCTGAAATATCAACATTGCCTACGTAGCCAATGTCCGCTGGCACAGCACACAGTGTCATGTACCGGTACATCCTGAACTATCAACATTGCCAACGTAGCCAATGTCCGCTGGCACAGCACACAGTGTCATGTACCGGTACATCCTGAACTATCAACATTGCCAACGTAGCCAATGTCCGCTGGCACAGCACACGGTGTCATGTACCGGTACATCCTGAACTATCAGCATTGCCAACGTAGCCCATGTCCGATGGCACAGCACACAGTGTCATGTACCGGTACATCCTGAAATATCAACATTGCCAACGTAGCCTAGGTCCGCTGGCACAGCACACAGTGTCATGTACCGGTACATCCTGAAATATCAACATTGCTAACGTAGCCAATGTCCGCTGGCACAGCACACAGTGTCATGTACCGGTACATCCTGAAATATCAACATTGCCAACGTAGCCAATGTCCGCTGGCACAGCACACAGTGTCATGTACCGGTACATCCTGAACTATCAACATTGCCAACGTAGCCAATGTCCGCTGGCACAGCACACAGTGTCATGTACCGGTACATCCTGAAATATCAACATTGCCAACGTAGGCAATGTCCGCTGGCACAGCACACAGTGTCATGTACCGTACATCCTGAAATATCAACATTGCCAACGTAGCCAATGTCCGCTGGCACAGCACACAGTGTCCTGTACAGGTACATCCTGAAATATCAACATTGCCAACGTAGCTAATGTCCGCTGGCACAGCACACAGTGTCATGTACCGGTACATCCTGAAATATCAACATTGCCAACGTAGCCAATGTCTGCTGGCACAGCACACAGTGTCATGTACCGGTACATCCTGAAATATCAACATTGCCAACGAAGTCAATGTCCGCTGGCACAGCACACAGTGTCATGTACCGGTACATCCTGAAATATCAACATTGCCAACGTAGCCAATGTCCACTGGCACAGCACACAGTGTCATGTACCGGTACATCCAGAACTATCAACATTGCCAACGTAGCCAATGTCCGCTGGCACAGCACACAGTGTCATGTACCGGTACATCCTGAACTATCAACATTGCCAACGTAGCCAATGTCCGCTGCCACAGCACACAGTGTCATGTACCGGTACATCCAGAACTATCAACATTGCCAATGTAGCCAATGTCCGCTGGCACAGCACACAGTGTCATGTACCGGTACATCCTGAACTATCAACATTGCCAACGTAGCCCATGTCCGCTGGCACAGCACACAGTGTCATGTACCGGTACATCCTGAAATATCAACATTGCTAACGTAGCCAATGTCCGTTGGCACAGCACACAGTGTCATGTACCGGTACATCCTGAAATATCAACATTGCCAACGTAGCCAATGTCCGCTGGCACAGCACACAGTGTCATGTACCGGTACATCCTGAACTATCAACATTGCCAACGTAGCCAATGTCTGCTGGCACAGCACACAGTGTCATGTACCGGTACATCCTGAAATATCAACATTGCCAACGTAGCCAATGTCCGCTGGCACAGCACACAGTGTCATGTACCGGTACATCCTGAACTATCAACATTGCCAACGTAGCCAATGTCCGCTGGCACAGAACACAGTGTCCTGTACGGGTACATCCTGAAATATCAACATTGCCAATGTAGCCAATGTCCACTGGCACAGCACGCAGTGTCATGTACCGGTACATCCTGAAATATCAACATTGCCAACGTAGCCAATGTCCGCTGGCACAGCACACAGTGTCATGTACCGGTACATCCTGAAATATCAACATTGCCAACGTAGCCAATGTCTGCTGGCACAGCACACAGTGTCATGTACCGGTACATCCTGAAATATCAACATTGCCAATGTAGCCAATGTCCGCTGGCACAGCACACAGTGTCATGTACCGGTACATCTTGAAATATCAACATTGCCAACGTAGCCAATGTCCGCTGGCACAGCACACAGTGTCATGTACCGGTACATCCTGAAATATCAACATTGCCAACGTAGCCAATGTCCGCTGGCACAGCACACAGTGTCATGTACTGGTACATCCTGAAATATCAACATTGCCAACGTAGCCAATGTCCGCTGGCACAGCACACAGTGTCATGTACCGGTACATCCTGAACTATCAACATTGCCAACGTAGCCAATGTCCGCTGGCACAGCACACAGTGTCATGTACCGGTACATCCTGAACTATCAACATTGCCAACGTAGCCAATGTCCTCTGGCACAGCACACAGTGTCATGTACCGGTACATCCTGAACTATCAACATTGCCAACGTAGCCAATGTCCGCTGGCACAGCACACAGTGTCATGTACCGGTACATCCTGAACTATCAACAATGCCAACGTAGCCAATGTCCGCTGGCACAGCACACAGTGTCATGTACCGGTACATCCTGAACTATCAACATTGCCAACGTAGCAAATGTCCGCTGGCACAGCACACAGTGTCATGTACCGGTACATCCTGAACTATCAACATTGCCAACGAAGCCAATGTCCGTTGGCACAGCACACAGTGTCCTGTACCAGTACATCCTGAAATATCAACATTGCCAACGTAGCCAATGTCCACTGGCACAGCACACAGTGTCATGTACCGGTACATCCTGAAATATCAACATTGCCAACGTAGCCAATGTCCGCTGGCACAGCACACAGTGTCATGTACTGGTACATCCTGAACTATCAACATTGCCAACGTAGCCAATGTCCGCTGGCACAGCACACAGTGTCATGTACCGGTACATCCTGAAATATCAACAATGCCAACGTAGCCAATGTCCACTGGCACAGCACACAGTGTCATGTACCGGTACATCCTGAACTATCAACATTGCCAACGTAGCCAATGTCCGCTGGCACAGCACACAGTGTCATGTACCGGTACATCCTGAAATATCAACAATGCCAACGTAGCCAATGTCCACTGGCACAGCACACAGTGTCATGTACCGGTACATCCTGAACTATCAACATTGCCAACGTAGCCTATGTCCGCTGGCACAGCACACAGTGTCATGTACCGGTGCATCCTAAACTATCAACATTGCCAACGTAGCCTATGTCCGCTGGCACAGCACACAGTGTCATGTAACGGTACATCCTGAACTATCAACATTGCCAACGTAGCCAATGTCCGCTGGCACAGCACACAGTGTCATGTACCGGTACATCCTGAACTATCAACATTGCCAACGTAGCCAATGTCCGCTGGCACAGCACACAGTGTCATGTACCGGTACATCCTGAACTATCAACATTGCCAACGTAGCCAATGTCCGCTGGCACAGCACACAGTGTCATGTACCGGTACATCCTGAACTATCAACATTGCCAACGTAGCCAATGTCCGCTGGCACAGCACACAGTGTCATGTACCGGTACATCCTGAACTATCAACATTGCCAACGTAGCCAATGTCCGCTGGCACAGCACACAGTGTCATGTACCGGAACATCCTGAAATATCAACATTGCCAACGTAGCCAATGTCCGCTGGCACAGCACACAGTGCCATGTACCGGTACATCCTGAAATATCAACATTGCCAACGTAGCCAATGTCCGCTGGCACAGCACACAGTGTCATGTACCGGTACATCCAGAACTATCAACATTGCCAACGTAGCCAATGTCCGCTGGCACAGCACACAGTGTCATGTACCGGTACATCCTGAACTATCAACATTGCCAACGTAGCCAATGTCCGCTGGCACAGCACACAGTGTCATGTACCGGTACATCCTGAACCATCAACATTGCCAACGTAGCCAATGTCCGCTGGCACAGCACACAGTGTCATGTACCGTTACATCCTGAACTATCAACATTGCCAACGTAGCCTATGTCCGCTGGCACAGCACACATTGTCATGTACCGGTACATCCTGAACTATCAACATTGCCAACGTAGCCTATGTCCGCTGGCACAGCACACAGTGTCATGTACAGGTACATCCTGAAATATCAACATTGCCAACGTAGCCAATGTCCGCTGGCACAGCACACAGTGCCATGTACCGGTACATCCTGAAATATCAACATTGCCAACGTAGCCAATGTCCGCTGGCACAGAACACAGTGTCATGTACCGGTACATCCTGAAATATCAACATTGCCAATGTAGCCTATGTCCGCTGGCACAGCACACAGTGTCATGTACCGGTACATCCTGAACTATCAACATTGCCGACGTAGCCAATGTCCGCTGGCACAGCACACGGTGTCATGTACCGGTACATCCTGAAATATCAACATTGCCAACGTAGCCTATGTCCGCTGGCACAGCACACAGTGTCATGTACCGGTACATCCTGAAATATCAACATTGCCTACGTAGCCAATGTCCGCTGGCACAGCACACAGTGTCATGTACCGGTACATCCTGAACTATCAACATTGCCAACGTAGCCAATGTCCGCTGGCACAGCACACAGTGTCATGTACCGGTACATCCTGAACTATCAAAATTGCCAACGTAGCCAATGTCCGCTGGCACAGCACACGGTGTCATGTACCGGTTCATCCTGAACTATCAACATTGCCAACGTAGCCCATGTCCGATGGCACAGCACACAGTGTCATGTACCGGTACATCCTGAAATATCAACATTGCCAACGTAGCCTAGGTCCGCTGGCACAGCACACAGTGTCATGTACCGGTACATCCTGAAATATCAACATTGCTAACGTAGCCAATGTCCGCTGGCACAGCACACAGTGTCATGTACCGGTACATCCTGAAATATCAACATTGCCAACGTAGCCAATGTCCGCTGGCACAGCACACAGTGTCATGTACCGGTACATCCTGAACTATCAACATTGCCAACGTAGCCAATGTCCGCTGGCACAGCACACAGTGTCATGTACCGGTACATCCTGAAATATCAACATTGCCAACGTAGGCAATGTCCGCTGGCACAGCACACAGTGTCATGTACCGGTACATCCTGAAATATCAACATTGCCAACGTAGCCAATGTCCGCTGGCACAGCACACAGTGTCCTGTACAGGTACATCCTGAAATATCAACATTGCCAACGTAGCTAATGTCCGCTGGCACAGCACACAGTGTCATGTACCGGTACATCCTGAAATATCAACATTGCCAACGTAGCCAATGTCTGCTGGCACAGCACACAGTGTCATGTACCGGTACATCCTGAAATATCAACATTGCCAACGAAGTCAATGTCCGCTGGCACAGCACACAGTGTCATGTACCGGTACATCCTGAAATATCAACATTGCCAACGTAGCCAATGTCCACTGGCACAGCACACAGTGTCATGTACCGGTACATCCAGAACTATCAACATTGCCAACGTAGCCAATGTCCGCTGGCACAGCACACAGTGTCATGTACCGGTACATCCTGAACTATCAACATTGCCAACGTAGCCAATGTCCGCTGCCACAGCACACAGTGTCATGTACCGGTACATCCAGAACTATCAACATTGCCAATGTAGCCAATGTCCGCTGGCACAGCACACAGTGTCATGTACCGGTACATCCTGAACTATCAACATTGCCAACGTAGCCCATGTCCGCTGGCACAGCACACAGTGTCATGTACCGGTACATCCTGAAATATCAACATTGCTAACGTAGCCAATGTCCGTTGGCACAGCACACAGTGTCATGTACCGGTACATCCTGAAATATCAACATTGCCAACGTAGCCAATGTCCGCTGGCACAGCACACAGTGTCATGTACCGGTACATCCTGAACTATCAACATTGCCAACGTAGCCAATGTCTGCTGGCACAGCACACAGTGTCATGTACCGGTACATCCTGAAATATCAACATTGCCAACGTAGCCAATGTCCGCTGGCACAGCACACAGTGTCATGTACCGGTACATCCTGAACTATCAACATTGCCAACGTAGCCAATGTCCGCTGGCACAGAACACAGTGTCCTGTACGGGTACATCCTGAAATATCAACATTGCCAATGTAGCCAATGTCCACTGGCACAGCACACAGTGTCATGTACCGGTACATCCTGAAATATCAACATTGCCAACGTAGCTAATGTCCGCTGGCACAGCACACAGTGTCATGTACCGGTACATCCTGAAATATCAACATTGCCAACGTAGCCAATGTCTGCTGGCACAGCACACAGTGTCATGTACCGGTACATCCTGAAATATCAACATTGCCAATGTAGCCAATGTCCGCTGGCACAGCACACAGTGTCATGTACCGGTACATCTTGAAATATCAACATTGCCAACGTAGCCAATGTCCGCTGGCACAGCACACAGTGTCATGTACCGGTACATCCTGAAATATCAACATTGCCAACGTAGCCAATGTCCGCTGGCACAGCACACAGTGTCATGTACTGGTACATCCTGAAATATCAACATTGCCAACGTAGCCAATGTCCGCTGGCACAGCACACAGTGTCATGTACCGGTACATCCTGAACTATCAACATTGCTAATGTAGCCTATGTCCGCTGACACAGCACACAGTGTCATGTACCGGTACATCCTGAAATATCAACATTGCCAACGTAGCCTATGTCCGCTGGCACAGCACACAGTGTCATGTACCGGTACATCCTGATATATCAACATTGCCAACGTAGCCAATGTCCGTTGGCACAGCACACAGTGTCATGTACAGGTACATCCTGAAATATGCCAAAGTAGCCAATGTCCTCTGTCACAGCACACAGTGTCATGTACCGGTACATCCTGAAATATCAACATTGCCAACGTAGCCAATGTCCGCTGGCACAGCACACAGTGTCATGTACCGGTACATCCTGAAATATCAACATTGCAAACGTAGCCAATGTCCGCTGGCACAGCACACAGTGTCATGTACCGGTACATCCTGAACTATCAACATTGCCAATGTAGCCTATGTCTGCTGACACAGCACACAGTGTCATGTACCGGTAAATCCTGAACTATCAACATTGCCAACGTAGCCTATGTCCGCTGGCACAGCACACAGTGTCATGTACCGGTACATCCTGAACTATCAACATTGCCGACGTAACCAATGTCCGCTGGCACAGCACACTGTGTCATGTACCGGTACATCCTGAAATATCAACATTGCCAACGTAGCCAATGTCCGCTGGCACAGCACACAGTGTCATGTACCGGTACATCCTGAACTATCAACATTGCCAACGTAGCCAATGTCCGCTGGCACAGCACACAGTGTCATGTACCGGTACATCCTGAACTATCAACATTGCCAACGTAGCCAATGTCCGCTGGCACAGCACACAGTGTCATGTACCGGTACATCCTGAACTATCAACATTGCCAACGTAGCCAATGTCCGCTGGCACAGCACACAGTGTCATGTACCGGTACATCCTGAACTATCAACAATGCCAACGTAGCCAATGTCCGCTGGCACAGCACACAGTGTCATGTACCGGTACATCCTGAACTATCAACATTGCCAACGTAGCAAATGTCCGCTGGCACAGCACACAGTGTCATGTACCGGTACATCCTGAACTATCAACATTGCCAACGAAGCCAATGTCCGTTGGCACAGCACACAGTGTCCTGTACCGGTACATCCTGAAATATCAACATTGCCAACGTAGCCAATGTCCACTGGCACAGCACACAGTGTCATGTACCGGTACATCCTGAAATATCAACATTGCCAACGTAGCCAATGTCCGCTGGCACAGCACACAGTGTCATGTACTGGTACATCCTGAACTATCAACATTGCCAACGTAGCCAATGTCCGCTGGCACAGCACACAGTGTCATGTACCGGTACATCCTGAAATATCAACAATGCCAACGTAGCCAATGTCCACTGGCACAGCACACAGTGTCATGTACCGGTACATCCTGAACTATCAACATTGCCAACGTAGCCAATGTCCGCTGGCACAGCACACAGTGTCATGTACCGGTACATCCTGAAATATCAACATTGCCAACGTAGCCAATGTCCGCTGGCACAGCACACAGTGTCATGTACCGGTACACCCCCTGAAATATCAACATTGCCAATGTAGCCAATGTCCGCTGGCACAGCACACAGTGTCATGTACCGGTACATCCAGATCTATCAACATTGCCAACGTAGCCAATGTCCGCTGGCACAGCACACCGGTACATCCTGAAATATCAACATTGCCAACGTAGCCAATGTCCGCTGGCACAGCACACAGTGTCATGTACCGGTACATCCTGAAATATCAACATTGCCAACATAGCCAATGTCCACTGGCACAGCACACAGTGTCATGTACCGGTACATCCTGAACTATCAACATTGCCAACGTAGCCTATGTCTGCTGGCACAGCACACAGTGTCATGTACCGGTACATCCTGAAATATGCCAAAGTAGCCAATGTCCTCTGTCACAGCACACAGTGTCATGTACCGGTACATCCTGAAATATCAACATTGCCAACGTAGCCAATGTCCGCTGGCACAGCACACAGTGTCCTGTACAGGTACATCCTGAAATATCAACATTGCCAACGTAGCTAATGTCCGCTGGCACAGCACACAGTGTCATGTACCGGAACATCCTGAAATATCAACATTGCCAACGTAGCCAATGTCTGCTGGCACAGCACACAGTGTCATGTACCGGTACATCCTCAAATATCAACATTGCCAACGAAGTCAATGTCCGCTGGCACAGCACACAGTGTCATGTACCGGTACATCCTGAAATATCAACATTGATAACGTAGCCAATGTCCGCTGGCACAGCACACAGTGTCATGTACCGGTACATCCTGAAATATCAACATTGCCAACGTAGCCAATGTCCGCTGGCACAGCACACAGTGTCATGTACCGGTACATCCTGAACTATCAACATTGCCAACGTAGCCAATGTCCGCTGGCACAGCACACAGTGTCATGTACCGGTACATCCTGAAATATCAACATTGCCAACGTAGCCAATGTCCGCTGGCACAGCACACAGTGTCATGTACCGGTACATCCTGAACTATCAACATTGCCAACGTAGCCAATGTCCGCTGGCACAGAACACAGTGTCCTGTACGGGTACATCCTGAAATATCAACATTGCCAATGTAGCCAATGTCCACTGGCACAGCACACAGTGTCATGTACCGGTACATCCTGAAATATCAACATTGCCAACGTAGCCAATGTCCGCTGGCACAGCACACAGTGTCATGTACCGGTACATCCTGAAATATCAACATTGCCAACGTAGCCAATGTCTGCTGGCACAGCACACAGTGTCATGTACCGGTACATCCTGAAATATCAACATTGCCAACGTAGCCAATGTCCGCTGGCACAGCACACAGTGTCATGTACCGGTACATCTTGAAATATCAACATTGCCAACGTAGCCAATGTCCGCTGGCACAGCACACAGTGTCATGTACCGGTACATCCTGAAATATCAACATTGCCAACGTAGCCAATGTCCGCTGGCACAGCACACAGTGTCATGTACTGGTACATCCTGAAATATCAACATTGCCAACGTAACCAATGTCCGCTGGCACAGCACACAGTGTCATGTACCGGTACATCCTGAACTATCAACTTTGCTAATGTAGCCTATGTCCGCTGACACAGCACACAGTGTCATGTACCGGTACATCCTGAAATATCAACATTGCCAACGTAGCCTATGTCCGCTGGCACAGCACACAGTGTCATGTACCGGTACATCCTGAAATATCAACATTGCCAACGTAGCCAATGTCCGTTGGCACAGCACACAGTGTCATGTACCGGAACATCCTGAAATATGCCAAAGTAGCCAATGTCCTCTGTCACAGCACACAGTGTCATGTACCGGTACATCCTGAAATATCAACATTGCCAACGTAGCCAATGTCCGCTGGCACAGCACACAGTGTCATGTACCGGTACATCCTGAAATATCAACATTGCAAACGTAGCCAATGTCCGCTGGCACAGCACACAGTGTCATGTACCGGTACATCCTGAACTATCAACATTGCCAATGTAGCCTATGTCTGCTGACACAGCACACAGTGTCATGTACCGGTACATCCTGAACTATCAACATTGCCAACGTAGCCTATGTCCGCTGGCACAGCACACAGTGTCATGTACCGGTACATCCTGAACTATCAACATTGCCGACGTAACCAATGTCCGCTGGCACAGCACACAGTGTCATGTACCGGTACATCCTGAAATATCAACATTGCCAACGTAGCCAATGTCCGCTGGCACAGCACACAGTGTCATGTACCGGTACATCCTGAACTATCAACATTGCCAACGTAGCCAATGTCCGCTGGCACAGCACACAGTGTCATGTACCGGTACATCCTGAACTATCAACATTGCCAACGTAGCCAATGTCCGCTGGCACAGCACACAGTGTCATGTACCGGTACATCCTGAACTATCAACATTGCCAACGTAGCCAATGTCCGCTGGCACAGAACACAGTGTCATGTACCGGTACATCCTGAACTATCAACAATGCCAACGTAGCCAATGTCCGCTGGCACAGCACACAGTGTCATGTACCGGTACATCCTGAACTATCAACATTGCCAACGTAGCCAATGTCCGCTGGCACAGCACACAGTGTCATGTACCGGTACATCCTGAACTATCAACATTGCCAACGAAGCCAATGTCCGTTGGCACAGCACACAGTGTCCTGTACCGGTACATCCTGAAATATCAACATTGCCAACGTAGCCAATGTCCACTGGCACAGCACACAGTGTCATGTACCGGTACATCCTGAAATATCAACATTGCCAACGTAGCCAATGTCCGCTGGCACAGCACACAGTGTCATGTACTGGTACATCCTGAACTATCAACATTGCCAACGTAGCCAATGTCCGCTGGCACAGCACACAGTGTCATGTACCGGTACATCCTGAAATATCAACAATGCCAACGTAGCCAATGTCCACTGGCACAGCACACAGTGTCATGTACCGGTACATCCTGAACTATCAACATTGCCAACGTAGCCAATGTCCGCTGGCACAGCACACAGTGTCATGTACCGGTACATCCTGAAATATCAACATTGCCAACGTAGCCAATGTCCGCTGGCACAGCACACAGTGTCATGTACCGGTACACCCCCTGAAATATCAACATTGCCAATGTAGCCAATGTCCGCTGGCACAGCACACAGTGTCATGTACCGGTACATCCAGATCTATCAACATTGCCAACGTAGCCAATGTCCGCTGGCACAGCACACCGGTACATCCTGAAATATCAACATTGCCAACGTAGCCAATGTCCGCTGGCACAGCACACAGTGTCATGTACCGGTACATCCTGAAATATCAACATTGCCAACATAGCCAATGTCCACTGGCACAGCACACAGTGTCATGTACCGGTACATCCTGAACTATCAACATTGCCAACGTAGCCTATGTCTGCTGGCACAGCACACAGTGTCATGTACCGGTACATCCTGAAATATGCCAAAGTAGCCAATGTCCTCTGTCACAGCACACAGTGTCATGTACCGGTACATCCTGAAATATCAACATTGCCAACGTAGCCAATGTCCGCTGGCACAGCACACAGTGTCCTGTACAGGTACATCCTGAAATATCAACATTGCCAACGTAGCTAATGTCCGCTGGCACAGCACACAGTGTCATGTACCGGAACATCCTGAAATATCAACATTGCCAACGTAGCCAATGTCTGCTGGCACAGCACACAGTGTCATGTACCGGTACATCCTCAAATATCAACATTGCCAACGAAGTCAATGTCCGCTGGCACAGCACACAGTGTCATGTACCGGTACATCCTGAAATATCAACATTGCTAACGTAGCCAATGTCCGCTGGCACAGCACACAGTGTCATGTACCGGTACATCCTGAAATATCAACATTGCCAACGTAGCCAATGTCCGCTGGCACAGCACACAGTGTCATGTACCGGTACATCCTGAACTATCAACATTGCCAACGTAGCCAATGTCCGCTGGCACAGCACACAGTGTCATGTACCGGTACATCCTGAAATATCAACATTGCCAACGTAGCCAATGTCCGCTGGCACAGCACACAGTGTCATGTACCGGTACATCCTGAACTATCAACATTGCCAACGTAGCCAATGTCCGCTGGCACAGAACACAGTGTCCTGTACGGGTACATCCTGAAATATCAACATTGCCAATGTAGCCAATGTCCACTGGCACAGCACACAGTGTCATGTACCGGTACATCCTGAAATATCAACATTGCCAACGTAGCCAATGTCCGCTGGCACAGCACACAGTGTCATGTACCGGTACATCCTGAAATATCAACATTGCCAACGTAGCCAATGTCTGCTGGCACAGCACACAGTGTCATGTACCGGTACATCCTGAAATATCAACATTGCCAACGTAGCCAATGTCCGCTGGCACAGCACACAGTGTCATGTACCGGTACATCTTGAAATATCAACATTGCCAACGTAGCCAATGTCCGCTGGCACAGCACACAGTGTCATGTACCGGTACATCCTGAAATATCAACATTGCCAACGTAGCCAATGTCCGCTGGCACAGCACACAGTGTCATGTACTGGTACATCCTGAAATATCAACATTGCCAACGTAACCAATGTCCGCTGGCACAGCACACAGTGTCATGTACCGGTACATCCTGAACTATCAACTTTGCTAATGTAGCCTATGTCCGCTGACACAGCACACAGTGTCATGTACCGGTACATCCTGAAATATCAACATTGCCAACGTAGCCTATGTCCGCTGGCACAGCACACAGTGTCATGTACCGGTACATCCTGAAATATCAACATTGCCAACGTAGCCAATGTCCGTTGGCACAGCACACAGTGTCATGTACCGGAACATCCTGAAATATGCCAAAGTAGCCAATGTCCTCTGTCACAGCACACAGTGTCATGTACCGGTACATCCTGAAATATCAACATTGCCAACGTAGCCAATGTCCGCTGGCACAGCACACAGTGTCATGTACCGGTACATCCTGAAATATCAACATTGCAAACGTAGCCAATGTCCGCTGGCACAGCACACAGTGTCATGTACCGGTACATCCTGAACTATCAACATTGCCAATGTAGCCTATGTCTGCTGACACAGCACACAGTGTCATGTACCGGTACATCCTGAACTATCAACATTGCCAACGTAGCCTATGTCCGCTGGCACAGCACACAGTGTCATGTACCGGTACATCCTGAACTATCAACATTGCCGACGTAACCAATGTCCGCTGGCACAGCACACAGTGTCATGTACCGGTACATCCTGAAATATCAACATTGCCAACGTAGCCAATGTCCGCTGGCACAGCACACAGTGTCATGTACCGGTACATCCTGAACTATCAACATTGCCAACGTAGCCAATGTCCGCTGGCACAGCACACAGTGTCATGTACCGGTACATCCTGAACTATCAACATTGCCAACGTAGCCAATGTCCGCTGGCACAGCACACAGTGTCATGTACCGGTACATCCTGAACTATCAACATTGCCAACGTAGCCAATGTCCGCTGGCACAGAACACAGTGTCATGTACCGGTACATCCTGAACTATCAACAATGCCAACGTAGCCAATGTCCGCTGGCACAGCACACAGTGTCATGTACCGGTACATCCTGAACTATCAACATTGCCAACGTAGCCAATGTCCGCTGGCACAGCACACAGTGTCATGTACCGGTACATCCTGAACTATCAACATTGCCAACGAAGCCAATGTCCGTTGGCACAGCACACAGTGTCCTGTACCGGTACATCCTGAAATATCAACATTGCCAACGTAGCCAATGTCCACTGGCACAGCACACAGTGTCATGTACCGGTACATCCTGAAATATCAACATTGCTAACGTAGCCAATGTCCGTTGGCACAGCACACAGTGTCATGTACCGGTACATCCTGAAATATCAACATTGCCAACGTAGCCAATGTCCGCTGGCACAGCACACAGTGTCATGTACCGGTACATCCTGAAATATCAACATTGCCAACGTAGCCAATGTCCGGTGGCACAGCACACAGTGTCATGTACCGGTACACCCCTGAAATATCAACATTGCCAACGTAGCCAATGTCCGCTGGCACAGCACACAGTGTCATGTACCGGTACATCCAGAACTATCAACATTGCCAACGTAGCCAATGTCCGCTGGCACAGCACACCGGTACATCCTGAAATATCAACATTGCCAACGTAGCCAATGTCCGCTGGCACAGCACACAGTGTCATGTACCGGTACATCCTGAAATATCAACATTGCCAACATAGCCAATGTCCACTGGCACAGCACACAGTGTCATGTACCGGTTCATCCTGAACTATCAACATTGCCAACGTAGCCAATGTCCGCTGCACAGCACACAGTGTCATGTACCGGTACATCCTGAAATATCAACATTGCCAACGTAGCCAATGTCCACTGGCACAGCACACAGTGTCATGTACCGGTACATCCTGAACTATCAACATTGCCAACGTAGCCTATGTCTGCTGGCACAGCACACAGTGTCATGTACCGGTACATCCTGAAATATCAACATTGCCAACGTAGCCAATGTCCGCTGGCACAGCACACAGTGTCATGTACCGGTACATCCTGAAATATCAACATTGCCAACGTAGCCAATGTCCGCTGGCACAGCACACAGTGTCATGTACCGGTACATCCTGAAATATCAACATTGCCAACGTAGCCAATGTCCGCTGGCACAGCACACAGTGTCATGTACCGGTACATCCTGAAATATCAACATTGCCAACGTAGCCAATGTCCGCTGGCACAGCACACAGTGTCATGTACTGGTACATCCTGAAATATCAACATTGCCAACGTAGCCAATGTCCGCTGGCACAGCACACAGTGTCATGTACCGGTACATCCTGAACTATCAACATTGCTAATGTAGCCTATGTCCGCTGACACAGCACACAGTGTCATGTACCGGTACATCCTGAAATATCAACATTGCCAACGTAGCCTATGTCCGCTGGCACAGCACACAGTGTCATGTACCGGTACATCCTGAAATATCAACATTGCCGACGTAGCCAATGTCCGTTGGCACAGCACACAGTGTCATGTACCGGTACATCCTGAAATATGCCAAAGTAGCCAATGTCCTCTGTCACAGCACACAGTGTCATGTACCGGTACATCCTGAACTATCAACATTGCCAACGTAGCCAATGTCCGCTGGCACAGCACACAGTGTCATGTACCGGTACATCCTGAAATATCAACATTGCAAACGTAGCCAATGTCCGCTGGCACAGCACACAGTGTCATGTACCGGTACATCCTGAACTATCAACATTGCCAATGTAGCCTATGTCCGCTGACACAGCACACAGTGTCATGTACCGGTACATCCTGAAATATCAACATTGCCAACGTAGCCTATGTCCGCTGGCACAGCACACAGTGTCATGTACCGGTACATCCTGAAATATCAACATTGCCAACGTAGCCAATGTCCGTTGGCACAGCACACAGTGTCATGTACCGGTACATCCTCAAATATCAACATTGCCAAAGTAGCCAATGTCCGCTGGCACAGCACACAGTGTCATGTACCGGTACATCCTGAACTATCAACATTGCCAACGTAGCCAATGTCCGCTGGCACAGCACACAGTGTCATGTACCGGTACATCCTGAACTATCAACATTGCCAACGTAGCCAATGTCCGCTGGCACAGCACACAGTGTCATGTACCGGTACATCCTGAACTATCAACATTGCCAACGTTGCCAATGTCCGCTGGCACAGCACACAGTGTCATGTACCGGTACATCCTGAACTATCAACATTGCCAACGTAGCCAATGTCCGCTGGCACAGCACACAGTGTCATGTACCGGTACATCCTGAAATATCAACATTGCCAACGTAGCCAATGTCCGCTGGCACAGCACACAGTGTCATATACCGGTACATCCTGAACTATCAACATTGCCAACGTAGCCAATGTCCGCTGGCACAGCACACAGTGTCATGTACCGGTACATCCTGAAAAATAATCCGGGATTTATTTTATTTTCAACTGTGAAAGACACAATTTTTGAATGATAGGGAATGACGCCTTTTGCAGGACAAATATAACAAGTAGGGATGGGACCGAATACTGAAATGAATGTTCGAATATTCGTTTTAGGTATTCTGATATATTCGAATATTTGTTTTGTTAATACTACTATATACGGCACCCTGTCAGATTACTTACCTATCCCAAATATGTATACTATGTGTACTTAGTTGTTTTAACTTGTTTCAGTGGTAAATGAGCGATATAACTTTGTGAGTTTAGGCAAATATAAAGAAATGTAAGATATTGTGTATTGATAATTAATTTGTTAATCTTCTTTTTTTCAGAACCATGAAGCTTGTTTCTGCTGTGCAGATTACACGTTGCCTGGGTTTTGTCTAATAACCGCATAAAGTACTTCCAAGCACGTGATGGTGGCATTGTTTAATAATAAAGACTCTTGTATAATATACGGCGTTGATATAATGGAGAATAATTTACAAGTGACGTATAGTAAGATTGACCAGATCATGTTAATTTTGTTAAAGAAATTCATTGGCTGATAATGGATTCATTTTGATTGGTTTACTTAGAGAGTAATTGTAATTTACTGAAACAAGTTAACCGTATAGATGTCACTTAAGGATAATAAACAACAATGTACGCCTTGTGCAAACTGTGAAACTGTTATCACAACATGGCCCAGTTTTGTTATTTGTGGATACAATGCGTCATATTCGCGCCTCCTACAAACCGTTTACTTGCGGCCCTTGTACAGACGTGGCCCCACTGCCAATTATCAATTGTGGTTAATTGGACATGTTTAGCATGTGTTGTAAAAACGTAACACTGCCCCCGTCCACCTGCTAGGCAGGAAATATGACTGGAATTCATGTAAACTTTGCAATCAAACTGGAAAAAAACATGATTTTTAAAAGAAATTTTGTTTTTTAAATAAATGAGAAAATCGAATATTCGTATTCGTTTTATATATTCGAATATTATCCAATATTTGAATATTCGAGTATTCGGTCCCATCCCTAATAACAAGAACTTTCAGAGGACAGCACGACCGACTATTCAAAGTATTTCAGTTGGTGCCTTGTTTTGAAAAGGAACAGGGCATAAATCTGTCACAATACAAAGCTGATTTATGGCAATTATTTCACCAGAAGCTAAAGCTGACGACAGTGTTATATTCTAAGTTTCAAATGAAAACCTTATGTAGTCTTTGCAATATGGGACTTTTTACTCTAAAATGTATTCTGAAAATCTTAAGTGAAAAAGAGCTGTTTATAAAACAGTTATGCCCCCCTCTAGGTTAAAAGCAATCTTTAATACTGGTGAAGATGGGCTCAAAACTGTGGGATACAGAGAGCAGAAACTGATAAAAAGGTCAATTTTTTAAAAATCAAGGGCAATTACTCTGCAGTTACTGAGGAAATTTGGTTGATCATCAAACTTGGCTAAGATAATATGCCCCCAAACATTTTCATCAAGCTTGTTGAAGACTGGACGAAAACTGTTAATGCTCAGGTGAGCGAAAAAGCACCATTTTCTGACAGACACTTTAGTGTTGATGAAAAAAGAAGGTTGACACAAGACCAGTGTTGATGAATAAATTGTTAAATTAAGATATAATTTTCAATTTATTGTTGTTTATTGGACAATAAACAACGAATTGGAGTTCTGATGCGTAGGAATTAAACCATGAGGGCGTTAGTCCAAGTTGTTTAATAGCAATGCATCATAACGACAAAAAGTTGTTTATTGGACAATAAACAATGATAATGCAAAAATTATTTTGATTTTAACGTGATTTAACATATATTTTTCCAATAATATTATTGCAATATGAACTACTTTTTACTATGCTCCGCTCAGATTCGGGACTATTTTTGCGTTGTTTATTGGGTAGTTTAACAACGATAATTTTGTTCTTTGTCTATAGAAAAATAAGCGAGTATCATGACAGAATTAACTTACCCATCCAGCATATCTTAACGAATGTTAAACTTTTCCACATACTTGTAGCCACAGGAAACACAAATCCCCATTTGGTGGCAGGCTGGGTTTTGGTGAATGAAGACGGTTTGATGGAATCTTCTTAAGAATTCCAAAAGTTCTGTCAAACTATTTTAAAACTAGTCCTGTGGATTTGGGGGTGGAACAAAAACAGGCCCCACCCTCTTGTAGCTATCAGGTCATTTTTTGGCCAATTTTTTAGCTATTATTGTGTCATATTTCCAATGGTGAAAAGTATCTTTTTTTCCCCAAAACCAGTCTCAAAAGTCCCAACTGACAGGTTGACTTTCAGATGTTTGGAAATAAGAGGTGTTCTGTGTAGAAATAAAGACTGTTGAAGTTGTAATAACTGTTTTACTGATTTGTTTTTGTTCTATTTTTTGTAGTTTATCTATAATTATTCAAATTTTATTAATCAAACAATAATAATTTTTCCCAGTTTTAGGTAAATTGATACTAAAAGTCCGAATTTTATGGGTATAGGTCATATTCCCAAAATGGTGAAAAAAAACCTGCCTATGATGCATGAAAATGGTTTCTAAGAATTTGGTAAAGGATTGTCCATGAAAAATGTCTGCCTAATTATTAGAATATACTGCTTTCTTACAATACTGGTATTTCTGGATAGCACAGATGTATCAAAAGCGTTATAAAATATTAGTTCTTCAAAGGTACTTGTTAACCCACACACTGCTGACCAATTAAACTTCACTGTAGATACTTCATGCTCATTTGATAATAAACACTTAAAAAAAACTAGTAGAACATGAAACTGTGTAATATTTGAATGTAAAAATTCAATAGTAGTTCCCATCACAATATAAGGTATTATGAACCAAGAGTTGTTTGTATTAGGCTAACAAAAAATAATCATTTGTTTCTCATGCAGCGCCGCAACGTTTTTTTATGGCCTGCCACAATTATTTTTTTTACTATTTTTTGACGATTGAGCCCAGGTTTTAAAAGAGCAGTCCAGAAATTTGTTAATAAAAATAAAACTTTGCAGAAAGTGTTTTTAATGGGCATGTAACCGAACAAAATACAAAATCAAAAGTGGTTTTGAACAATGCCTTTCATAAATAAGAAACAGATTTCGGACGAATAAACAACATAAACGTTCATAAGAACTATTACTACAATTACCCAGTATTGAATTAGATCCCATGGACAGCGGCTTAAAATTATACGAATCCACATTTTAACATAGCAGAAGAAGAGTAACCCGAGGGAGATTTCGGTATTCCCAGTAACTTTCTTCCTGTCTGATTTTATAAATTGGATTATGAAATACTGTGTAAATTTTGAAAAAAAAAGTCATATTCGATCGGGAACCTTTATAAATATCGTCTATTTGTTGATTTAAATGTTTGTTTCGTAGATTCTTTTGCTTGTGTAACAGCATTCCTTATTTTTTCAACAAAATCTGTGTCAATATAAGTCCTATGGAAACAAACCAAAATGCCAGCTGCATTGACAAGAGTTGATTTTCCATTCCAAAAATTATTGGTGATTTATTGCAAAAATAATTCCTATTTTTGACAGTTATAAAAATATGAATTACGAAAAGTTAAATTCTACAAATAGAAGTACTTTAATGCTTCAATTTGAAGGCACTTATGTTAATTATAAACATTCAAATTGATTGTCTTTTTACGTCAGCTTGCATAAATGACGATTTGTGATTAATAAATCTTTATTTAGAATTATATAAAAAGGGATGCTTATGTTGTTATTTAAACTTAAAATTGTATATAATCTGTACTTATTTACTTGTTTAAATAAGCCATTACATAGTGCCAATAGAAAAGAGTAGGAGCAAAAAATAAATAAATAAATACTTTAATTTAAAAAAATCACCCTCCCTCCTGATTTTTGGAAAAAGTGCCTGAGAAACAATTCATTAAATTTTTTTAGCCTTAAAGACTAAATGCAACTCACATTAAAAACTGCAAAAACTACGTCCTGTAAAATGAAGTGTTATTATTTTCCAATCAAAGCCTAAATATTTCAGAACTATGTTATTCATTAAAATCAGCGAGTTTGTTTTTTTCAGTTCTGTTAAACAGATCTAGTACCAGCTGAAGAATTTTGTGTTGTGAGATCTGTTATTTTTCTACACCACTTTAAAACAGATCTGGTAATGGAGAATTTTGCCATGTGAAATCTTGCTATTTGGGAAACATGTAAAAAATAATAATTCAATTAATAAATTACTTAACTAGTGTAATATTGTTTGAAATCGGCATTTTAGGTCCATAACAATCTCTGTACAAAATTGCAAGGATAAAAAATAAAAAGAACCAAGTTTTTTTTCAACTTCTGGTCAATTTGACTTTTACCTTTTACCAAATGACTCAATAAAATCAATAGGGATCTAAATGCTTCGTAACAATCTAAAATTTTGCGTCCATTGTTTATCAACACCGAAAATATTTTTTGTGTGATCTACATTACACTAAATGTATTTTCGCTGTATTGAGAAGTCTCAGTGTCAACACCTTTAATTACACCATAAGCGCTAATTGTTTGTTTGACAAACACGGAGAGTTCTGCAAGTATCATCAATGACACCATGGTTATTGTTTGCAGAGTAATACAAAAGGTGTGAAGTGGTTTGTCAAGTGGTGTTTACACTACGGTTCGTTTGACCCTGTTCTTATTTCTTATGCATTCTGTATTATTGCACATATTTTTAATTGCGTAAAATTAAGAAATAAAATATAAAACACACAAAATTAGAACTATATATTACATTTTTAAACAAACCCAATATAAAACATCACGAAACGTATTGGGTACCAATATTTGCTTATCCATGTGTAAGCGTCTTAGTGACGTCGATCGAGCATCTATTGAAAATGGTGGCCAAAATACTACGGATGATATTTATAACAGAAAAGCTAGGAGTTTTTGCTTATATCCGCGTATAAGACGCACCGAAAAAATAATATAATTTTCGGATGAAAAAAAGTGCGGCTTATAGGCGAGAATTTACGGTACTTGTAGTCGTAACCCACCTTCCTAGCAAACTGTACGAACCCAAGCCTAAGGGTTCCTTTCAGTCAGTTTGACCTTGACGTTTGACCCAAGGACTGAACGAACCTAGGCCCAAGGGTTGGAAAGTTATTGCCTGGACAAGCTCTTCCAATTATTTTTTTTTTATAATCTTTTGGTCAGTTTGACCTTGACCTTTGACCCAATGACCCCAATTGATGCTAAATTGCCCAATTTTATGGGTATAGGTCATATTCCCAAAATGGTACAAAAAGCCCTGGGAATATATGGCTTGTTAAAATTATTCTTGATAAATCATGGACAATTACGATGAGTTACTGATACATAAAAAAGTATTCTAACAAACAAGAAACCTCACTAATAATGTAAAAACAATCTTCTTAAATCTGAAAATTGTGGTACTTTACCACAATTCAGTGTAGAAACAATGGTTAAAAAAGCTTTTGACCAGCTTTAACGATGGCAAAATTTGGTAATACCTTTTACATATGTCCATCCAGGAGGTGATTTTTCATTGAAAAAGTTTAACAAAAGATGATTAAGAACTAATTCAATTCAGTGTTCAATGCATCACTTAATCCAACATGATTTCAGTTAAAGAATTGGACAAAACTGTTTGTCAACCAGATTATCAAGTCATTGATCAGTCATTTAAACAATAGCAAAACAAAGAATATACGAAAATAACTAACTAAAACTACACTACCAGAAAATGGACCTTTAACAGTATGATTATATGCCTTTAACTACTAAAATAATGGACAATGTCATGTGCTTTAATGATCGATCATCTGACTGGTATACTCACCATTCAACTGACAGATTCAATCAATTCAAAATGTTTGACTAGCTGACAGGATTTACCTGTCAATGGTTCAAACCAAAGACATTGGGTTCAATGATCAACCGGCTGACTGGCCTTTGCCCATCAAGTGACAGACCATGTGAAAGGTCTGTTTACAGGTCTGCTAAAACTACTAAAAGGTATAGGCCATCACAGGCTGAGTGAAGGTCTCTCTACTCACCACTAGGCAATCAACAAACAGACCATCAGCCAGCTGACAGGGTGAGATGATCTACTGACTACACTGAACTTCCACAACTAAATACACTTACAGCCACAACTAAATACACTACTGAACTACCACAACTAAGTACAGAACTGAACTACCACAACTACACTACTGTACTGAACTACCACAGCTAAATACACTACTGAACTACCACAACTACACTACTGTACTTAACTACCACAACTTAATACACTACTGAACCAGTGATTTTTTTTACCTCTGCGTCCTGAATCGCAGTATTATTGCCGTAGACTCAAAGTTGCAGTTTATGTGCGTTCGCGGGATGCATGCATTTTGTAAATTGCGAGTCCCGTCCGGCAGTTTCGAAGCGTTTTGTGTACGAGTACTGTCATAATAGAAGGTAAAATTTACAATCGCACCGTTCCGTCTATTTTTATTACGACCATTCTCATTGGATAATCGATTTGCGAATAACCAATGGCAATCGTCGTGACGTTTCTAAACGCAATGGTGTTAAGGTAAAGTAATATTTAATTTTTTGGGAAAGTTTTTTTAAAGTTCGTCTGCAACATGGGTCCGAACAGGGGTGTCATTATTAACCGATAGCCGATCAAATTCATCATTTCAAATCATGAGAAAATCGTTTGTTTTTTTTCAGGAACTTAAATATTGCAATAGGTAATATCACAAGGGGGCCCCCTAGACCACTAGCCAAATCTCTTAGATTTAGATACAAATCGCTTGTTTCATTTGATAATGACAACCCTGTCCGAAAAGAAAAATGACACATGACTGAAAGCAATACTCCTGAAGTTAACTCTGGTCAGGTTCTACCAAAAATCGTCCGAAAAAATATGTTAATATAATAAAGATTGTTTAGCTGGTGAGCATGTACAATGGAGCTACACAATTTAATAACATGTACTGCACTTTGTGTACGGTGGCTAAAAAAAAAAAAGGGAAAATTACTTGTGTTAATATATATATAATAAAGAGTTAATTGCATTATTGCCTTACTCATCTTATTAACTGACTGCTTATATTCCCATTTGAATAAATGAAAATTTCTGAACTCACACACTAAACTTTGGGACTCATAGATTTTTAGTCCAGCGATTCCTAGGACTCATGGCTGTGAAATTGTAAAAAAATCACTGCTGAACTACCACAACTAAATACACTACTGAACTACCACAACTTCACTACTGAACTATCACAAGTAAGTACACTGTTCTAGTAGAACTGTGGTCCTATGATCCAACACCTGAACGGCACCAGCCAAACAGATGACAGACCATGTGAAAGGTCTATTTAGACCTACTGATCTGGACTGACCAACACAAAGACTGGCTAAGTGAAGGTCTATTCTTACCAATGGGCAATCAACAAGCAGACCATCTGAATGGTCAGCCAGCTGACAGGGTGAGATGATCTACCGACTATACTGAACTACCACAACTAAATAAACTACTGAACTACTACAACTAAATACACTACTGAACTACCACAACTAAATACACTACTGAACTACCACAACTAAATACACTACTGAACTACTACAACTAAATGAACTACTGAACTACCACAACTAAATACACAACTGAACTGCCACAACAACTAAATACACTAATGAACTACCACAACTAAATACACTACTGTTCTACCAAAACTAAATACACTACTGGTCTAGCACAACTAAATACACTAGTATGTACACAATCACTAACTATTTTAATCTGCTACACAAAACTTATCTTAGATATCCCCCAAATACTTACTGCAAAATGGATTGATAAAGTGGGTGTCAAACAAAAGATAAATTAATTCAATATACAAATATGATATATAATCGATAAATTGCAAGAACATTTAATTTGGTTTAAACTCATTAATTAATCAATACAATTCAGTCGTAAATTTAATAAAGTCATTTAATTAATAAATACAAACATTTAGATATAACTGGATGATAAAGAAGGTTATTACTGGTAAAAACAATCTCATTAAAATCATCTTCAGTCTGACGCTACCATATTGTCCGCTGACTGGATCTGATGACTTTGCATTAGGGGTCACGTTCAGATAACCTCTTAAGAAGCCAATCAAATTGTTGCCCTCAACATGTTGTGGTATAACTTTATATATAAACCACAAAACCTATGCACAAAATTAATGTGAACTTTGGTTGTTTAGTCACCTAAGGTACCACTATATCTATTGTTATCTCCGTCAAAATTAACGGTAAATGATTTATTCCTGAGGATCAGCTGGAAATGCATCACTTTTCAAAAATCATGGAGAAACTTTGCTGTGCAAAAAGCAATTTCATTTGGCGCAGCAGGGCTGATACTTTATTGTTCGGAGGTCATCTAAACGTGACCTGCTTTGCGATGTCTTCAGATCCTAACTATGTTAGGATTTGATTTTAATGAGATTGTGGTCAAAAATAACTAACTAGAAAGTGGTTTTACTACCCTTAGTGCAGGATTTTTACTATATTTAACAAGGTCCAGTAAAAAGGCACACTCCCAATGCAAAATTCGTTTATTTTTCCAAAGAGGAATGAAACAAGAATATATTCCCCAACAGGAATAATAAGAATATTGGTAGAACTGATATTTGCTCCCCATTGCTGCTTTGACCTGTAATTGTGGCCTTTACCTTTAATCTATGGCCCTGATTAACACACCAACAGGCTGTCTAGTTGAGGCAACATTTGAGAAAAATGATTTTAAAATCCATCAATTAATGGCCAAGTTCCAGACAAGCAAAAGCCATTTCAACATCTGACCTTTAAGTATGACCTTTACCTTTGATATATAGTCCTGGTTAATGCTCGTGAAATGCTATCTCATTTAGGAAAACATTTGCACCAAGATATTTGAAAATCCCTCAATCCATGAACAAGTTATAGTTTGGACAAGCAAAAAGCCAATTTTGATCACTAAGAGTGACCTTAACAACATCTGACCTTTAAGTATGACCTTTACCTTTGATCTATAGTCCTGGTTAATGTTCGTGAAATGCCATCTCATTTAGGAAAACATTTGCACCAAGATATTTGAAAATCCCTCAATCCATGAACAAGTTATAGTTTGGACAAGCAAAAAGCCAATTTTGATCACTAAGAGTGACCTTAACCTTGACCTTTGACCTACAGACCTGTTTCATGAGCGCATTACGCAGGCTCATTGCGGTAAATATTTGTGCCAAGTATATTAAAAATATGTGGCAAGATACAGCTTGTACAAGCAATTTCTAATTTTGACCATTGACCTCTAGGTGTGACATTGACCTTTGACCTGATTCATGCGCACTACACACCATCTCTCTGCAGCAACAACTTGTGTCAAGTAATTTTAAAACCCTTCACCTATGGCCAAGATACAAAAGTCTGGACAAGCAAAATGTCACTTTCTAATCAAAGGGCAATTAACCAGTAGCAAAAACAAGCTCCGCCTTTCTGTTTGTCTAAGGTTGTTTGTCTAAGAATTTGAAGCAAATTGATTGGATTATGCAACCATCTGCTATTATTTACCACTGCAATTTAAACCCATAATTGGTCAACTTGATCATTGTTTGACAAATATCTACTGGTCAATTACTTCAAGAAAAATCATCAGAACAGAATGACCTGAATTTTTTTGTTTGTTTATTTGGATTTTTTTTGCCGTTTTTAACAGTTTTTCAGTCATATCACGGCGGTCAATAAAGCTACTCACACTTTTCCTCGGCAAGCTTAGCCGATCTAAGCAGTTTACCAGTACTAAGTGCACATACTAGTACTTATGTCAGTAACTGAAAACTGCCCTACTTGAATCAGAGGTAGGGGGAGAATGGCCGTGAAACTAATTTCATGACCAATCCCAACACAAGTTATGCGCCCAGGCTGGGGTTCGAACTCACAATACCTGGATTGACAGTCCATGGCAATATGTACATTTCCTCTTAATATATGGATGCTGCATATAAATTTTCATTGAATGTGAGTTGTTAGTTCCCGACATCTCGCACACAAACAAAATCTATAAAAATGTAATTTTATAGTCAAAGAGCAATAACTCCCTAAAAAAATCATCAGACAGGACAATATGCGCAAGTCCACTTGGTAGGGTTGCTGCATAAAGTTTAAATTAATTCAAGACATTGGTTCCTGAGATCATACAAAATACTGAACGAACTGACATGGGGTATGATGGATGAAATCTCCAGGGAAGAGCATTTTGACACCCGGAAAAAATGAATGACAGTTGAATTAGAATTTGGACGGAGAGAAAAAGTGTCAAAGATATATTCCTCCCATTGGGAAGCATAAAAATTTCCAAATCAGAAGTGATAAATCCTGAATACGTCAGACGTAAAAAGTTGTAAATCATGACATTACTTGTAAGGTTATAGATAAACATCATTAAAATACCATTAAAATTCAACCAATATAACACAAAATTAAGCAGTTCATTAATTAAATAACTTTCTTAAATGTGTCACACTTAGCAAGATTTCATGACATGAAATTCCCAATTTGATCGATACCAGACCCATTCCCAAAGCTGTGAACAAAATCGCTATAGAGTCTATTTTCATACATTAGCCTCACAGACTTGGGCATATGTTTTTCAAACAACAAGAATGTCGTAAGGCCCTAGGTCGCTCACCTGATGGGCTAAGCAAGTTTCATGTTGATTAGGCAACAAATGTAGCCTCTAGAGTGTTCACAAGCTTTTGCTTTAATTTGCGCTGGTGACTTTGTTTTTGACCCAACATGACCCAGTTTTGAAATCAACCAAGGTATCATAAGAACAAATGTTCTGGGCAAGTTTCATGTTGATTGGACAAAAAATGTAGCCTCTATAGTGTTCACAACCTTTTTCATCAATTTGCCCTAGTGACCTAGTTTCTGACACCACATGACCAAATTTCAAAATTCATCCAAGAAATCATTGAAATAAATGTTCTGGGCAAATTTCATTAAGATTGGGCTATATATGTGGTCTATAGAGTGTTCACAAGGTAAATGTTGAAGACCAATGATTAATGACGAACAATTAACGATAAACGATTAACGACGGACAAAAGGCGATCACAAAAGCTCACCATGAGCATGTTGTGCTCGGGTGAGCTAACAAGAGAGCCATAAGGCCCTAGGTGGCTCACTTGAGGGGCTAAGGAACTACTGTTTTGAGCAAGTTTCATTAAGATTCGGCTAAAAATGTGGCCGCTAAAGTGTTCACAAACTTTTTTTTCAATTTGGCCTGGTGACCTACACCTGACCAAGTTTTTATGTGTTCCGATCAAAATGTAGCTTTTTATGTTATTTGACCTAGCACCATTGTTTTTAACATCAGAAGACCCATTATAATATAAGAATGTTAATTCACCATTCACCAGTGTTACCCACGACCCTGAGTTATTATCCGACAAAATATTATTTTGTTAAAATCTAATATTATTTTGTTAAATGTATTTAAATTATGCTATTAAAGTAAACTTTACAATAATCTGAAATACAACTTATCTTAAGCGGTAACAGCCTTTCAAGAAGTCAATGCATCTGAAATTATATGCATGCTATCCATAAAATATCAGCTGTTCAACAAAAACAACCGGGCCTTTTTTCTGCCATTTTGGGGGCCGAAATTCCAATGAAAAAAGAACATATCTTTCCCGTATTTTAACCTATAAATGCCCCCCAGAGTTTTTACTTTATGTAGAAAAAAAATGACCAAAATTAGACAAAAATTGGCCAAGATAGAGCAATTTTCATGAACAATGTAACTTTTGTTTCAAGAAAAATAAATGTATAACATAACAATGTATGTTTGTTTATATTACATAGTAGATGTATAATTAGTCTAATTCATGAGAAGTGCAGCGAATTTAGTGTTAATTTTTATAGAGGGCTAAATTCGCTGGAACATCTCATCGCCTAAAGACCATTTATGTGGTGGAAACCTAAGTTTTAATTTTAATAAATTTCCATTATTTGCAACAATCAAGTTATATATCAACGTATTTTATTTAAACAACACATAAACTGATTAACATATGCCAAAATTTACCTAGGACATGCGTTAAATTCCGATTTAAACTTGTGTATTCATCTACTACATTTATGTACAGACCGTCATTCTTTTGCCTTGATTACACCTTCATCAAAAGCATTAACCAATCTGATGACGAATGTATTTATTAATAGAATCGATAGACCAACTGATGTGACGCAATCCATTCAGCGAAGCAGAATATTGATTAAAGTTTACACATTGGAGGACAGCGAGATTATTCACAAATGCAATAGTGTGTAGGTTTAAATGCCTCAGGCATGCAAAATGAAAGTGTTATCATACTAATATTTATGGAACATCAATTAGGAATAGTTTCTCTGTCCTGGTAATTAAGTTTTATAATTTGCAACATGTGTAGAACAACTCTGTAATTTCGGGACGTGAAAATCCGGTCACTATTCTAAAGACAAACTCAGTATACTGGTCATGGACGTAATTCAGGCCTGTAAAGTGTACGTAATATTCGGCCACCCTTCAAAAAGCGTTTTTGCGATAGAGATTAATATTGTTTAAGAACAATTAGCAAAAGAACTTTCTATAGCAACAGACTTTTACAGATTTTTCGAATCCAGTAAGTATATCGTTATTTACTTTTGAATTGAAATCTCAATATCATAACAGGAAATATTGAGTCACGTGGGGAAACTGACGTCATCATAAGCACACACCGAAAATATGGTGTTGCATGATTACAGATTTAAATTTAGTATTTCTTCTAACCGTAAACAAATTTTCACAAGCAAATTTGACGAAATAGGAAACACCCGCTTCTGTTTAACAGATCACATCACTATTTTGCCCTGACATGTTTTCTCTTTAAATTCAGTTATCTCAGATTTTCTTACAATACAGAGAATATTCAGCCACTAGATTTACCCGGTCCCAGTTCTAGTTAGCAATTCAGTAGACAAATCGGCCCCTTTGACAATTCGGCCATTAGACTTATCGATCCGTACAATGAATGATGTGTTTGTTATAATTCAGAAATTCATATTCATATTAATAATATCTATATTTAATTGAATAATATATTCTCAATTTTATTCATATCAATTATAGCTGTTTACTTACTCACATAAAAAACAAACACCCGCACAGGTGAAAATTAACATCTATACAGCTAAGATTTCAAATTGAATTATCTCCCTTGAATAGAATTAAAGGCAGTTTAAAGTTATCTATAGCTCACGTCACCCTTGGCTTCAGATTTTCAAAACTTGTTTACTTTATTTTTGACATAAAAATGACGTTTAAACAAAACAAACACAATATAAACAAGCAAAAGAAAGAATCGAAACCATTTGCAGTTCACCATTGCCAACATTGGTTTAAATTATACAGAATTTAAGGGGAAGGGGGGGGGGGTGTACCGGTGAAAGAGTCGTTTAGGTGGGATATTTTAGTCAAAATATTAATTTTTGTAAACCTTGATCGTTACTCTTTAGATAAGGATAGTTATGTAAAAAAATATATTTTGTTATAAACATTGCAGAGGATACTAAATAGAGGCCGATTTTTATGTACATTTGAGCTAGGAAAATGGACATTTTATACGTAGTTTATTTCCGTTTATTTAGTTTCCTTACACTCGTCCATTCTGATTTTAACTTACACGTTATATGAGTTTTGAAACCAGGATTATTGATGTGAAGTTTAATTTTGATCAGTTGTGTGAGATTTAAAAAAAACAACCCCCAAAGTGGCTGGAATTACGTTCATGACCAGTAGGAACAAATTTCCACCACAGAATTGGTATTTTCCCAGTTAGACACGCCATTATTGCCCATATTAAATGTATATGTATAATAAAGTATAAGAATGATTTTACGAAATTCCCGAAAATGTCCCTTTTACCCTTAAATTCCCCTCTTGAAAGGACTGGCCACATGCCCCTAAAACCCCAGAAATGGGCTGACAACTGGCATGAAAATGCACGAAATTAGGACAAACAATTTCGTCTCATGCATATATTGATAGTAATTTGATTTAAATACATCAAGTACTGACAAAATCAAGTAATCAAACCATTGGCTGCTAGAACAGCACATCGAGGGACTATACATGTTTTTTCCTGATTACATTTTGCGCAATTCGTTTTGAGGTAAAATGATTAAGTTCAACCATGCACCGGAAGTTCGCCATTACACTTCTGGCGGAAATGACTTTGGTCTAGGTTACATACAACTTGTCGTCTGTAAATGAAAAACAGTACTGCAGTATTGTATAATTAAATACACATTATTTTAATTACAATTAATTATAACTTTACAAAAAATAAATCGTCAAAAAAACACGACGGGCATATAAAATCACGGTCAAATCGAACAAGTACCGTAGCATATTCGTAATAGCTAACTCAGGTGATTTAAAATCTTGACTGACAGCTAAATATTTTTTCACTAACTGTTTTGACAATTTAACATTTGATAAAATACTGTATTTATGGAAAATCCAATACTGCATTATTGTTTAACTTACATTAAATATATTAAATATATTAGTATAATTTAATGATTACAGTATGCGTTTCGTTGGTCGTTTCCTACTCTGTATTGCGGTAAGGTAAACCTGGGAGGAAAAGTGCGCTCGATACAGGTTACAGACAACTATACATTGTCAACATGCCGATAAATTGTTACACAGATCACTCGCTTTTCCATGTGCGAGTGATCCGTTATATCCGTATCCGTGTCCGTTCATTAATATTGGCTCTGGATACTTGTCAACTCGTCTGTAAATGTGTCCGTGTCCGTAAAAAATCGCTCACTGCGCGATTCGTCACGGATGCGGACGAATACGGACACGGATACGGACAACTGGAAATGACCCAGCGTAATTCAACTAGAGCGATATTTTTGATTTTACGGACACGGACGCGAATCACGGGTGACGGATCAGGCGCACATGGAAAAGCGGCCTTTATATGGACGCGTGGTCCGTTAGCAGTATCCGTATCAATGAACGTATCCGCCTGTGCGTATATCCGTAGTGCGCAATATTGTATTATATATATACACACATGTTTGTTATGTATTATTTACAAACGGTAAAATAATCATTCTTCATTAAAAGTTTAATGTCGAGTCACCCCCGGCCTGTCTCTCTCATTTAAGGCTTCGCTTTAGGGCGCTTTTCCACATGTCCTTATCCGCATCCGCATTGCGCAAATCCTCATCCGCAAAAAAAATCGAACAAACAGTTGGACCGTTTCCATATGTCAGTAGTCCGTATCCGCAAAGCGCATCCGCAAAAGCCGTACGTCCGCTAGAAATCGCTCGGTGGCCGATTTTATGCGGATGCGGACGACATGGTATCTAACTTAGCATGATAACCAAAGGGCTGTTGTACATAAAACATTGGACAAATAGAAGAAATATTCTAGATACACCTGAATAATTCAACCTAAGACTCACCGAGTACAAAAACTCGGTAATAACGGGTAACCTTTAAACGAGTCATTGCTGACGCTGTAGATATGCTTGTTGGATGCTTTATACTGTTCCACCACATGTGAATGGTTTCGCATACTGGCAGAAATATTTGCAGCCGACATAATTAAACATATGTAGAAGCTTCTTGCTCATACATTGTAATTTGAAAATAAGAGGAAAACTAAAAAAGTTTACGTTTATATGCGGATTAATGGAAAAGCGCGTGCGTGTATGGAAAAGCGGCCTTCGAGAAAACTAATTCAGTACCAAAATAAATATATGGACAAACCTACATGATGCTCGTAATTAGTGGTCAAGTTCAATACATTTACAGCTTTTGTAAAGATATATATATATTTTTATAGTCAGCACAAAGTTAATTCGTTTTAAAAAAGAACATTTAATCTTAGAACAATGTGTTCGAGTTGGTCTCGGGGACATGCCCGAAAGCGGGCAGGAAGGCGCCGTCTTCTCGGAGAGCTCGTTGGATAGCGCGGGTCTGGTCTCGGAGCACAAAAGTTTGAACATACATTCTGTTGAAAGTTAAACACACAATTTTCAGCCCGATTGCAATTGTTGCCGGGCAGGCGCGGTCCTATTTTGGACACAACGTCTGGCGGCAGTTCCTTATTTGTGACTGGGGCATAAGACAGCCGCAGTAGGCAGCTCAGCTGACCCTAAATAGATCCTTATCGTGTATTCATAACACTGCTTTAGTAACATCGTAGCACTGGTGCTTGTGTGATGTGTCCACTCGGAGCTTTGAGATTTTACTTACTTCTAACAGATTTCGAACTAAATATTAAAATCAATATATCGCTTAAATCTTAAATTTTGTGAAATTGAATGTGTTTGATTTGATATCGAGAAATCATCTATTTCTCAATTTATATCTTTGAAACTGCCATGCATAATGGGATATACGCCTAAACAAGACTTTCGGAAGTTTCACTTTGACCATATGGTACATCTTATCACAATGATACGTTTTATTCAACTATTTCATGTGTCTATTTCGTAGTGCACCAGGTCATTCCGCTCAAACACTTAGTTTTGTAGATGCTTCTTATGTCCTTTTTTTTTTTTTTTTTTACTTTTCAGACGCATCGAACATAACTTTTAAATTGTTGAATGTGTGTGTGGTCTACTGACGAGGGGGCGGGTTGAGACAGCAGTGACAGTGGAAATCCAAATGTCCTGTATGGTGACCACTAACAAACCCAAATGCACTGGTCGGGAATTGAACATGGGTCACCCAGGTGGAGTATGCTATCCATGCAGCCGCCAACAATTCCACATGATTCGCCCGTTTTATCAAAAACAATTTTCTAAGGCACCGAGGGTGTTAAGGAGAATGAAGAGAAAATAGTGGTATGTGTACAGACGGGCGTATATTTGAAAAAAAATACCGAAATGAATTGTTTTTACGGGAACGAGCGAACAGACGACGGATGGACGGACGGACGGACGAACGAATGAATGACTAGGCGTTAAATGGCTGCTAGGTTCGTTCCCCATCCCCTCTGACTTGTGCCCTCTCTCAGGAAGGTTACGTCTGGAACCGACCCTGTTACCGATACGTATTCAACTTACACGCCATGAAACACAACATGTCAGTAATAGTAAAACAGTGAGTCACATTAGTAATAGTATATTATCTGCTATATTATGTTATGCTCTAAGTGGATTGTGAGCCTATAAATAAGACGTATTTATAATAAAGTCTAAAATTCCATTCAAAGCAATACTTGTACTGAAAACGATAGTGTACATGCATGTATATTCGGGTTGTATCAAATATCCTCGTCATATCATTGTCATATATAAATACAAGTCTCTCATATTAACACTATATAATTTTTCAGGCAGCATATGCAGGATTGTTAATCACTTTTCTTTTGATTACAGGATGTGAAGAAATGGATATTTACATGAAGTTTAAATTTTCATGAGAGTGGAGATGCATAAAACAATATGTTAAGTTACAACTCTTAACAATAAACAGAATGTACATAATGTCCTTCCGCTAAAATAATAAATAAATAAAAACAATTGCAACGGTGTTTCCAAAGGAACATGTCACTTTTAATCAGATTACTGCAATGTACGTAGGGTTATTTGATAGTCTAGTAAAGCTACAAAAAGATACACTGTACATTATCAAAATGTTGTCGATTGCTCTATTTTGCAATGGTTGCAGTGATTCCCAACGTGTCTGCGCCTGCGTGATTGCGATCTCCGTCAAGTCATTCGGAAGCATTCGGTACAATTATTGGCGGGATGTTCTATTACAAATGGCGTAGACAATTGACAGTAGGACCAGATCTGTTTTTCTTTAAACCCGCAGTTCTTCCGTACATTTCCGATCAGTAACAAAAATATTCTGGAGTTCAGTCAGCAAAGGTAAATGTAATGTATTTGATAGGTTTTTCTCTTATTCCTAAACAGCTCGGGATTATTTTCAAATTGTATTCTCAAATGCACGTGCACGTTATGAAAATTGAAATCGTATTAGACTTTGCCTATTGGCCGTAGAAGTATTTTGTCGGTGTATACAGGTATATCCAGCATGGTCCAAGTAAACATGTGAACTTGCTGTGGTTCTAGAGCTAGCTCTTTCAACCATACAAATTGGTGTATCAAATGGGGGGGGGGGGGGGGGCAATATTACTGGGATCTAAAATCCAGTCAAATTCTGTCTGTTGGGAATTGCTTCATTTTTGTACAAGTCCCGTATATGCCCGCCGCTCCCCCCCCCCCCCCGGGGCAAAATATTGATAGGTGCATTATGCCATGGAGCTTTTCCGTTGTTTGTGTAACCCACAGGGGCATGTCATGTGACCTTTTGGGGTGACCCATACCTTATAATACCTGTAATTATAGACAAGGGTTCTGACTTCATTAAGGGTCACTTTGGCAGTGTGTGACTTTAATGTACAACAAAATTTTACTTTATAGCCTTTAAGCCCTTATACTTCACCAAACTGAAGGTAAAACATCAAATTAGTCACAAACAATCACGATTCTTTCGATGCATATACGACGTGTCCGATCTAGCCATTTTACTCGCAAATTGGGTACGAAATTTTCAACTACGACACGATCGAGAACATGACAATTATGTCAAAAAAGTGATTAACAGTCTGAACAGTCGCTATGCAGTTCAAACTTCCAATACCAATAAACTATAAAACCAATATACCTATTCCTGAAATACAATAATGTCAATTAACAAATTTTAACGAGTTTTTTCAATTTGTTTGGAAGTGTTTACGAAAATTGATATATCTTCCGGAAGCCTCATATGACGTCATGCATTGTAAGAAGCTGTCATTGGTTGACCTACTCAATTAAAAATAGTACCACATTCGATACCCCTCGTTTGTTATCCCAATGTATAGTTAATAAACCGGTTCCCGATTTTAGTATTACGAGTGTTGCGTGAACCGGGTTCATTGAAGCGGATATAAACAAATGCACATGGTTCCGTAAAAACAAAGCACGTGGTTCCGGAATGAACATAAACACATGGTAGAAATACTACAATTATGAATTTAAACCAGAGTAAAGCCATAGAATTGGCCAAAGCAGGCCACAGTTTTGTCATTATCGGGTATTGACAATATCGTTATATACACACGTTGCATAATTAAAACAATAGAATATACTATTTAATTATTTTACCATTTGACTAGCATAGTCTGGCTTGTTGTTAATTCGTATTTTATGTAAAATAATTAATATGAAATCTGAATGTCGTTCCGGTCAACGTTTACATTGAATCCAGTGATGTTTACGTTTTAATACCTGTTTCCGGCTATTCCATATGCTACCGTTGTTGAGCCGAGAACCAGTGATCTCTAGTAGCCTCATTCTGAAATGGGTAAGCCTGTTCCTATCATCCAATCAGTAAATGGTTAACAAAATCATCTTTCCTTGTAGTGACGTCAACGCATCGAAAAACAACATGGCTGAAAAAGTTGCTTTGTAGATCTTGAAACGGGAAATTGTAAAAGTTGTAGGTTGTTTGTCATGTCCAGTATTTTGTCGATCGATTATATGTATTGTAATATGTTTAGAAGCGACTTTTGGTATGTTTTCCGCCCATTTAGGTATAATAATTGATTTTTGACATAATTGTCATGTTCTCGATCGTGTCGTAGTTGAAAATTTCGTACCCAATTTGCGAGTAAAATGGCTAGATCGGACACGTCGTATACGCATCGAAAGAATCGTGATTGTTTGTGACTAGTTTGATGTTTTACCTTCAGTTTGGTGAAGTATAAGGGCTTAAAGGCTATAAAGTAAAATTTTGTCGTACATTAAAGTCACACACTGACAAAATGGCCCTTAATGAAGTCAGTACCCTTAATTACAGGTATTATAAGGTATGGGTCACCCCAAAAGGTCACATGACATGCCCCTGTGGTGTAACCTATAGAAATGAATGTATGCACTGGGTTACTCCTTGGAGCTTGTGCATGGGAAAGGTGGTGATGAAATTATAGCAAACATTATAAAAACTAAATCAAAATGACTGTTGGCGACAAAACACACTAAAAGCGTGTGAATTATAAGTATATTTTTGCAAAAAATGAATCATTTGTTGGAATGAAGTTCCATTTCTCACCTTTCAACTTGATAATATGGCTTCTCATTCAATATTGTACATCATAATAAAAATTCATGTGTAAGTAACCAACAAATAATTTGTCAAACTAATTATCTATTGCAAACAAAATTATATATACCAGCCAGTTAACAAGTCAGTCTGCAATGAGCCATGCAGAATGACTGATGAAGCGCAGTTAGGACCATTCATTGTTAGTGATTGTAGCCTAATGAGGCCAAAAAAAAAGTTGTTGGTTTCCGCTAACGTCTTGGAAAAAAGTATGGTATGAAGGCAGGGCCCTGAATCAGTTTTGGGGGAAGGGGCCCACCGCCCTCTGGAGGGGAATTTTGACTGACCGGGGGAATATTTTAATATGGAAGTTTTTACAGATTAACTGATTTGAAAACTAACTCAACCCGAACAAACTTGCGTCTAATTGTCGTTTGGTAAAACATCATGTAATCTTTACAGCAACTGAAACACCTATAAATATAAATTTGATTATTCTTTAGCACAAAAGACCATAGCTCAGAATCTACCGATACCGCTTAAAGTTTGGACTAGGCTGCGGTATACATGTAACACTGCAAAGTTTGGACTAGGCTGCGGTATACATGTAACATTGCAGCTATACACGAGTCATTTCCACGAGTGTTTTCCTGATTTCGCCGACGTTAATAAATAGTTTCTAGCCCAGCACGATTTTATAACGGAGATATGAAACTAATATAATTCAATATGCAACACATATTTTTTTGTAAAAGTAATTTGCAGTCCCGCTTTTTAAATTATTAATTAATTTAATGTATTCATTTAGAAGACGGAAAATGGAAAAACACTAAAACTCCATTATATCGCGATTCGCGGGGTCCATGGATCGCAATCGCGATATAACTTGTCAGATCATTTATGTGCATATACATGTAAACACAAGCCTATTTTCGCTATCTCAAAAGTAAATGTAATTAAATCACCTTTTCATTGTTGTTAACATCCATAATGTGGTATATCCGTACGTAAAATATTCTATTTGTATATAAAAATATTATATAGTTCCTTGTAATTAAATTTAATTCAGTTATCACAACACACATACTGAATCGAAATGCGAAACGCCTATCCGAATTGTACTGTTCACACGTCATAAACACAGATTTTATTTACAGTTAAAATACACATGTACATGCGCGAAAATTATGCTGAAATGTAAAACGTCCTGTCATCCGCGCAGAGAACTGTGAGATCTTTACTTTTGAATAAAAGTTTTGTGGCGCATACCAACCAACTTTTTTTATCGCCATTGATGTGCAGTTAACATTTCCTCTTAAACAAAAAAATACTTTTGCCGTATCGATAATGTTATTGTCGTTCAGCTAGGTCAGTATTGATTTATGACATGCAGGTACTGTGTAGTAACACCCTCCACGTGGACAGCGTATAATTCAGCTGCTAATTAAAGCGACACCAGTGAAAGGACGTTGTCATGGGTGGCATGCGCGATATAAGCTGATGATTTCAAACTGTTTCACTTTGATGTTGAACAGATCAGTTTATTGTTTATCGCACATAACATGTGTCAATGAAATATTAGTTATGTAGAGATCTAGACCAAAACGGCTATACTTATGATGCGGAAGATTATTGGCATCTTAACTAGGTTTTCTGTTATTTTTTGTGTATTTTTTTTGCAGACCTCCAAGGGGGAATTTTTCCATTTTTTAGGGGAAAAACTTATTTTTCAGGTGGGGGGAATGGGGCCGATATTCGGCGGCAAAAATCGTATATTGAGGGCCCTGGTAGGTAGGCATAACTTTTTTTTGTTGATAACTTTTTTTTCCTTCGTGACCCAACAAGCACAGATCTACATCCGCTTTAAAAACTTTTTTATAAATAGTACAATAATATATTGCAAAACAAAATATATACAAAAACAATGAACACTTGATTCATAGTATTTAATGCTGTTGGAGTAAATTCGTTCATGCATAAATGCAATGTTTCATACATACCTAACTATGATACGGTTCAAATTTCAATGATCTCAAACATCCAGACGACGGTTTCTACACTTGGCCCACTGCGACACGGTCACGTCATAAGGGAACTGCTCTGTCGTCTCTCCATCCATAGATATCAAGGGTAGAGCTGCGAGGGTTTCGTTGTTATGACGACTAAGCAGCGACGTCTTCACCCTGCCTTTCATTTCGACATTTTACCGATGAATGAAAATCATAAAAGCAAAATTTGCTCAAATCCCATGATGGATGGGATTTACAAAAATAATTATTCTAATTTAAAAGGTGAGATAATAATTAATGTAAACATTTGAACATTTCATTCATGTCGCTAATTTTATAAAATACAAACGTTTTTTGTTTTCACAGTTTTCAGGTAAATAGAGACGCATACAGTATGTTCTTATTAAAGTGCATTCAAGTATCGATTAAAGTTCAACTTGCTATCTTACCTACCCGGTAATTTAGTCGATAAACTCTGGCAATCGAGAACCGCCTCCTCTAATCGATTATCTTTGACAAGTGAGCCACACGTGTAGATAATAAACAATGTTTTCCCAGTTTATTGGTTTATATTTATAACTTGTCGGGCGGCTGATTAAGGCACGTCGCTGCAATTAAGGGATGTCAGAAGACCACCCCAGATTACAAAGGCATGTCGCTGCAATTAAGGGATGTCAGAAGACCACCCCCAGATTACAGATAGCGACACGCCATATTGGCCTGGGGGAAACCGTGTTTTTTAGTAATTGGTTATAACTTAATTTTTATAACTTATTAAAACTAATAATAAAACAAAGATACACTTGATATTTAATAGGCAGTTTATGTAAAACAATTTGAAAACCAAAGCCAAAGTTTCAATGTTCACAATCTTCACTTCTGACATGAGGTCCTATTTCCTTTTCTCATGCGGGTGCATTGTTCTTGTTTTTTCCCCAATTTAAACACACAGTGACACTGTACGAATTAGTAATTCTTCTGTAGTGTGATTTCAACACTTGCAGCAGGGAAGCCACAATGGCCACAAACATCCTTCCTTGAAGTTGAATTACATTTGCAGGTATAAAAACATGTTTCAATAAGGTTTTCACAATTTTTGCAGGTGGTTCCTTGGTCTAGTGGTAACGCACTGGCTTCACAATCCAGGGGTCTCTGGTTCAATCCCCCACCACACTCTAATATACTAACTCGTTTTCCGGATGAGACATTAAACCGAGGTGCAGTGTACTACAGTACATGCCACGCGAAACCCGCAGAATTATTTGACAGTATTAATAAAAAAAAACAACAGTGAAAACGCATATAACAGTCACGACGAATTAATATCGTGTGTATATAAGTTTAAGTTTACATTTACAATACGGACAATAATCATTAAAATCGACTTAAAATTATAAATCACTGATAGTTCTTTTGTTCATTACAAAAAATTACCCCTTTTACGTACATGCCACAGTTGAATAATTCGCTTAATTTGAATGTGATGTCACTTCTACAATAATATGAACTGATGTCCATTTAAATGATTTATTAGTTATTTGTTAATTAATTGTTTCGATTGTTACGTGAATGTGTATACGGGGTTCTTGTGATGATTATAAAAACGAATTATTATCTTATTCTCCATGGGCGTGATTATTTCAAACATTCCTTCTGTTATAATATCCATTCAGTTTATTTGTATACATGTACATATAATTATAATTTATAAAATTTACTTATTGTTTACTCAACGAAATCCATCATAACGGTTATTGTAGCCTCTCCTAAATTTTGTGTTTGCTAAAGAAAACATCATTTGTTCCAGTTCCCGATGAGGGGTTTGGGTGAGTGCTTGTTGACCAAAGCTACCTTTCTGTGTTTTCACATGTGGTGTATACAGGCCACCAATGTATTGACTGCCGTGTCAATATAGCAAACAAACTGATCGTGGCATCGAAATTCTGTTCATTCATTTTTATGTATTTTGGGATTTATCTCCCATTTTTCTAATAGTCATTTAAAATTCCAGTTCACTTCCCAAATGATAATGAAGCTACATATAGCCTACATAAGATAGCAGTATATAGCAATAGTTTATTCAGTTTTTGTATCATAATACTATTAAGTTTTTTAAGATGGCAATGAATAACCAGTTCTCCGATTATTAAGGCGGTTAACTGGTAATACATTGAATATTCGATTATTCGCGTTCACAACGCGGGTGTTTGTTGAACAAAATATAGATGCAAAAAGTCTTCCTGTGTCGCTAATCCGCAGTATCTTATCGCTAATCAGTGTCAATTACTGACCCGGAGGCACATGTAGTGTGACAGTGGACTGGTTTGCGATAGCGGTTCTTAATTGTTTAAAATGGCAGGGGTCGTGAAAGCCTAAAGGGTGCAAACACCTCTTTGTTTGTCAATGAACGCTGTATTGGTTCTCTTGGCTGTATTGGTTTTAATTAGTTGCATAAAAAGACAAAGTGAAACTATGAGTTACAACATATTCTTGTCAATAAGCCCATATTATATTTGCGCTTTCATTTATCTTGATAATAAACTAAACTTTAAATGTTGTTGTTGATATAATGTAGGCACTAAAAATGAGCATCCATTTAACGCCTTTTATCAACAAACTAAAATATATATTGAAGTATTGTATTAATTTGTATTACTGTTTCGTTTTATAATGTTTGTAAATTATGACCCGATACATTGAGATATAACTTAATTATTCTTACCAATAACTTTCCACAAAAAGTCGCTCTAAGTCATACATGTAGTACAGTTTGTACATTTATATAATGAATGTTATTAATGCCGAACAATGATTAATGTTCCCTTTAAGTACATGTAATTATTCATATTTAGCTAGTATAATCCAAACTAATACATTCAAATATCAATTATGCAAAGTTTTCTAACACCAATTATTTATTCACCTTTAAGTGAAAATATTGCGTACAGGTGTGCATTTTACTGATTATTTTTTCGTCACGATTCATGGCGGGACAATACTATTCGCCACGAAAGTTCACGAACAAGCGTGAATTTTCTTCGCGGGAATTAGTGAAAATTCGTGACATCGTGAGTGAGCGATCTGCGCTTCGCGATCAAATTGGTTCGTCGCATTTTGCGAACTTTGCGGCTTTTGCGCGGCACATACTGTAAGTGCTTCACACCAAGCACTAAAATACCCAGGGACGCATCTGGAACGGGGCGTCTTTTGTATCTTGCACCTTCCCGGTAACTCGACTAACAAGTCTTCTGGGGGCGATGGCCATATGGGAGAGAATCCCAGTGCACTCGATAAAAATGTACTACACACACACGCAGGTCTCATACCTTTAAAGCCTTTAAAAACTTTTATTTTGTGGAAAATCCTTTAAAATAGTGATTTTTTTCACCTCAGGGGAAAGCATTATTAGATGTTTATATTATACTTTGTCATAAAACATTAATTGCTTTGCTACAAATTATAACTTAGATTATCCATTTACTTGGTTTGATGAAAAATTGCTGGTATTGTTTACAAAAATGCCTCCATCTTAGTCAATTTTTGTCTGATTTTGGTCCATTTTTTAGCTCACCTGAGCACAAAGTGAGTGCTCGGTGAGCTATTGGTATAGGGGACCTCTCCGGCGTCGTCCGTCCTTCCGTTGTCAAGGTGCCGTCAACAATTTGGAACGTTATCGCGATTAAGACTACATTTTTTATTCAATCTTTACCAAAATTGCACAGTTTGTGTATGACCATAAAATGTTGGACGAGCTCGATAATGGGCCCAATCGGACCAGTAACACCAGAGTTATTGCCCCTTTTTCATGCAAAAGTGCCCTTTTACAACGTACAGACTTTATTTTCCATCCAATCTTAACCAAACTTTCATAGTTTGTGTATGACCATCAGATCTCAGCAGACGCCAAAAATGGGCCAGATTGTGTTTCAAAAACCAGAGTTATTGCCCTTTGTTTATTAAAAAAATATACAAAAATGGACATTATTCTGGATAGAGAGAGACATTTTTCATCTAATCTTCACCAATCTTGCACAGTTTGTCTATTACCACGAGATTACAGTTGAAGTCGAATATAAGCAAGATCGGACCAGAAACACCAGAGTTATTGCCCTTTGTTTGCGAAAAAACAAATGCAAAAATGGACATTATACAGGATAGAGACTTCATTTTTCACCCAATCTTCACCAATCTTGCACAGTTTGTCTATGACCATAAGATTAAAGGTGAAGTCGAATATAAGCAAGATTAGATCAGAAATACCAGAGTTATTGCCACTTGTTTGTGAAAAAATATGCAAAAATTGACATTATTCGGGATAGAGACTTAATTTTTCATCCATGTACAGTTTGTCTATGAACGTAAGACTACAGGTGAAGTCGAATATAAGCATGATCAGGCCAGAAACACCAGAGCTATTGCCCCTTGTTTTTGGAAAAAAACTTCAACAAGTTATCAATGATTGGCTTGCACACACGATTTTTGATTCAATGTTGACCAAACTTACACAGTTTGCGCATGACGATAAAAATGGATGGATAAAATTTGATTTCCAACAGTTGCAAGACTTGCATGCAGTTATTTGTACATGCAGCTTTGATGTCTTCAGAGCCTGCATTAACATCATTTATCATCATTGGAAAGAAAATTATCAAAGAAAAAGCTAAACTTTACCTTATAGCACAGCCATCGCTATTATCGCATTGCAACTAGTTTTCCAAAACTGTTTGCGAAAAAGACATCAAAATCTACTGTTTGTGCATTTTCCAGAATTGTCGATGACTTAATGAAAAAGGGTCAGGTAAGAATATAGATTTGAGAACCATTAGCAAAAAAACTAAGGATGGGACCGAATATTCGAATATCGGATAATATTCAAATATAAAAAAGCGAATAAGAATATTCAATTTTCGAATTTATTTCAAGAACAAAGTTTCCTTAAAAATATAATGTTTTTTTTCTAGTTTGATTGCAAAGTAAACATGAATTCCAGTCGTATTTCCTGCCTAGCAGGTGGGCAGGGGCAGTGTAACGTTTTTACAACACATGCCAAACATGTCCAATTAACGACAATTGATAATTGGCAGGGGGGCCACGTCTTTACAAAGGCTGCGAATTAACGGTTTGTAGGAGGCGCGAAAATTACGCATTGTATCCACAAATAACAAAACTGGGCCATGTTGTGATCACGGTTTCACAGTTTGCACAAGGCGTACATTGTTGTTTATTGTCATTAAGTGACATCTATACGGTTAACTTGTTTACAGTAAATTACAATTACTCTCTAAGTAAACCAATCAAAATGAATCCATTATCGGCCAATCAATTTCTTCAACAAAATTAGCATGATCTGGTCAATCTTAATATACGTCACTTGTAAATTATTCTCCATTATATCAACAGTGTTCAACACGGTATATTATACAAGAGTCTTGATTAATAAACAATGCCACCATCATGTGCATGGAAGTTCTTTACGTCATTAGACAAAACCCAGGCAATGTGTAATCTATGTAATGAGAAATTTGTGTACGGAACGAGTAACAAATTAATTAACATTAATCAATATATTACATTTCTTTATATTCGCCTAACACTCACTAAGTTATATCGCTCATTTACCACTGAAACAAGGTAAAAAACTATGTACACATAGTATACATATTTCGGATAGGTAAATATTCCGTCAGAGTGCCGCATATAGTAGTATTTACAAAACGAATATTCGAATATATTCGAATACCTAAAACGATTATTCAAATATTGATTTCAGTATTCGGTCCCATCCCTTAAAAAAAATGCACATCCACTACCCAACTCATACTTTAGTTAGCCCATTGCACTAACCGATGTTTTAAATCAAAATTGATCCTACCCCCACTGTGTATTGTTCTGATACCTTAATTTTCAAACCTGTCACAACAGTATGGTCTTCATCTATACCAGTTCTCAGGTGAGTGCTTTGGGCCATCATGGCCCTCTTGTTTCCAATTAATGCTTACATTCTGAGGGAAATTTTAAGGCAAATATAGGGGAAAAATATAAACTTTTTTAGCAGGGGAATGGGGCTGAATTAAATTAGCCCTAAAAAACACACTGTAAAACCTTTATTTTACCTGGAAAACCTGTAAAAACCTGTTATTCACTATCAAAACATTTATTTGTTGTTAATCAGTTTGCAGCATCTTTTTTGTAGGAATGAATATTAAAACAGGCACATACATTAATCATGCAAATGTTCTAACAAACTGTTCTCATCTATGTGTGGAGCTTAAAATTTACAAGGCTTGAAGACAAAACCTTGTAAATACAACATTGGAGCAATAACTCTTAATAGTTATCAACAATACATGGTTTGACCTTAACTTTTGGGAAGTGGTGGTCCACAGGACCGGCTACCTTCAAAGTCTACTGGTCCGATACTGTATGAACTGGTCCCGATAATCAAAATGCAACTGCATAGTGCATACAATAGTTAAAAAAATGATTCTCAGAATTGGAATCGGAAAATATATTGAGCACATATGAACATCTATTATTCATTATATAATATATTTTCGCTCAAAATGTTGTATGAACATTGTTGCTTAAAGATGGGATATCAACGTCTTGAACTTAACATAAATTTGATATCCATGCCTTTTTGTGTGCTGAGCAATCAAAATGATATTAGAGCAATTACACAGATAATTATTTATCATTATTTGATTAGGCCAGCTGTTCCTTAATGTTTTGCAATAATTCCCACAATGCGGAATCCTAGACCTGATTGTTTTTACTTCGATTGTAATTTAATAGAGATACAATTTAAAACGGCATGTTGTTAAAAAAAAAAAAATTATTGCTGTGTCGAAATGAGAATATGTTGTTCATCTAGTATTGAAGCAGGGGTAATATTAACGATATCCACGTACAAAGTATTTAGCAAAACTTTGGAAGTTCGGTTTTTGGTCAAAGCAACGTGAAGAAATTTAATTGACCCTGCTAGTGTTGCACGTAATAATTATACCCCCACAAAGGAAGTTTAGGGGGGTATATAGAAGTGAGCTTGTTGGTCTGTTGGGTTTTGGTTTTACATATAGAATACAGGTCAAGTTTGATGGTGGTTACAAACCACTAAATTTTGACAGAGTTATGGCCCCTTTTTGACTTAAAATTCCCTAAAAACATGATTTTCAGACAATAACTCAAGAATGGCTTGACATATTCAAATAATTCTTGGCATACACGGTGATTTTTGGGGGAATTTTTACAACTACCTGTGCCTTTGAACTAGGGAAATTTTAGCGCGACAAACCTCGAACAGGGGAAAATAGTGAAGGTTTTTTTATTTTCTTAATTGTCCGCTGTGAACATTTTATTTTTTTATTTTTTCAACTGATATATTTAACTTTTTATTCTGCAGTGACTGTGTGCACACCTTTAACACGTGATCATCAGATGATATGATTCTTAAAGTTACATAATTCCTGTATAGGCAATTGGTAAAATTTGCCTCAAATAAAGGTATGGTAATAAGTGTTTTTTCTCCTGATGATGTCTCTGGAGTTTCATTATTCCTATATTAAAGTTGAACCAAAAAATGTAAAACTGATATCAATTTGAGTTACTTGATTGTAACAGCAAATGTTCATTTAAATTTTACAATATCTGAATGATGATCACAAGAGTCAGATTTCTGAGGGCAATTGCTGAGTCGAAATGCTAGTTTTCTTGTTTTATGGCCCTTGAATTTGTCAACCAATAGTTCAAGATCTTCATCTGTGAGGTGTCTTAGGTGGTGGCAAATCCTCATAGTGGCATCTAGATGACCTTGGGTTAGCCTGTTTCTCTTCTTAGTATCTATGGTGGCCATGAGAGAGAAACTTTTTAGCCTAGAATTTGGCTATGAAAATGTGGTGCACATTATACATGGTAACAGTGAAAAATTTTCTATAAAAAATCGTAATTTATTCATCATATTTTGTTCATAATTAATTCATAATGTTTTTAACGAAAAAACACTGCATTATAATAAATTGCAAAAATATTTCCAATTAGAACGAACAATAAAATCCTTTAAAAATGCGATTTGAATAACATAACCCGTAAAAAACTAAAGAATGACAGCGTGATGTCATCAATTAACCGGCCTTCCAAATCTGCAAGCTATTAGCAACACCCATAGCAACGGTGTCGGGTTTACTTCAAATGGCTTTGATGTGACAGCCAAATTTGCGGCTATCGGGCCGAAAATAAAATATTGTTTGTTTCCCCTCCCGCGACCCATGCTAATAAAGGGTGGGTCGGTAGGTCGGAAAAATATTTTATTTTTATACACAGTAAGTCATTTTCATTAATGTTTTCCTTATGTTCGAAATGTTACGTTATAGTATAAATTCTTAATATTTTTGTTGTAGTAGATTAATAACGTTTTGTTTATTTACGTAATACTATGTATTATGACAATAATTTATCAATATTGAATAAACAATAACATACGTTAAAAACAAGAGCGTTAATAATAAAAACCTCTTAAAACTAAGGAGTAATAGCGTGACGTTGCAATTTGCAGGGCATCCAAAACAGAATGCTGTTAGCAACAGCCATAGCAACAGTGACTGTCAAACTTCGGCTAGCAGTTTACACGCTGAAAAGCGTATTACACGCTTAGCATGTGAATAGTGTTTGAAAGCATCAATCTGTAATACTGTATCTGAACAATCTTATGCTAGAGCATTAATGAATTAGCATTCTATGGAAATAAAAAAAAAAGGACTTTGTTCATTAATAAAAAGAAAGCAACAGAACATTTTTGATAAATTAAAATAAAACGAAAAGGCGCTGAAGTTTATTTACTTTCATTTTTGACAAGGACTTTAATTCCGCTAACTTTCTTTCAAATGTTGCCTCAGCCAAAGTTTTTGCATAATTCTAATCCGTGTGCAGTGATGAGTTTGAATAACACTTTGGTTAATTATTACTAAATCTAGTTATTGTTTTTTTTTTAACAACGTAAGACGTTTGACGCGATCAGTTTGTCGAGTTACATGATGTCGTAATTCATATTCTTAGCAAACGGTTCCTCGCACCAAAATTCACCAAAATTATTCTATTTATTTATAATTATTTATTTACTATTTTAATTTGTAGTAATTTATTACAAACACGCCTGTTAAAAACACGCATATCGATAACAAAAGACATACCTAAAGCAAATGTGTTACAAATGACTTGCACCTTTACCAATTAAAATTAGAATGAGGGCGTGATAAACTTTCTAACGATGACGCACATTTGCATGTTGGAAATTTTATGCGTTCTCATTGGCTGACTGTTTGGCTCTTGTTAAGCTGACTCCTCCTGCGTCAAATTTTTTTCGATACTGAACACTTGGTGCATAACGGCGAGTTTGTTAATTGCCGGTGGGCATTCTTTGTCTTTAAAAAAACATGCATATACGAGCGGAAATGGTTGCGTCATACAATCTGACACTGCATGTTATGGCGTCCTTTTTGTAAAAGCATGCGTCAAAATATGCCGAATTATAAGCGTCTTTTGAAAGTAAGATTTGTACACGCTATTGGTTTCTTTTAAAGGATTCGCACCCCGCATTTTCACACACAAATAAAATAAAATATTGTTTTCTTTTGTCTATAAATTTTTTTGGGTCACGGCGATTTTGCTGGGTCGGTCGCGGGAGGGGAAACAAACAATATTTTATTTTAGGCCTCGTCTAGCAGTTTGTACCTGAAAAGACACGCTGAGCACGTGGTAGGTGTCAAAAAGCATTGATTGATGCTACTAAGTACTGTACCTGAACAAAGCAAGTGCTGTCCAATAGATGCATTAGCGTTCAAAGGGAAATACCAAGGATTTTAAAATTCAAATGGTTGTTTTGTTGCCTTGGATAAATTGGATATTTAATTTCAGGGTGACGTACTATACATCGTCTGGATTTTTTAGAGGATTTCATTATATTGGGATAAATACGTGTTTCATGCATAAGGTAAGATTGTGTGCGTATTTAAAATTTAATTACTCAGTACTGTAAATTGCATTTTGATATAAAAAATTTTAGTTTAATATTACAGAATTTCAACATTAAACAAACGCAGACAAAAAAAGTGCAATATAACATCAACAGACATGGCAAAATCAGCTGCAAATGGTTACCACTTTTTAACCCTCAAATTTTGCTTCTAAAATTGGGTCCGCGTTATAGACGGTAGTACCAGAACTGTTTTTATCAATGTTTCGAACACCAGGTCTATTTGCAACCTAATATCGTGTGTAAGGCCAGGTTTTTTTGATTTCACGGTTTACAAAACCGGCGAACGTAATTTTTCCGAAAGTGAAAAAAAAAAAAAATTAGAATTACGATTTTTTTTTTAGCGATGAGGGACGACACGCTCAAAATTTCGAAATATTTTGAGTACGAATGTAATAATTTGCTCGGCAAGTCCGTTTACTTCCGTGACACTGCTTTTTGTTTTTGACGGTATCACACGATGATTGCCGATCGAGATCAACAAATTGTTCCGGAATTTCACGGACAATTTTTTTTAAGCAAGGCGTCCGCCATTGTTTATGTACATGTATGCCATGTAAAACCCGTGTTTTCTACAAAAGAGTGCGAAATGTCTGCTGAAACACGACGTCACGTTCCACGCATGGAAAGCGTGCGTGTACCGATCATGTGCTTTACTAAATACAGGTCTTTAAAGACATTGGGTGTCCTAGTTTCCCGTCAAACGAATGTTAATCCCATGCATGATTTTTGCAGGGAGAAATCCCGTTATTGTGGTCAGTGAGTGTTTCAAGTTTGAGGGTCGTCTCATAAATAAATTCACAAATGGAGAAAAAATAGGTAACTTATAAACAAATTGGCGTGGTTTTTCCATGCAAATTTACTTATTGGTGGACAAAAAATTAGCAAGTAATTTTTAGTTCGTAAATTGTTGAATTTATTATATATTGTAAACTTCTAATAATGTTCAACATGTTTCGTAGACGGCCCTTAAAATGACTTGTCCATTTGATGAGTTAATATTACCGTTAGAAGTACAGTTATTCATGGAAAGAATGAAACATGAGAAAATCAACACTGTTTTAAACAATAGAGTGACATTTGTCTTTAACATATGACGCGCAGGCACGATGTGCACGAGGAAAATTTCCCGCCGTTTTTGCAAGAACAAATCATGTATATAATATAAATATATTTTAATCAAGATCTTTACAATTCACCAATTATCCAGTCAGTACTATGTTCAACAGCTGTAAGGATTAAAACAGTGTTAAAACACTAAATACATGCCCATATGAACATAATTAATCGAATAAAAAAGGCTCCATCAGTAGATCGAGTGTAACCTAAAGATTCGAGAACGACGAGAATAGTGGGTTTGGACATGGCGTCACTGTGCGAATGTGATGCGCACTGGACATAAACATCCGGAAAAAATCATTACTTTCAGTTTCGCAACAACAATGATGCTTTTGCTTTTAAAAGGCTAGAGGTATGCCGTTCAAACGGTGATGCTTCGTTTATTTCATTTCGTTTAAACTTGTACAAAAAATTGAAAACATCTTAGCCTTAAATTTAATAGCTAAAACGCACCAGATAACGTCATTTGACACATGCCGCAAAAAAAAATTGACGTACGGAGGGGATACCCCTCCCTAACCCACCCCTCTCGGGTCGGGGACGCCAAAAAAAATCCTGTGGAAGGCACTGGATGTATATTTTCAGGTGGCATTTGTAACAAATAATATCTTTAGTAAAAAGATCTTCTTGCGGGGACATCGAAACGAGGATGTGGGGACAGACAGCTTTGTCTCGTATACACTTAAAAGAGAAAGTCATGGTTGCATTTTGTTGATGATATATATTTTCGCGACACAATGAGAATTTCTTATTTGCCTTGTATTTTGTTTCTGTCACAATTGTAATGCAATAATTTAACACACACTAGCAGTTCAGTTTATATCTGAGAAATTTCATATATACATGAAGATTTAGCATATACACAGAGTTGAATATTTAAAAAAAAAATATGTTAAAACTGGTTTCTCATTTTTAATAAGAATTAAGACTTAACCCTTATCCTGCCAAACACGACTACAGCTCGCGATAAGCTTTATCTCTAGCCAGTGCCGATCGCGACCTCAGGTCGTTTCTGGGGGTTTCCCCATTATGTTGCCTCGATTCTGATTTACTATTGAAATTTTACTACGATACTTACAGAATTTCATTCATAAATGCATGTCACGTGATTTATAACGTCATTTAGTGTAAATATATTAGCCAATAGTTGTTTATATGCGGAACAAAATCGAACACAAAGAATAGGAGAGTAAACAGTCAAAATGGCGAACCGGCGAATGAACCTCGATGATGTTCTCAATCAACTGTGGTCAGAGAGTGATAGTGAGGAAGAATTTATGCATGATATTGATGAAAACGATGTGTTAGAAGATGTTTTATTGAATGCAAGTGTTATTCGCGAAGTTAATTTAAAGCAATCAGTGCGTGACAAAGATTTTCCCAGTGACATTGAAAATGGCTGGTTGAATGTTGACACTCCACCTGTTGTGATGGAATTTGATAGCCATATAGGCTTGAATGCGGACGAAATTCATGATGATATATCACCAATGAGTATGTTCAATGTGTTATTTGATGAAAGCATGTGGGAAATTGTGGTGACACAAACAAATAACATTTTATCTCAGTATATATGCATTTATATGACACTTGGTATATTCATTGTTTAAATTGTACAGAAATATAAATTGTAGAAACAATTCTCTTCAACGATAAGAATATATAATTAGAAATGATAAAATATGCTACTTTTGTAGTAAGTATAATATTTTATTAGTATTTTGCAAAAATATTGTTCACGTGAAGACAAATATTACCATATATTTGTAAGTACTGTTTAAGATTTCAGGTTGTTATATCAATATTGGTAGATGCAATGTAAATAAAACTTATATCCATATGTAGCTTATTTATTTATCTACAACTTTGCTTCTTAGTGCTATAAGATAAAATCTAAGGTTAATGCACAAAAGCTGTCAGATCAATGCCACTGATATTATCTTGTTTACACTAGCCATATGGTGAAAGTTTAGTGGCAGTGGAGTAGCTGATAAGCGATTAGGCTTATGGCAGGATAAGGGTTAATAAGAATGCAGACAATTAACGTCATATTAATTGGACTTTTCTCTTGATGTAGTTAAATTTAATATGTTTTTCGAGACCTCACAGCAATTATTTTCAAAATTTGCGTTGTGTGGTTAGATTAAGCTCGTTTTGCAAGGTCTGTGTTCGGGCAGTTGTGGATTCCAGTCCTGCGCAGGTTAACTCGTCTTCTTTTCAAAAGGCATCTCACTTTACATTTTGTAAATCCATACAAGTATACAACTTTGTGGTAAAATCAATTTTAATGATGCCGTTAAAATATATGCATCTATTACACTTATTTACTCTGTAAAATTCATAAATACAAATGGTTAAACTGCATATAAAACATTGGTGTAATAAAACAGTTTATACTATGTTTGACGTCTTATTCTAACTTAACATAATAGTGTGTTTTAATGTTGATATTGTTATTAATTATAAATTGCTAATGGGAAATCGTTCTTTTTTTTTTTTTTTTTTTCGACCTGCCAGTGGACATGTTCCCCAAAAAATTTTGTAAACCAGAAAATAAAAAGGGACTGGCCTAAAGAAGCAATAATGTTTCGTCAATTTTTTTTTGAAATACCAACCCAGAGTGAGGGAAAATGTTCTTATTTTGGGGAAAAATGGGGTCATTTTAGGGGAAAAATGAAGGTTTATTGGTAAGGGGAAACTGCCGCAATTCAGCAGTAAAAATAGGCCAAAAAAATCACTGATACATGTGTACCATCATAAAATATGGGTCAAGTTCGACTTTGGTTACACACCACTAAATTTTGACAGAGTTATGTCCTTTAATTTGACTTAAATTCCCTAAACACATGGTTTCCTGACGATAACTCAACAATGACTTGACATATATTTAAATATTTATTGGTACACTTATGTGTAGCATCATAAAATACAGGTCAAGTTCGACTTTGGTTACAAACCACTAAATTTTGACACAGTTACGGCCCCCCTATTTGACTTAAATTCCCGAAAAACATGGACTATAACATGGACTTTAACTCATGAAAGGCTTCACATATTTAAATTATTTTTGGTACATAGGTGTAAAATCATAAAATACAGATCAAGCTCAACTGGTTACAAACCACTAAATGTTGACAGTTAAGGCTCCTATTGAAATGTAATTTTTCCAAATACCCTGTTGACCTTTCACAAATTAAAGCATTCTCTCTGTCCATTTCTTTCGAAAATATGCCATAGTTTTGTGACAAGGCTATATTGTGGGGGTATATCCGTCGATCATGTGACAATTCTAGTTTGAATAGAAGCTTTTCTTAACTCATTATTTTATACAATAACTGTTGTTTGATTAAATTTGTATTAAAATAATACAAGGTTATTAAATGACTGTAGTTAATTGTTATAAATGGAAATTGCTTCTGTAAAAAGCGACTACAATACCCTTCATGTATAATTTCTTACGTCAAAATGGTATTGATTTTGCAATGCATTACACGCTGTTATAACATAATGTTTGGCAAGTTAAAGAATCAGTAAAGGTGCGATTTATACACGAAAGCTTGTGGTAAAATGCTAATAAACAATATTAGCTGGGATGGTTCCCTGTATTCTTAATCACAAATGATAATTCATGAATTACACAGGAACCAGTCCAAAAACAACTGGTCACTGGACCGGTCATCCTTCAAAGACACCTGGTCTAAGTGAAAAATTACAGGTCACGGACCGACGGACACGCGTTTAGATCGAACCCTGACAATAATATCTCTGTAACTCGCCTGATAATTATTGACAATACTAGACATTGAGGATACATTCATTACTTGTTGGATAGTTCAATAGTCCAAAATTGGTCATGGAAGACCCTAGACTTAATCATATGAACACTTTCCAAGGACCAGAACAAAATAGCTGGTTGCTGCAAACTGCTCCTTCTTTTGGTTCCCACTGCTGCCTTTCGGGGATGTCCAACAGGAATGCTTAATATTGTCTGTTCTTCAAAAAATTGAAACTATTGAAGTACAAATGACTGAAATTATAGTCAACAGAAGTCTCTTGTTGATTTTGCAAGTTTGTAATGATGTCCAGCAAAATGAATAATTGCAGCTTTGTTTGCACTCTGACCAAGAAAGTTAGAAACTCTTTGCTTTGAAAGTGACAGTATTTAGATTGTGATATAGGCAAGATCATAGATTGTCAAAGAATTGTCAAATAATTTTTCAATTCCCTAAACTACCTTGATGCTTAATTAAAGCCTTAAATGAGTTAATACAGTGTAGTTTCATTGCTATTTTTAATTTTCATATTTATGAAAATAATTATTAACTTTTCATGTGCAATATACAAAATCTGAGGACTGCCATTCAAGTTGTATATGCAGAGATTATTCTTGCTTATTGAAATTTTAAGGTGCTAGTCTAGCATACTTGAAGCTGCTGTTGAAGTGCACATTTCAACTACATTTTACGCATAATTTTCTACTTTTTGAAGAACCTCATATTGTATTGTACTATGTGAGATCTTATGATAACAGAAGCTAAAATACATGGATCAGATGACCTTTTACAATGATGTTCCGACTAAGTAATTGTTCCTACAGTGAAGGGCTTTTGATTTCTTGTACAATTTTGCATCATCTGCATTTCAATTTCGTGCTCTAGTACAGTTTTGACAATTTGACAAGATTTGGTATTGTATTCATAGTGATTTTTAGTTTTCAAAAATATCTGACATTATTCAATGCCTATTACTTGCCAGAGAACATGTTACTTTTCCTGCAAATAATATTTACATTGCTAAAGATAGTGACTTTAAACATATATTGAACCACTAAAAAGGTGGAAATACGCAACGCTCGACTACGTTGTTCTTGATCTTTTCCTGAATGTGCTCTTTTCCATATGGACAGTCCGACTATTGCTGTTTCTATGTAAAATAAGTGTGCAATCTTTATTTTGTTGTCACTACCATTTTTTTGCTATTGAAGTACATGAATTTAAATAAAAGGTATATTTCGTTTAATTTCCATCAATTTAGTAGGTACAAATTAACCTTTATTTGCTCTTTAATTTTAACAAACTTTACCCTAAAAAGCCTTTATTTTGCAAAATTGGAACCTTTATAAAAACCTTTAATTTCATTTAGGTCTGCTAGGAGGCCTGCACGCGTTTTCACAGTTGGTTACTGGTCACAATACCTCTTGGAGATAAGTACACGGTTCTGCATCAATAGACTCTTTTTCGCCATTTATTATTCATAAGCACCTGCACACAATCAGACTTTATTAAGGCATAGACGCTTGTTATTGTTTAATGTGCGCCCAAATGATAAATTAATGTCAGTATTTAGGAGGAAATCTCAGACGAACTTTGCAAAATGCGATTTTTTTTCTGAAGCAAACCATGGCAAAGTTGTAACAAAGAGCGACAACTACTGTATACAAATGGTTAAACAACACCAATACTATTGGCGTTGCTGCCTAGACTAGTTCCACGGTTGTAATAGAATATTGAAATAACATGTCTAGAGGCCGGATCCCAGTCTTGTTACTACCTTCATAACAAAACGTTCAATATTATTCGAAAACACTCTAATATTTAAAAGAAACATTTCCAAACTGCAAAACAAACTTTTATGGTCGGAGGCAAAAAAACATGGTCGGTCGGGTTAGGCGTAAAAAAAAAATATTTGTTTCAGGTAACCCGACCTACCCTAAAAAAAATGCCGTCGAACATTTTATTGGGTTTGTCAGATTGATTTTTGGTTTATTTACCTTTTTTAATAATTAAATGTGTTTTGGGATAAATAAGTGTTTTGTTTTGATAGTATCCACTTATAAACAATGTTAAAGGATATTACTGATACGTTTTGAATATTTATTCAGTTTTAGAATCTTCAAGTTTACCATTTGCCAAATAAAAAAATAAAAACCAAAAAATCCCGACCTACCTACCCTAATTTTTTTGGGCATGTTACCTGAAACAAGCATTTTTTTTTTTACGCCTTAGAGGAAGCAAACAACTTTTTTTTACGCCTGAGTCAAAAGTAGGTCATATAATGCATGCTCTCGATTTTCCATTCTACAGTTTAAAATTAATACATTGCAGTAATTTGTTGTCACAAGTCAAAAATAACCGATGTAGCACATTAATTTAGTGGTCTCATTCCAGGACAGCCTCGTCTACATACAAGTAAATAGCGAAAATAGGGGTGTTGTTAGTTTGACGTAAATTTTTTTAATAAATTGACATTTGTTAGAATATGTATTCTAATTTCCAGGACGGCACTTTCCGCTTTTATGATATTTTCTGTTTCAAGGAAGTCTCTTCTAAACATAAATCCGCTGTAGGCAGAAAGTGTCATCCCGGACGACAGGCTGATCCGGGACAACACCTTACGCACATGCATTAAGCCTGGTTTTCCCACGACACGCCTCGTATGTAGTGACACATAAGCAATTGAGGAATTCACTCACTCAAATTTTGTTTCATTGTAAACTTCTCTTGTTAGAGATAAAATTACATTAAACATACATAAAAAGAAACGTGATGTTGTTGTCTTTGCAAAATTAACTGACTGAAAAACCTAAGCAAGTAACGATCGTAGATTTTTGTGTCATTACAGTTTCACTATCATGTATGAAAGAAATATTTATTTTTTAGAAAATAAACAGACTTGGATTCCTTCAGTCATCAGATACGGTGTGGAATTTGGCATCCAGAGGTGAATGGTTCGGTGCCCATGTACTCTAGATAAGCCCTCATTTGGAAAAGTCCTGACACCACAGCAGAAATTTGGTCAGCTATGATACACAACACAGCCAATGAGTATACACTGGTAAGTAAACACTGGGTCACCCCAATCATGTGCTTGCAACTGCAGCATACATAAAGAAAACAGGACACTGCCTGGTACTGTTTTTTGTAAAATAAAAAATCTTGCAACACATTAGCAAATGCAAATTCTCCAGCCAAAACTTGAGACCAGGGATTCTGAAATTGTTGTGCTTTTGGTCCTCAATGAAATTTTGTGCGCCCAGATTGAAATATTTATTGAAATTTTGTCATTCATTCTGCCTGTTTTGGTCACGTAAGTCCAGGGCTTGTTTTCCTTCTAATAGTTATAAAGTAGGGTCTTTCATCCCCTCAGAAAAATTCTTTCAAATCATGCAGTTTTCCCCTAAAACTGATCTTACCCTGGATTTTTTATTTTCAACGTCGTCCGCTCAGAAAAATTCTTTCAAATCATGCAGTTTTCCCCTATAAGTGATCTTACCCCAGGATTTTTCATTCTATGTCTTCCTCTCAGAAAAATTATACACACAGTGTCATCCTTACCTTCTTAAGGCATTAAGAAAATGGCAGACCACGACCTGATGGTAAATCCACTCAATTTGTGGTTGTGATCGCATAATCCAGTATCTACAATGGAATTTGGTCTGACAATTTTGAAGCTAAGTTATAACTATTGATGGTTATACTATAAATTTAAGTTTTTGCAGTTTGTGATTTCAGCTGATTCCGACTCGGTTAAGAACATTTCAAACTGTTGAGGAATACAAATCTCATTTGGATTTTTCCTATCATGAGTCTGTATTTTTTTCTGTTCTAAATTAAATTGAATTATGAAAAGTCACAAAAGCAGCTGCTACAATATTGTAGAGATTCAATATTTCATATGGTACGCTTGTGTGATTGATACCTAAATGTTTCAACAATACAATTATGGTTGAAAAACAGCCAAAGTCAGACTGACTATTAATTGGAAACAACAACCAGAATTTTGACTTAGTTCTCAATCAAAATTGGACTGACATGTTGAAATAAGTAATGCAAACACAAAGAACAATTGTTGTGAAATTAAAGCAAAGTTGTTAAGCTGTGATTGGAGTCAAATATTTAATTGACTGAATATATCAGAATCAATAAAACAAATGGAATTTTCATTTACAGGCATGGATTTGCTGAACTGTCAGAGGTGTTTGTACAGTTCTGGTCAGCCCACATCTACTGGCTGTCGAGGATTTCCAGTTACTCCACATCTACTGGCTGTCCAGGATTTCCAGTCAGCCCACATCTACTGGCTGTCCAGGATTTCCAGTCACTCCACATCTACTGGCTATCGAGGATTTCCAGTCACTCCACTTCTACTGGCTGTCCAGGATTTCCAGTCACTCCACATCTACTGGCTGTCCAGGATTTCCAGTCACTCCACATCTACTGGCTGTCCAGGATTTCTAGTCACTCCACATCTACTGGCTATCGAGGATTTCCAGTCACTCCACATCTACTGGCTATCGAGGATTTCCAGTCACTCCACATCTACTAGATATTGAGGATTTCCAGTCACTCCACATCTACTGGCTATCGAGGATTTCCAGTCACTCCACATCTACTGGCTATAGAGGATTTCCAGTCACTCCACATCTACTGGCTGTCTAGGATTTCCAGTCACTCCACATCTACTGGCTGTCAAGGATTTCCAGTCACTCCACATCTACTGGCTATTAAGGATTTCCAGTCACTCCACATCTACTGGCTATCGAGGATTTCCAGTCACCCCACATCTACTGGCTATAGAGGATTTCCAGTCACTCCATATCTACTGGCTGTCAAGGATTTCTAGTCACTTCACATCTACTGGCTATCGAGGATTTCCAGTCAGCCCACATCTACTGGCTATCGAGGATTTCCAGTCAACCCACATCTATTGGCTGTCCAGGATTTCCAGTCAGCCCACATCTACTGGCTGTCAAGGATTTCCAGTCACTCCACATCTACTGGCTGTCCAGGATTTCCAGTCACTCCACATCTACTGGCTGTCAAGGATTTCCAGTCACTCCACATCTACTGGCTGTCCAGGATTTCCAGTCACTCCACATCTACTGGCTGTTGAGGATTTCCAGTCACTCCACATCTACTGGCTGTCAAGGATTTCCAGTCAGCCCACATCTACTGGCTATTGAGGATTTCCAGTCACTCCACATCTACTGGCTGTCAAGGATTTCCAGTCAGCCCACATCTACTGGCTATTGAGTGTTTCCAGTCACCACATCTACTGGCTGTCCAGGATTTCCAGTCACTCCACATCTACTGGCTGTTGAGGGTTTCCAGTCACTCCACATCTACTGGCTGTCCAGGATTTCCAGTCACTCCACATCTACTGGCTGTCCAGGATTTCCAGTCACTCCACATCTACTGGCTGTTGAGGATTTCCAGCCACTCCACATCTACTGGCTGTCCAGGATTTCCAGTCACTCCACATCTACTGGCTGTCCAGGATTTCCAGTCACTCCACATCTACTGGCTATCGAGGGCAGGATAAAGTTTTTCGGTAAGCTGGTTTCTCACGAATGGCTTAAGGGATTTCATTCAAACTTAGAATACTTATTCCCTATATTAAAATGAACTCATGGGCCAATTTTAATAACTCAAGTTTGAAATTTGTCAAAATTATGGGCCTTTTTACACTTAGAAATTTTACATATAAGCTATATGGACAGGTTAAAGTTTTTAGGTAAGCTAGTTTCTCAACTTTTCGTTTCCACTCCCTAACTCAAGAACGGATTGAGCTATTGTTATGAAAATGCTAACATAGATACTTTATAGCAAGACCTTGATAGGGATAACACATGGGGTGGGTGGGGTCAAGGTCACTGGTACTAAAAATAGAAAAACTGTTTCCGCTCAATAACTTGAGAACAAATGGAGATATTTTAATAAAAATTAATACATAGATACTTTATCTCAAGACCTCACTTGGGTTTGCATATGGCACGGTGTATATAGTCACCGTATACTGATGAAATACAACTACGTTACTTTTATAATGAATGGATGGGCACTGCATACTTATGGACAAAAAAAACATAGTGCAGGGCAAGAAAATGTTAATTTCTCAGGGTTTTCATCATTATATGACAATAATTTTAGTTCTATGGAACACAGTGGCTATCGCTACTAAATATTCTTACAACATATTTTCCTGAAATTCTTCCTTCGTCATAAACGAAGTGAAAAAGTGTCCATGTCTTTTATTCATGAAGTGAATTTTCAGATATATATTCAGATTTCTCTTCCATTGTGGCTATAATTCGTATGATAAAAGCTCATTTAAGTTTCTGTGATCGTATCACTGTTTTTGGTGAAAAAATATGTTTGGAACTATAAACTTTATATTGAAACTTAAGATTTAAATGCGAATTATGCATATCATTCAATACAGGTACTTGTTTTTTACCGAGATCTTCACCGTGCTAGCATTATTTTACTAAAATTGAACGTTTATGTGTGGCTTAAATCATAATTATTTTGTTCCTTGCAACTTTTGGTTTTATCATAGAGTATATGGATTGTTAAATATTTGAATTTAGATACACATATATCGTGCCTGTTAAACGACTCCACAAAGTAAACTGTGCAGTCCAATTTTATTTCAGCAGTATGCGGTGACAATATGCACCTTGTATGGGTTGGATGGCTTCAATGTCACTGTTACTATAAATAGAAAAACGGTTTCCGCTCAATAACTTCGAGAACGCATTGAGATATTTTAATGAAACTTAAAACATAGATACCATATATGGAGACCTCGCTTGGAATTGTATATGGGGTGGTCGGGGTCAAGGTTACTAAAGATTACTAAAACTAGAAAAACGGTTTCCGCTCAATAACTTGAACGCATTGAGATATTTTAATGAAACTTTATACATGCAAACCTTATATCGAGACCTCGCTTGGGATTGCATATGGGGTGGGTGGGGTCAAGGTCACTGTTACTAAAAATAGAAAAACGGGTTCCGCTTAATAACCTGAGAACGCATTGAGATATTTTAATGAAACTTTATACATGCATAGCTTATATTGAGACCTCGATTGGGATTGCATATGGGGTGGGTGGGGTCAAGGTCACTGTTACTACAAATAGATAAACGGTTTCCGCTCAATAATTTGAGAACGAATTGAGATATTTTAATGAAACTTAATACATACATACCTTATATCGAGACCTCTCATTGGATTGCATATAGGGTCACGGTCATAGTCACTGTTACTTAAATAGGAGATCTGTTTCTGCTCAATAACTTGAGAATGCATTAAGATATTTTAATGAAAATTCATACACAGATACCTTATATCAAGACCTCGCTTGGGATTGCATAGGGGGTGGATGGGGTCAAGGTCAAGGTCACTGTTACTAAAAACTAGAAAAACGTTTTCCGATCAATAACTTGTTACTAAAAATATATAAACGTTTTCAGATCAATAACTTGAGAATGCATCAAGATATTTTAATGAAACTTCATACATAGATACCTTATATCAAGACCTCGCTTGGGATTGCATATGGGGTGGGTGGGGTCAAGGTCACTTTTAGTAAAATTTTTATTGATGTGCTGACTTTAATGCATTTCGTTAGAAAAATTTGGTTTTTGTAGAATTTCCATATTTCTTGTTTTAGAAAAAAAAAGCCAGAAACTCTGACAAGCACAAACAAGAAAAGTCTAGCGCACTGTCCCCCGACAGGTCTTGTACACTTAGATTTTCTGGTTAAAGTTATATTCAAAAGTTTTGTAACTTCAACACTATTCACTTGAAACTTGTAACTAACCTTTGTCATCAACTCCAGTATCAAGGGCAACATTCCGTATAACTCTGTTTTGTATTTCAACAGAGTTATGCCCCTTTTTCACTTAGATTTTCTGGTTAAAGTTTATATTCAAAAGTTTTGTAACTTCAAAACTACGTAAGTTATTCACTTGAAACTTGGAACTAACCATTATCATCAACTCTAGTACCAGGGATAACATTACCCATAACTCTGTTTTGTATTTTGACAGAGTTACCCCACTTTTTACATAGACTTTGTGGTTAAAGTTTTTGTTCCAAAAATTTACACACTATACAAGGCTTCACATAAAAATATTGTATTTTAACAAATTTATGCTCCTTTCACTATCCAAAATATGTACCAACTGAAATACCTCGAATAGTCGAGCGCGCTGTCTTCTGACACTTGTTAGCTCGACTATTCGAAGAAAAAAAGTCAAGCTGTTGTCATTTCTCAAAAACTATCAAAGGTATCCATTTGAAACTTCAATACTTGTTCACCATCAAAAGGGTACGCCATTACAACAAGGCAGGTTACCGTTTGATTTTTTTCCCCAGAGTTATCTGCCCAGTGCTTCAGCTAGGCCTAAATGACAGGGCGCAGCACCCTGACGCTCTTGCCCCGCTCTTCCGCCCTCGACCCCCGCCCTGCTGGCTTTGATCCCGCCCTGCCCCCTTTAATCTCGGCCTTGCTATATATGTCTGTAAACGTACTACGCTGTGGATACGGATACACGCTGCGCCCATTTAATCCCCCGTGTAATCACCGCCCGATGAAACCCATGTATACATGTGTATTACGTCACTTATCTCGTCTTTGATCAGAATAAAGCACTCGCTGATTTTGCCGATCTTGGCTATTGATTCAACATTTCATCACTTGATATATCTGTGCACCAATTAGTGAGTGTATATGCAGCTTCTGCACCTGGCGAATACACGCACGTTTCCCATGAGGTGTCTGTAACCTTGCAGAATTTGATGCAAATTTCTAGCAAAACACGTTTTTCTCATGGAAAATTTAATGCATGTCACCATTGTAACGTATTTAGAAAGTATAACTTAAATCGACAATGAGCAATTAAAGATATCGTTTACGAATAAAGCATGTCGAACCCACATATTGTTCTTACGTTAATAAACATAAGTTAAACACTTACCATATTATAATATATTTATATAATAATATTTGTTACTCCAATTTTAATTATCCACCCATAGAAAATCACAAGTATTCCAACATTAAACGCAATGCATCAAAAAATCACAATTGAATACATGTGTAGTTTCCAAATATGGCACACAAACACTGAAACTTTTTTATGTAATTTTAATGTTTGTGGACAACACAATTTACAGTTTTGAGCAGTAAGTCGTTGAACGGATGTCGGCATCACATCAAGTGCGTGTTTTTGCACTTCGACGCTCAAACGTTCCGTTTAATTGAAATCGCGTCAAAGAAATTTGGGCATTATTCAGATAGGGTGTCGGTGAGTAATAAATCATCAAAGTTTTAACAGTTGTATTTAATGCGTTAAGTAAGAAATCAAATTTGATTTTAATGCAACTCAAGGTATTTTTTATATTTATATACCTAAATAGGCGTTATGTATGTAAGATTCTCACATTGATAGTCAAAGCGTGACTGCAAATTATTTTGACCAAAAAATTATTACGTTGCACTTTAATATTAATTACATATCTCCATGATCAAATCGTGTTGTTCTAAAACAAAACGCGCAAACTTTTTGTTAATGCCAGCGACGTCACGAAATGCTCGTGGGAAGCGTGCATGTACAGCTGCCGTTAAACGCAGTGTTTCATGTATATTTTTTACCACATCTGTGTCCTGTATAAAAAAAGGATTGCATTAAAAACTGCCGTAAAATGTGCCATAATGCCAATATACAGCATTTCGGACATACGTTTATATATAAATATAATATATATAGCAAATACAAGATAATGCATTTGATCATATTTATGCAAGCTATAGACTATAGTTTAAATTGTTATATTTAAATGCTACTTATAATGCGGTTGAAGTTACAAAAAAAAACTGATAGAGGTGCTGAAAATATGATTATATGTAGCATTACAAAAACATTATATTAAATAAACCATTTATTTTGGGTTATATTATATCGAATGAAAAGTTTAAGTTATATCATATTGCTTAGTACATTTTATTATTTGGTATAAATATATTACAAGAAAAATGTAAAGTATATATATGTGAACAAATACCGGTAAGCAAAAAATAAACAAAACAAATAAAGAAAGAAATTATATAACCTATGTGTTTTTTATACATATGTATTCATATATAACCTTGAAAAAATATGAGCGCGCGCGAATGTGCCCTTTTTAGCAATAAGCACCCTGCCCTTTTTTTAATCCTGGCTGGAGCACTGTATCTGCCCTTGGTTGAACTTAGCATATTTTGACAATTTTTTATAAACATATCTCAATAACTATCAAAGACATTAAATTGAAACTTGTTTATGGTGTTGACTCCATTATGCAGACAAGAGGAGATCATTCTTGTAAGGAATTGTTGGAGTTATTACCCTTTTTGTGTCGCCTGACTAGACGACATATAGGGGTTACTATTGTCGTCGGCGGTGGCCACGGCGGCGACGTCACCTTTCGCTTGTCCGGAGCATAACTCTTAGACTATTAAAGCTATCAACACAAAACTTCATAGGTAGATAGATCTCATTGAGGGAAAGTGCAGTGCACAAGAACCGTTACTCTGCACCTCATACTTTTGGAGTTATTGCCCTTTGTTTATTTTCATACTTAATTTTTGTCCGGAGCATAACTCTAATACTATGAAAGCTATCAACTTGAAACTTCATACGTAGATGGATCTCATTGAGGAAAAGTACATTGCACAAGACCGTTACTCTGCATCACATACTTTTGGAGTTATTGCCCTTTGTTTATTTTCATACTTAATTTTTGTCTGGAGCATAACTCTAAGACTATGAAAGCTATCAACTTGAAACTTCAGAGGTAGATAGGTCTAATTGAGGAGAAGTTCAATGCACAAGAACCGTTACTCTGCACCTCATATTTTCGGAGTTATGTAAATTTCATACTTATTTTTGTGTCGCATTTTTCGTTTTATTAAGTCTTTTCTTTGCAATTAGCTAGAGTGCAGTGCTTTGGAAGATTTCAATAAATCTGTTAAAAAAATATTTGAGCATTAACCTTAAGTGCTTCTTCATTTGGATTCACGTAAGCTATCAGGCGTCAGGCGACACATCAGACTTGCGGAGTTCTAGTTCAACTTACAATTTTCTTTTAGGTCCAATTTATTAATACCTATATGAGGTATTGACTTGAAACTCAAAAGTACTTCATCACAGTGATGAACTTACTCTTTAGACAAGAGAGGGTAACTCAGTTAAGGATTTTGCTTGAGTTATTTCCCTTTTTTCAAATGAGGATTTTTGATTTAGGTCATATTTCACAATATCTATAACAGGTATTGACTTGAACTCAAAATACTTGTTCACAGTTATGAACCTGTTCTATAGACAAGATGAGGTAACTATATCAAGGATTTTTGTGGAGTTATTACCCTTTTCATCTTAGAATTTTTGCTCTCGCTCAATAAGAGGTATTGACTTGAAATTCAACATACTTAATAACAGTGATGAACCTATTCTATAAACAAAAGCCCTGAGTACTATCAAATACAAGAAAGTCAAGCATCTAGCACCCGTAGGCGGTGCTCTTGTTTAAATGTTACGTTTGTCAAAATTTAGTCCCAATTGCTGCGCACCCTAGGTAAAATGATCACGCTATGGTGTGTCTATTAGAACGAATACGGTGTGTCACCTGATAGTGACAGCACTTATTTCTAAAGTTGGATTATATCCCCTTCCAATGGGCCCAGCCACACTCAACAACTAAAAAAAACAATTTAAACTGTATCTGAGAAGTACATTTTGTGCAACACTTCTAGGAAAAAATTAATTTAATTTATTTTTGTTACAGATTTGGTCTACTGTGGTCTGCTAGTCTACACAAGCACCCATCTACACATCCTGGTGGACATTCTGCCCATTCCAAATAGATCAACCTGTACGGATCTTGTGGAAATGTTTGTCTATTCCACATCTACACTTGTTCGGGGACATTTCGCCCAGACCGCATCTACATGTTTGGTGGACAACTTGACCAGCCTGCATCTACATGTTCTGGTTAGCTGGCATCGCCAAGGTTTGGTAGACACTTGTTCGGGGACATTTCGCCCAGACCGCATCTACATGTTTGGTGGACAACTTGACCAGCCTGCATCTACATGTTCTGGTTAGCTGGCATCGCCAAGGTTTGGTAGATACTAAGATGAGATATTGCTTCACACATGGTGTGATCCATGGACATTCTTGGATAGATTTATAGATTTATATATTTTTTGTTTTGTTATGTTCTTCACACATGCCTAAAGGTAATGACAAAGTACATTTGGAAATCTTTATACTGCAAGTGCAAAAGTAAAGCTTATTAATGCAGTGTAGTGTTTCTGTTAAGTGTCTTTAGAATTTTAATGCAAAGAGTGCTGTTTTGACTACAATTATATTATTGTCTCATAGTGGCTAAATTTTTTCGGCTAATTACATGCTGTGTACCATGGTTGGTAGCAATGTTGTTGCTAAATAGAACTTATTTTTTTAAATAATTTTCTACATTTTGTTTGGCACATTTTAAGAAGAAGCAAACAGTATACAAAGCTCAATCAATATTTTGTTTGTATGACCCCATAACCTTTTCCCCCATTTCAGTAAAAATACCCAAATGTCAATGTGTAGTTTATGGTTAATTGATGATTAATATGCATGTTTAGGTTTTGTAATTGACATTTTAACAATGAAGGGTCAGGAAAATACAGTCTGTTGAAAATAGAATCTGTGATTGTTTAATGGTAAGTTTATATTTAACGTTTTTAAGAAACTGTAGAAAGAAAATATGACAGAGTTGAGGGTCCTTTTAACTGGTATTGTAAAAATAACATATTGGTACTATACTAATTGAAGCTAAGAATAACATTAATATTTCGGCTAATAACAGTTGATTGACAGATATTTTGCTTATTAATAAATGATGGATGTTCGTTCTGTTCAAGGATAATAAGTTATTTCAGATTGTTGATGATGGATGTTCGTTCTGTTCTAGGATAATAAGTTATTTCAGATTGTTGATGATAGATGTAATGGATTATGGTAAGTAGTAATGTAGTCTGCTGTATAGAGTTGTTGTTGCTGGTTGTTGATGATACGGATATTGTTCTTTTTAATCTTCCCTCCACTAATGTCAGGGTTTATTGGTTTGTTAATGTTGCTAGGTTGGTCGTCCAGTATACCATGTTCGTTTCTTTTCTCTAAGGCCAATGGTTTTCCTCTGATTTTCACCAAACTTGATGAAAATTTGTAAAAATGTGTGTTCTCATAATACTTCAGGCAAATTTGATGATCAACTAAATCAACCTACAAACTGTGGAGTTATGGCATTTGATTTATCTCTAATTAGCTTTTTTTTGCTGTTTCCGCTTTCCAACAGTTCACACCATCTGGATATTTCAAAGATTACTTACAACCTTATAAGCAGCTTGTGTTCCTAATGCATACACTACCGGTTCAAATCCAAAGTATAATCATGTGCTCTCAAACTGCTCATAACTAAGCAGATGCCACAGAATTCATCATCGTCATCATGTTCATTGAGGATCAGCTGTATATGCTTAATTCAAAATAAAATGTTCTGTTCTGTTCTGCTCTGTTCTGATCATTAATGGTTATTTTTGATGAACGTGCAGGTGTAGAAGCATTTAACCACACCCGTGGCCTCCCTTCCACACAGCTGGCTAGCTGCACACATGGCAGATCTCCAAGTGTCTCTTGTCATGAGGGTTGATGGCTTAGAGCCTCCACTCCCTACGATCTCTCTCTAGTAACTCCCTCCATGACATCTTTGGCCGCCCAGGCCCACCGCTTCCAGACACTTGTAAATCCCAGCTGCAATTGACAGCACTGCTGGAGCGTTTGACATGACCATCGCACCTTCTGTCCTTTAGGATGCGGTCAAGGTCCTTGAAACCAAGCTGTTCCAGTAGTTAATTTGATCGGACACTGTTCGCGTTCTTTGGCTTGATGTTGCAGATCTGTCTGATCATGGCTCTGTCATTAAGATTCAGGTGCTGGGGGTTTGGCTTGATCACGTGTCAGGTCTCGCTGGCGTGGAGCATTGCGCTTCGCACGCTGTTACTGTACACATGGCCGTGTGTCTTGTAGAAGAGGTGGGGTGAGAGAGGTGGCGTTATGAGAGGACAGGTAACAGCTCCTTCAACTTCTTCGAGACGGTTGAAACTCGTGTTATGGTTACAAACTCACAGCCACCAGCTGCTGAAAGCATCCCCCGTTTCATCACACTACTTCATGATGCATTTTTATTGTCGTGTTTTCTTATTCAAGTTAGAACAAATAACATTGAAAACAAAATTAGAAAAAAAAAGACATCTCCACAAACAGTTCTGACACACAACAAATGAAGAATATTTAAAATCGCAAAAACTCCACAAATTTCTAAATAAATCCATACGAAACGTAGTGTAATCTGTAGTTCTTATCGACATTTTGCAAAGAAAAATTTTGGTTATTAGATTGGGGTATGTCATTTTTCCAGTGGTGTGGCAGTGTTGCATTCTGCTCTCTTATTTCAAGAACAAATTGGGCCATTGTAATGAAACTTACAGTACCTCATAGCGAGACCTAGCTTGAGATTGAACATGGGGCTGGTGGGGGTGAAGTCAATTTTACTAAAAATAGAAAGAAAAGTTTAGGCTCAGTAAGTCTGGAACAAATTGAGATATTGTAATGAAACTTCATATATGTATACTGCATATCAATAACACACATGGGATTGCATATGGAGTTGGTGGGGTCAAGGTTACTGTTACGAAAAATATAAAAAATAGTTTTCCGCTCAATAACTGAAAACAATTCAGAGACCGTTATAAAACTTCATGTATATTTTCCTTATATTGAGGCCTCGCTTTTGGTTGCATATGAGGGGGATGGATTTAAGGTCAAGGTCGCCATTAATAAAAACAAAAAACGGGTTTATGCTCAATAACTTGAGAACGTATTGAGCTATTGTAATGAAACTTCACATGTAGATCCATAATAGCCGTGCTTGGCTAGCACAGTTGGTAGAGCGCTGGACTGTCAACCCGGGGTTCGTGAGTTCACTCGCCAGCCCGGCCACATAACATGTGTGGGGATTGGTCATGAAATTATTTCTACGGCCATTCTCACTTTAAGTCTGATTCAAGTAGGGCAGTTGTCAGTTACTGGCATAGGTATGTGCACTTTGTACTGGTAAACCACTTAGGTCGACTAAGCTTTTGAGTAGGAAAAGTGTGAGTACGTTAACTGACCACTGTGATATGACTGAAATACTGTTAAAAACGGTGAATAATCCAAATAAATAAACAGATACCTAATACCAATACCTTTCTTAGAATGATGGTCGGGATCAATTTTGCTGTCACATTGACAAAAATAGAAAAACATTTTCCTCTTAATAGCTTATGAACTTAACTGTGCTGTTGTATTTATATTACATTATTTTGATTTGATCCTCGCAGATCCTGTGTTGCCTAAAATACACATGATTGGCATAGGTAAAGGTCACACTTCAAGTTCAAAGGTAAAAGATTTGTCTGGAGCATAATTTTTCTGCCATGGCCCTATTCCAGTAGCTTAGAAATAGAAATGATCACTTTCATGAGCAGGTATGTTGCACGCAAAAACCAGGCCTTCAGTTTAGAGGCCTATGTCACTCTGAAGATGTCAAAGGTCAAATATAAGATTTAATATTTATCTTTGGAACATGCTTTCTACATGGAAGGATGAATTCCATTCTAAATCTGAGGAAATCTGAGATATCATCTGCTGTTGTCTGTCCCACAGTCTTTAATCGATATTGACAGTGAATACATTAACATCTTGCTCTGTTGCCTGTGCACATGCTTCCTTCTTCGGTACAGTGCTCCCTCTGCATGCATCAATGGTAATGTTCTGTTTGTTAGGCTGGCTGCTTACACACACACACATTTTGACCAGAAAGCCATGTCTATTAATAATGCTCAGCTCGACACCTAAATTCTCGACAAACAAATCCTAGCCATATTCTGTTTGTAGTGCTGGCCTGCATTACTTGCCTTACTAGCCCTGGTTTGTTGGCAAAGATGGCCTGTGATACTGCCCTCAAAGTTGCTGTCCAACTGGGAGTTTTCTCATTGCACGCAGTTTCTTTCTTATAGGAAGTAACTGTTTTCACACAATTGCAGTCCAGTAGGCAGTACTTGCAGAGCATGCGGTTGCTAACCTATGGTTAATAATGGTGCTGTCCTACAAGCAGTAGTTGCTGTGTGAGCAGTTGTTGTTCTGTAAGACAGAACCGTGTGCAATGCAAAAAATCTGCTATGCAGCAACTAGGAGGACAAATGTCACGGGCCAGCACTGACAACTAAACGTGGCAGCACGGGAAGTGATGCAGGCCAGCATATAAATGTAAGAGCAAATCATTGATGTTATACAGCTCTGACACTGTCCGAAATTTCCCACAAAGCATTATTGTTTTCTGCAAATGGGCCAGAACTGCACTGCTTTCCCTGTAGTCCATGCCGTTGTGACCTTGGGTTGCAAAACTTTGCCCGCTGCCCTTGTTCTCTTGGTTTTGCTATCCGTTGACACTCGCCCATCCAGCCGTCTTCTGTTTGCTGTGATGGCATGAATAGTTTTGCCTGCTTGTCATGTTCTGATCACAGTGCTGGCCTGCCACACATGCTCTTCATATTGCTGTGCAATGGACACTTCCAGCATTGCACACATTTATTGTCCTGTAGGCGTTGCTTGTAGAGCACACAGTTGGTATTCTGCGATTAGTAACTGCAGTTATCGCAGTTGCTGTCCTGCAGTCAGTAGTAACAGAGCAAGCAATTACTGTACCTTGGAATGTAGTTACAGTGCAAGTTATTGATGTCAAACAACTCTGACTTTGCCCAGACCTGCTCAAAAACCCATATTATTTGTGTTAATTGTGCTCAGCTGCAACACTTGCCCTGCAAGCTATCTTCTGCTTGTTGTGCTGGCCTGAATAATTTCCATTGCTAAACATTATCTGTTAGCAAGGCCCTCCTATGACACTTGACCTCTAAGTTGCAGTCCAACAGGCAGTTATTTTCATTGCATGCAGTTTCTGTCTTACAGTCAGCAACTGTTCGCACATAATTGCGGTCCTGTGGTCAGTACTTGCAGAGCATGCGGTTGCTAACCTACGGTTAATAATTGCAGGGCTCATGATGCTGTCCTACAAGCAGTAGTTGCTGTGTAAGCAGTTGCTGTTCTGTAAGACATCAGCTGTGTGCAATGAAAACCACTGCCCTTCTAATGCAAATGCCACAGGCCAGCACTGCCAACTGACATGGCTTGCAAAAGAAGTGATGCAGGCCAGCACAATACTGTAAGTGCAAATCTGCCCACACACAATCCATATAATTTTTTTTAATAGTTCTCAGCTGCAACATTTTCCCTGCCTGTAAGCATATTTATAATTCTTTTGATTATTATTCTCCGCAGATGGTGTGTTGCCTTAATAACACAGGATTGTCAAAGGTCAGCTCACACTTCAAGTTCAGAGGTAAAAGATATTTCTCGAGGATAATTTTTCGGCCATGGTGGGACATTTTCAATAGCTTAGAAATAGAAATGATCACTGTCATGAACAGGTATGTTGCACGCAAAAACGAGGCCTTAAGTTGATAGCCCTAAGTCTTTCTAACGAAATCATAGGTCAAATATAACATTTAATAATCATCTTTGGACATGAACTCTACATGCAAAAAGGAACTCGACATGCAAAAAGAAATTCTGTTCTAAATCTGATGAAATTGTTTTCATCTGCTGTTGTCTGTCTCTTAGATTTTCATTGATTTTGACATTGAATAAAAATATTTTGCTCTGTTGCCTGTGCAGATGCTTCCTACTTTCGTGCAGTGCTCCCCCTGCATGGTTATGTTCTGTTTGTTGGGCTTGCTGCTTATACACACACACTTGACCAGAAAGTCATTTCTGTTAATAGTGTTCAGCTGCAACACAGCTTCAACACCTTCCTTCCTAGCCATATTCTGTTTGTAGTGCTGGCCTGCACCATTTCTCTAACTAGCCATGATTGGTTGGCAAAGATGGCCTGTGACACTGCCCTCAAAGTTGCTGTCCAACAGGGATTTTTGTCAATTGCACACAGTTTTCTGCTCCCCTTGTCCTGTTGGTTTGGCCATTATTTCACACTTGCCCTTCCATCCATCGTCTGTTTTCTGTGATGGCATGAATAACTTTGCCTGCTAGTCATGTTCTGATCACAGTGCTGGCCTGCCACACGTTCTCTTCAAATTGCTGTCCAGTAGACAGTTTTTGCATTCCACTTATTTGCTGTCCTGCAGGCGTTACTTACAGAGCACACAGTTGGTATTCTGCGAGTACAGTAATCGCAGTTGCAGTCCTGCAATCAGTAGTAACAGAGCAAGTAATTACTGTTATGTTGGATGTAGTTACACTGCAAGTTATTGATGTCAGACAACTCTGATTTTTCTCAGACCTGCTCAGAAACCCATATTATTTGTGTTAATTGTGCTCAGCTGCAACACTTGCCCTGCAAGCTATCTTCTGTTTGTTGTGCTGGCCGGAATGATTTCCATTGTTAATCATTTTCTGTTGGCAAGGCCTTCCTATGACACTTGCCCTCTAAGTTGCAGTCCAACAGGCCATTATTTTCATTGCACACAGTTTTTGTCTTACAGGCAGTAATGGTTAGCACACAATTGCGGTCCTGTAGTCAGTACTTGCAGAGCATGCAGTTGCTAACCTATGGCTAATAAATTGCAGGGCTCATGGTGCTGTCCTACAGGCAGTAGTTATGGTGTGATCAGTTGCTGTTCTGTAAGACATCATCTGTGTGGAATGAAAAAAAACTGCCTTTTTATTCAGCAACTATTAGGACAAATGTCTCAGGCCAGAACTGCCAACTGAACATGGCTAGCAGTGGAAGTGGTGCAGGCCAGCACATTAGTGGAAGAGCAAATCATTGATGTCATGCAGCTCTGACACTCTCCGATATTGCCCAGAAAGGCATATTGTTTTTTGTGAATGGGCCAGAACTGTAATGCTTGCCCTGCTGTCCATGCCCTTGTGACCTTGGGTTGCAAAAGTTTTCCTGCTCCCCTTGCTCGGTTGGTTTGGCTATTATTTCACACTTGCCCTTCCATCCATCGTCTGTTTTCTGTGATGGCATGAATAACTTTGCCTGCTAGTCATGTTCTGATCTCAGTGCTGGCCTGCCACACGTTCTCTTCAGATTGCTGTCCAGTAGACAGTTTTTGCATTCCACTTATTTGCTGTCCTGCAGGCGTTACTTACAGAGCACACAGTTGGTCTTCTGCGATTAGTTAGTGCAGTAATCGCAGTTGCAGTCCTGCAATCAGTAGTAACAGAGCAAGTAATTACTGTTATGTTGGATGTAGTTACACTGCAAGTTATTGATGTCAGACAACTCTGATTTTGCTCAGACCTGCTCAGAAACCCATATTATTTGTGTTAATTGTGCTCAGCTGCAACACTTGCCCTGCAAGCTATCTTCTGTTTGTTGTGCTGGCCGGAATGATTTCCATTGCTAATCATTTTCTGTTGGCAAGGCCTTCCTATGACACTTGCCGTCTAAGTTGCAGTCCAACAGGCCATTATTTTCATTGCACACAGTTTTTGTCTTACAGGCAGTAATGGTTAGCATACAATTGCGGTCCTGTCGTCCGTACTTGCAGAGCATGCAGTTGCTAACCTACGGCTAATAAATTGCAGGGCTCATGGTGCTGTCCTACAGGCAGTAGTTGCTGTGAAATCAGTTGCTGTTCTGTAAGACATCAACTGTGTGCAATGAAAACCACTGCCTTCTAATGCAAATATCACAGGCCAACTCTGCCAAATGACATGGCTAGCAAGGGAAGTGATGCAACCCAGATCAATTCTGTAAGTGCAAATCTGTGGTGTCACACTGCTCTGATTCTGCCCACGCTCACCCAACAATCCATATTATATTTGTTAATAGTGCTCAGCTGCAACACTTTCCCTGCCTGTAAGGATATTTATAATACTTTTGATTATTATTCTCCGCAGATGATGTGTTGCCTAAATGTCACATGATTGTCAAAGGTCTAGTCACACTTCAAGTTCAAAGGTAAAAGTTTTGTCTGGAGCATAATTTTTCTGCCATGGTGGAAAATTTTCAATAACTTAGAAATAGAAATGATCACTATCATGAGCAGGTGTGTTGCACGCCAAAACAAGGCCTTAAGTTTAGAGGCCTAAGTCACTCTAATGAGGTCAAAGGTCAAATATAAGATTTAATAATCATCTTTGGAACATGAATTCTATATGCAAAAAGTAAATCTGTTCTAAATCTGAGGAAATTGTTTTCATCTGCTGTTGTCTGTCTCTCAGACTTTCATTGATTTTGACAGTGAATACGTTAATATTTTGCCCTGTTGCCTGCGCAGATGCTTCCTTCTTTCGTGCAGAGCTGCCGCTTCATGGTTATGTTCTGTTTGCTTCCTTCCTAGCGATATTCTGTTTGTAGTGCTGGCCTGCATCACATCCCTAACTAGCAATGATTTGTTGGCAAAGATGGCCTGTGACACTGCCCTCAAAGTTGCTGTCCAACAGGGATTTTTTTCAATTGCACACAGTTTTGTCTCACCGGCAGTAACTGTTTGCACACAATTGCGGTCCTGTAGTCAGTACTTGCAGAGCATGCAGTTGCTAACCTTTGGTTAATAATTGCAGGGCTCATGGTGCTGTCCTACAGGCAGTAGTTATGGTGTGAGCAGTTCTGTTTTCTAAGACATCATCTGTGTGGAATGAAAAAAAACTGCCTTTTTATTCAGCAACTATTAGGACAAATGTCTCAGGCCAGCACTGCCAACTGAACATGGCTAGCAGGGGAAGTGGTGCAGGCCAGCACATTAGTGGAAGTGCAAATCATTGATGTCATGCAGCTCTGACACTCTCCGATATTGCCCAGAAAGGCATATTGTTTTTTGTGAATGGGCCAGAACTGTAATGTTTGCCCTGCTGTCCATGCCCTTGTGACCTTGGGTTGCAAAAGTTTTCCTGCTCCCCTTGTTCTGTTGGTTTGGCTATTATTTCACACTTGCCCTTCCATCCATCGTCTGTTTTCTGTGATGGCATGAATAACTTTGCCTGCTAGTCATGTTCTGATCACAGTGCTGGCCTGCCACACGTTCTGTTCAAATTGCTGTCCAGTAGACAGTTTTTGCATTCCACTTATTTGCTGTCCTGCAGGCGTTACTTACAGAGCACACAGTTGGTATTCTGCTGGTGCAGTAATCGCAGTTGCAGTCCTGCAATCAGTAGTAACAGAGCAAGCAATTTCTGTTATGTTGGATGTAGTTACACTGCAAGTTATTGATGTCAAACAACTCTGATTTTGCTCAGACCTGCTCAGAAACCCATATTATTTGTGTTAATTGTGCTCAGCTGCAACACTTGCCCTGCAAGCTATCTTCTGTTTGTTGTACTGGCCGGAATGATTTCCGTTGCTAATCATTTTCTGTTGGCAAGGCCTTCCTATGACACTTGCCCTCGAAGTTGCGGTCCAACAGGCCATTATTTTCATTGCACTCAGTTTTTGTCTTACAGGCAGTAATGGTTAGCACACAATTGCGGTCCTGTAGTCAGTACTTGCAGAGCATGCGGTTGCTAACCTACGGCTAATAAATTGCAGGGCTCATGGTGCTGTCCTACAGGCAGTAGTTGCTGTGAAATCAGTTGCTGTTCTGTAAGACATCACCTGTGTGCAATGAAAACCACTGCCGTTCTAATGCAAATATCACAGGCCAACTCTGCCAAATGACATGGCTAGCAAGGGAAGTGATGCAACCCAGATCAATTCTGTAAGTGCAAATATGTGGTGTCTCACTGCTCTGATTCTGCCCACGCTCACCCAAAAATCCATATTATATTTGTTAATAGTGCTCAGCTGCAACACTTTCCCTGCCTGTAAGGATATTTATAATGCCTTTGATTATTATTCTCCGCAGATGGTGTGTTGCCTAAATGACACATGATTGTCAAAGGTCAAGGTCACACTTCAAGTTCAAAGGTAAACGTTTGTCGAGAGCATACTCTTTCTGCCATGGTTGGAAATGTTCAATAACTTTGCCTGCTAGTCATGTTCTGATCGCAGTGCTGGCCTGCCACACGTTCTCTTGAAATTGCTGTCCAGTAGACAGTTTTTGCATTGCACTCATTTGCTGTCCTGCAGGCGTTACTTGCAGAGCATACAGTTGGTATTCTGCGATTAGTTAGTGCAGTAATCGCAGTTGCTGCCCAGCAGTCAGTAGTAACAGAGCAAGCAATTACTGTTCTGTGGGATGTAGTTACAGTGCAAGTTATTGATGTCAAACAACTCTGACTTTGCCCAGACCTGCTCAGAAACCCAAATTATTTCTGTTAATTGTGCTCAGCTGCAACACTTGCCCTTCAAGCTATCTTCGGTTTGTTGTGCTGGCCTGAATAATTTCCATTGCTAATCATTTTCTGTTGGCAAGGCCCTCCTATGACACTTGCCCGCTAAGTTGCAGTCGAACAGGCAGTTATTTTCATTGCACACAGTTTCTGTCTTACAGGCATTAATTATTTGCACACAATTGCAGTCCTGTGGTCAGTACTTGCAGAGCATGCGTTTGCTAACCTACGGTTAACAAATTGCAGGGCTCATATTGCTGTCCTACAGGCAGTAGTTGCTGTGAAATCAGTTGCTGTTCTGTAAGACATCAACTGTGTGCAATGAAAACCACTGCCAACTGACATGGTTCGCAAGGGAAATGATACAGGCCAGCACAATACTGCAAGTACAAATATGTGGTGTCACACTGCCCTGATTCTGCCACACTTGCCCCAAAATCCATATAATTTCTGTTAATAGTGCTCAGCTGCAACACTTTCCCTGCCTGTAAGTATATTTATAATACTTTTAATTATTATTCTCCGCAGATGGTGTGTTGCCTAAATGTCACATGATTGTCAAAGGTCAAGGTCACACTTCAAGTTCAAAGGTAAAAGTTTTGTCTGGAGCATAATTTTTCTGCCATGGTGGAAAATTTTCAATAACTTAGAAATAGAAATGATCACTATCATGAGCAGGTGTGTTGCACGCAAAAACGAGGCCTTAAGTTTAGAGGCCTAAGTCACTCTAATGAGGTCAAAGGTCAAATATAAGATTTAATAATCATCTTTGGAACATGAATTCTATATGCAAAAAGTAAATCTGTTCTAAATATGAGGAAATGGTTTTCATCTGCTGTTGTCTGTCTCTCATACTTTCATTGATTTTGACAGTGAATACGTTAATATTTTGCCCTGTTGCCTGCGCAGATGCTTCCTTCTTTCGTGCAGTGCTCCCCCTTCATGGTTATGTTTTGTTTGTTGTTCTTGCTGCTTATACTTACACACTTGACCAGAAAGCCATTTCTGTCAATAGTGTTCAGCTGCAACACAGCTGCAACACCTTCCTTCCTAGCCATATTCTGTTTGTAGTGCTGGCCTGCATCACTTCCCTGACTAGCCATGATTTGTTGGCAAAGATGGCCTGTGACACTGCCCTCAAAGTTGCTGTCCAACAGGGATTTTTTTCAATTGCACACGGTTTTGTCTCACCGGCAGTAACTGTTTGCACACAATTGCGGTCCTGTAGTCAGTACTTGCAGAGCATGCAGTTGCTAACCTTTGGTTAATAATTGCAGGGCTCATGGTGCTGTCCTACAGGCAGTAGTTATGGTGTGAGCAGTTCTGTTCTGTAAGACATCATCTGTGTGGAATGAAAAAAAACTGCCTTTTTATTCAGCAACTATTAGGACAAATGTCTCAGGCCAGCACTGCCAACTGAACATGGCTAGCAGGGGAAGTGGTGCAGGCCAGCACATTAGTGGAAGAGCAAATCATTGATGTCATGCAGCTCTGACACTCTCCGATATTGCCCAGAAAGGCATATTGTTTTTTGTGAATGGGCCAGAACTGTAATGTTTGCCCTGCTGTCCATGCCCTTGTGACCTTGGGTTGCAAAAGTTTTCTGCTCCCCTTGTTCTGTTGGTTTGGCTATTATTTCACACGTGCCCTTTCATCCATCGTCTGTTTTCTGTGATGGCATGAATCCCTTTGCCTGCTAGTCATGTTCTGATCACAGTGCTGGCCTGCCACACGTTCTCTTCAGATTGCTGTCCAGTAGACAGTTTTTGCATTCCACTTATTTGCTGTCCTGCAGGCGTTACTTACAGAGCACGCAGTTGGTATTCTGCGATTAGTTAGTGCAGTAATCGCAGTTGCAGTCCTGCAATCAGTAGTAACAGAGCAAGCAATTACTGTCATATTGGATGTAGTTACACTGCAAGTTATTGATGTCAAACAACTCTGATTTTGTTCAGACCTGCTCAGAAACCCATATTATTTGTGTTAATTGTGCTCAGCTGCAACACTTGCCCTGCAAGCTATCTTCTGTTTGTTGTGCTGGCCGGAATGATTTCCATTGCTAATCATTTTCTGTTGGCAAGGCCTTCCTATGACACTTGCCGTCTAAGTTGCAGTCCAACAGGCCATTATTTTCATTGCACACAGTTTTTGTCTTACAGGCAGTAATGGTTAGCACACAATTGCGTCCTGTAGTCAGTACTTGCAGAGCATGCGGTTGCTAACCTACGGCTAATAAATTGCAGGGCTCATGGTGCTGTCCTACAGGCAGTAGTTGCTGTATAATCAGTTGCTGTTCTGTAGGACATCAACTGTGTGCAATGAAAACCACTGCCCTTCTAATGCAAATATCACAGGCCAACTCTGCCAAATGACATGGCTAGCAAGGGAAGTGATGCAACCCAGATCAATTCTGTAAGTGCAAATCTGTGGTGTCACACTGCTCTGATTCTGCCCACGCTGACCCAAAAATCCATATTATATTTGTTAATAGTGCTCAGCTGCAACACTTTCCCTGCCTGTAAGGATATTTATAATGCTTTTGATTATTATTCTCCGCAGATGGTGTGTTGCCTAAATGACACATGATTGTCAAAGGTCAAGGTCACACTTGAAGTTCAAAGTAAACGTTTGTCTAGAGCATACTTTTTCTGCCATGGTGGGAAATGTTCAATAACTTTGCCTGCTAGTCATGTTCTGATCGCAGTGCTGGCCTGCCACACATTCTCTTGAAATTGCTGTCCAGTAGACAGTTTTTGCATTGTACTCATTTGCTGTCCTGCAGGCGTTACTTGCAGAGCATACAGCTGGTATTCTGCGATTAGTTAGTGCAGTAATCGCAGTTGCTGCCCAGCAGTCAGTAGTAACAGAGCAAGCAATTACTGTTCTGTGGGATGTAGTTACAGTGCAAGTTATTGATGTCAAACAACTCTGACTTTGCCCAGACCTGCTCAGAAACCCAAATTATTTCTGTTAATTGTGCTCAGCTGCAACACTTGCCCTTCAAGCTATCTTCGGTTTGTTGTGCTGGCCTGAATAATTTCCATTGCTAATCATTTTCTGTTGGCAAGGCCCTCCTATGACACTTGACACTTGCCCGCTAAGTTGCAGTCAAACAGGCAGTTATTTTCATTGCACACAGTTTCTGTCTTACAGGCATTAATTATTTGCACACAATTGCGGTCCTGTGGTCAGTTCTTGCAGAGCATGCGTTTGCTAACCTACGGTTAACAAATTGCAGGGCTGATAGTGCTGTCCTACAGGCAGTAGTTGCTGTGAAATCAGTTGCTGTTCTGTAAGACATCAACTGTGTGCAATGAAAACCACTGCCAACTGACATGGTTAGCACGGGAAGTGATACAGGCCAGCACAATACTGCAAGTACAAATATGTGGTGTCACACTGCCCTGATTCTGCCACACTTGCCCCCAAATCCATATAATTTCTGTTAATAGTGCTCAGCTGCAACACTTTCCCTGCCTGTAAGTATATTTATAATACTTATAATTATTATTCTCCGCAGATGGTGTGTTGCCTAAATGTCACATGATTGTCAAAGGTCAAGGTCACACTTCAAGTTCAAAGGTAAAACTTTTGTCTGGAGCATAATTTTTCTGCCATGATGGAAAATTTTCAATAACTTAGAAATAGAAATGATCACTATCATGAGCAGGTGTGTTGCATGCAAAAACGAGGCCTAAGTCACTCTAATGAGGTCAAAGGTCAAATATAAGATTTAATAATCATCTTTGGAACATGAATTCTATATGCAAAAAGTAAATCTGTTCTAAATCTGAGGAAATTGTTTTCATCTGCTGTTGTCTGTCTCTCATACTTTCATTGATTTTGACAGTGAATACGTTAATATTTTGCCCTTTTGCCTGCGCAGATGCTTCCTTCTTTCGTGCAGTGCTCCCCCTTCATGGTTATGTTCTGTTTGTTGGGCTTGCTGCTTATACTTACACACTTGACCAGAAAGCCATTTCTGTCAAAAGTGTTCAGCTGCAACACCTTCCTTCCTAGCCATATTCTGTTTGTAGTGCTGGCCTGCATCACTTCCCTGACTAGCCATGATTTGTTGGCAAAGATGGCCTGTGACACTGCCCTCAAAGTTGCTGTCCAACAGGGATTTTTTTCAATTGCACACAGTTTTGTCTCACCGGCAGTAACTGTTTGCACACAATTGCGGTCCTGTAGTCAGTACTTGCAGAGCATGCAGTTGCTAACCTTTGGTTAATAATTGCAGGGCTCATGGTGCTGTCCTACAGGCAGTAGTTATGGTGTGAGCAGTTCTGTTCTGTAAGACATCATCTGTGTGGAATGAAAAAAAACTGCCTTTTTATTCAGCAACTATTAGGACAAATGTCTCAGGCCAGCACTGCCAACTGAACATGGCTAGCAGGGGAAGTGGTGCAGGCCAGCACATTAGTGGAAGAGCAAATCATTGATGTCATGCAGCTCTGACACTCTCCGATATTGCCCAGAAAGGCATATTGTTTTTTGTGAATGGGCCAGAACTGTAATGTTTGCCCTGCTGTCCATGCCCTTGTGACCTTGGGTTGCAAAAGTTTTCCTGCTCCCCTTGTTCTGTTGGTTTGGCTATTATTTCACACTTGCCCTTCCATCCATCGTCTGTTTTCTGTGATGGCATGAATAACTTTGCCTGCTAGTCATGTTCTGATCACAGTGCTGGCCTGCCACACGTTCTCTTCAAATTACTGTCCAGTAGACAGTTTTTGCATTCCACTTATTTGCTGTCCTGCAGGCGTTACTTACAGAGCACACAGTTGGTATTCTGCGATTAGTTAGTGCAGTAATCGCAGTTGCAGTCCTGCAATCAGTAGTAACAGAGCAAGCAATTACTGTCATATTGGATGTAGTTACACTGCAAGTTATTGATTTCAAACATCTCTGATTTTGTTCAGTCCTGCTCAGAAACCCATATTTGTGTTAAGGTAGTGTACCCGTAAAAACAATTATTTCCAATGTAAATAATAATATTATTGTTATTATCTGTATTATCTTATGGATAGAAATACCAAATATTAGAAACTTTTACCGTCAAATAAGAAAGTTATTGCAATTTTAATATTCTATTGACCAGTCCGCCATTTTTGCCACAAAGCATTTGACCCCTAGGCTAGATAAAAGTAAAAACATCACTCATTTTTGCAAATATATTCTCTACTCTAGTGTTTATATAATTCATATACATTGTATAATAATAAAATAAACACATTAAAACATTAGCAGTTGTATTTTGTCATATATGGTTATATATGTTTGATTCACAGCAACAAAATTACTGCTCTCAGAGCTGATCTATTCTAGACCATGTTCACAAAAATCGAGTTTTGTAGATTAATCAATCAGGTATAAATAAATTAATTGACTTATTTTTTATGTGTTAAATATAAACACATATAAAAGTGTTTTAAAAAGTAGTTTGCCCGTACAGTTTTCAAAATAATTTATGATAATATCACAATGCCTAAAATATTATTACAATGAATATCCAGGCAGTATTTAACAACTAGTGTCACAATAATTACATTACTGTTTTTGAATAAAAATTAAACACTGTTCTTTGTGCCCAACTCGAAAATATGTACACAGACATCACAAATATATAAATAAAATACATTTAAGATGAATTAAAATATATAATATTGCCAATTATATAACTTATGCAGCAACAAAAAAAAATATCAATTTCATATAAAAATATCAACTGAAATAGACAATTAAGTATGCTCTACAAATATTAAAATGTTATACATTATTACTATCCTTTCTGTGTTTTGTTTATAGAAAAGGATATATAATATTATTTATATAATACTGCATCATCAATTCTATAAAATATTGTAAAACCATAAGAGCAATATTCAATCCAATCAGCACAAAGACACTCAACAGTATACATGACTTTTGTGTTCATCATTTCCTATACTGAACAGTATGTTAACAATTCAACTAATCCTTTCCTAAACATTGGGCTAGCTTTGGAATCACTTCATCCAACACTCTTGTTGCACTTGTAACTCTAGGCAACCCATCAGAATTTTTGGAGGTAAACACATCTCGCAGTCCATCTTCACCACCACGTCGAAAAATCATGTTTAAATGTTTATAGTGAAGACCAGAACCTGCTATGTTTTCTGCTGTTGGCCTCTTGCAGATACCTTTGTACACTAGCTGGTCAAGACTGCCTAGGTTCAGGGCTTTAGCATTGTTGTACAGTAATGAAATGGCTACTGCAGATAGCGTGAAGCTGTATGACATGAGGTCCTTCGGTGATATTTTGACAAATTTCAATAACCTTCCTACCCGTCTGTAGATCTGCCACCAATTGCCATGTAAAACTGTGGCAAACGGTGAAAAATCGATGTAAAACGATGGCAAATGGTTAAATGCCATCGTTTTCCACTAATCGATGGAAAATATACAGTGGCATTCTATGTAAAATAGTGGAAATTCAGTGGCAAACGGTGGAAAACTGGACTTTGTCATTTCTTGGAGTGGAAAATGTATATTTTGCATAGGAAAAAAGGGACTTTGAAAATTTTGCAAGAAAAACTGAGTGGCAAACGGTGGAAAAATATCTTATAAAGTTTTCACGAAAAATCTCTCTCAGAACTAAGTGTAACTTACACAGTGATTATTTTATTTGAACATGTGTATGAATAAAATATATGATTAAAATGTTCATATATACATTTTACATGGTATTTGATACATAATATAATTTTATATTATTTCTAAGGTAACAGACATTTTTCATGTCATATTATCATGTGAAACAGACATAATACAGTATTTGCATATCGATATCATGAAAATTTGTTCATCAGAAAAAACTAATCTCCTTCTACGGAGTTAGGAAGTTCTGCGATAATTTTGCTGCAGTCAACTTCAAAACTCATCAGTACTTGTTGAATGTAAATGGCCTTTTCCACTGTTTGTTCAGCACTGAAACAAATAAAAATATGAACAAAAAACACGTTCAAATATTTGGGAAATTTATAATTCAAAAATTCAGAACTAATTTGTATAATACTATAGTCTTAATTAAGCAAGCACTACCTAATTCTTTTTCTATTAGCTTTCCTTACCTGGAGTACTCAACGATTTGAAGATGTGGAACATTTTCTCGAAGAAGCTTTTCTTTCACTTTGAGTTGTCGTCCTACAGCTAAAACAAGCGAAGTTTCAGTGTTCTGAAGAAAAAACTCCACTTCTAGGAATTTCTTGTTGGCTCTGGTTTCGCTGACGATGACTGTATATGAATTTCTTTTCTTTACTTTGGTACAACTTTTGCTTGAAACTTTAATGCCATTTACAACTATTTTCTTGACAAGTTTGTAGTGTGTCAATTCCATTCCCATTGACATTTGGTTGATGTGTACCTTGAGGTTGTCAGATAAGTCTTCAAGCTTGTATAACCTTTTAACTATGCAAGGATGGTTTGTGCCTTTTGTGTTCTCCTTGAATTGAAATTTAACGAAGTCTTGCACTTGGTCATTTTGTATAGCTGGTGCTGCATTTTCAATATGCTTCTGAGCCATGAGAATCCAAAATATCTGAAAACAAACATTTCCAGTTCCATGTATTGTCTTTTTAATTTCTCCATTAAAAGATTCAAAACTAAAACATGACCAAGCCCACATTGGTCCCCAACTGGCAACACATTTACTGATGTGCAACAGATTGTGCATGTTCAGGCCCATTATATTTTTTTCATATAAAGAGTCTGCAGTTTTCACAAATGTTCTCAGCAATGTCTCTGCCCTCTCAATGTCTGCTGTTGTGATTCCTTCGGTAAGAAGAATATATATGGCCTCCACTAACAGACTAAAATGTTTGAGGTACACATCAGGTAAAATTCCTTTAATGCATGGTATGCTGTAAAACAGAAGCCAAACTCTCAGTTCAGAAGCTTTCCAGTGTTTTAAAGTTGAACTTATTCTTCTTGGAAGTCTGTGAACTGTTTGTGGTGGTGTTAGCTGCATCAGCCTTTTGTCAACTATTTGAACAGAATGTCCAATGTTAAAGGGATGGCCTGAATATTTGTTGTCAAACCAACATGTCAGCAATTTTTTAGTGATACCCAGGAGAACGCCATGCATATAGTCCACTACAACATTCATATTGAGTTCAAAGCCATCCAAAAACAGCAACACACTTTGCCCTTGAAAACCATTGACAGCCATGCCACTTGCTTGAGCCTGTTTGCTGTCTTCACGTATACCAACACTTGTTCGTAAATTTCTTGTTTCTGTATATGGGAAAGCCTTGCAATGCCCTTTGCCACTCTTAACTTGAACACCTTTGTCAAAACAAAAAACACACGGAAACTCCCCATTGAATTGTGTCATTTTAAGAACAGATGATCGAGCTTGAAGATCCATTGTTGCAATTATAAGCTTTGCTCTGCTTTGTATTTCTTTGTTCCCTATTGCAAAAGAAAATCCTTCTGTCTGTAAATGTTCCAAGTCTTTCACCAATTCTTTAAGATATATTGTCATGGATGGTTTGCCAATGCCTTGCCACACACCCCAAAGAATCATGTTTTTTCTTCTAAATCTTTCGTGTCTCGGAATTTCATTAATTAACAGGTAAACAGGCCACATTGACACCCCAGAACTTTTGAAAAGCGGTACACCATCAGTAAAAAGTGTAAAAGTTATATTATTGTTATTACTAAGAAAATTGCCACATTGTTTTAACAGTTTGTAATTGTCTCCATCATTTACATCGGTTATATTTAAAGTACTCTGGCGATAATATGTTTCTTGTATCGAGTCCCACACTCCTGGTTTTGTGAGAATATCCTGAAGCTGAAGTTTCAAATCGCCAGTCATGAAAAAGCTGTGGCTCTTCACAGAAGGTGTCTTACCAGGGCAACCAGGTGTTGCGCATGTTTCACTACCTTTTAGTAATGTGTTCTTGCATAAATTGCAGAATGTGAATGATTTCAAGAAATCTTTTTTAAAGCCGCATCTTTGTTTAAGCAAATAGATGTTGCAATCAATCAGGCTACTTTCAGGTACATATAACTTCAAAAGAGACAGCAAATCTTGTAAGGCTGTGTCTGATAAATTGTGGCGACAAGCAAATGCTAGTACTGCCAACTCATGTTCTAATTTAGTAATTTTAGAAGTGTATTGACTCCGTGTGCAGTCGGAGCATTGAACAACATATAGCGGTGCATCACATGGTGTAACTGCATTGTGTGGCGAAAGATCATCTTCATCAGTGTCTAATTCAATGTCCATATCAGAATCGAAACTTGAAAGTGTAGAATGAGTTGATGCCGAGTCATAATCTTCTTGGGAAATCTCAGCTTCAGATACATTTTCTACTACTGATTTCGCATCACTATTTTTGTCAGTTTCATCAATTTCCGGGAAACCACTGGAATTGTCTTTTACCGGGCCAGCATTTTCGTCGTCATGTCTTCTCCTGAAATGTTACAAAACATTAAAGTGAAATACATGCGGTGGCAACGTCTCCAAATATTTACAATAACTTGACCGATCAATGTAGCGCATATACACATCTGATATACACCGGAGGTCATATTGTTTCGATCCAAGCAGTTTTATATTAAAATCGTAAAAATTCCCGGAGTTCAATACACATCACGAAATGTTTATGGCCTCAATGCTGTGCAAGTCTGTAAATCGATCAGTCAGAGATACATAAATAGCCCCAGTCATGTTATTATCGATCGCATATGTTTGCTACACCTGAATGACTGCGATATAGTTTTAGGTCGGTCGCTGAGATCGCTGATGTCGACACCAGTATACACCACGATAACGATCATGACAACTGCATGTAATCCTCGTGGAAAACGCACATTTGCTGTATAATACTACCCAGAATCCCTTACCATAAAACAATATTAAGTATTAGTACAGTCTGTAAAAATGCAAGTGAGAATCGTTATAAACATGGACGAATCCATACAGGTAACACAACGCAAAATAAACGTAATTTATTTTAAATGTCTAGCGATGTTGGTAATAATTATAATTACTACATTTATAAATCCTTAAGACATATAATTAATTTAATATGAATTAAATCTACATTTTCTTTAATTACAATTGCGTAAATTTGGAACAGCTTCGGTACTTACTTTTTTAATAGCCAGGCAGTTGATCGTGGTATGCTTAGTTGAGAGTCTGTTTCATATTGCTTGTATTGTCGTTTCTGTAAATTAACTGAAATGAAATAAAATGTAATAAATATTGATATAAGTTTGTCTACGCATTGCAATGACGTCATTATTGACCAATCGGCACAATATGCCACAAAACAAGTAAGCTTATGCGAACCGGGATCTAAAATCCGACCAAAGTCTATTACCCCTGGACCCGGAATCATTCGGAATATCAAATTCCCACCTGTAGGGAATAGGTTCACGTTCAGTCTAAAGTCCTGTATATGCCCCCCACCCACCCCCCCCCCACCCCCCGCCTGAGGGATAAACATTGATATTTGCATTACTGCCAAAAAAATACATGCGAGTTAAATTTATTCATTTCATTTTTGTATTTTATTGTGAGTTAATGTGTAGCTGTCTGACGCCAAATCCGAAATGAGAAAATTCAGTCAGAAGTACGCAAACCGAATATAATGATTGGAAATGTCTATCTATTTTACTTTTCAAAAATCGTAAATACACTTTGTCTTGAAAGTGTATGCCATGTATAACACGTGCTTTAAGAAAAGAGCGCGAATTTGCTGCTGACACCAACGATGTCACGTTCCCAGCATGGGCAGCGTGCAATCACCGATATACTAGTATACTAACGTAATCGTAGGCGAAAAGCTCAGTACTTAGATGCAACGCAGGCATTTTTACAAAAGCAATGATGATACTTTTCAAATAAAAATTGAGTCTACGTAATAACCTTTAGTTCATTTGAAACCATTCCTTCACAACGCCCTACGAGTTATGCTATCAAAAAATGGCAAATGTGCCATTCAGTGCAAAGATTCGTTTAAACAAGTACAAAATGTACGAAATGCAAAGCATGTAAGTCATGTTTATTAATACTATACAGTACTGTGTAGAACACATGCGCGCTTACACGTAAAAACATGTTTGAAATTAGCAGACATATTAATTGCACAAAACATAAATGCACGTTGATGAATGTGTTCTGGTATAAGTGCAGTCAAACATTAGTCTTAATATTTGCGTGTCGTTTTTTTTTCTATTGACTTTTACATTTTCTTGAAGTATTTTAGATATATAGATATTAACCAACCAAGTAAGCATATTAGTTTGCTGCAAATAGTTTTAAAGATGTACGGTCTAATTGCAATCGCTTTAACAATTCGTATATGTGGCCAGTGGGCAATTAACCAACGATAATGTTTAAACAATTTCCCGTAGCGTAGTGAAAATCGGAAACGGTAACTGTATTAACTCACCAATAAATGCGTTGTGTATTGATGCCAGGTGTGTGACGAGTGTTTGTTTTCGGCTGAGAATCTTGCCGCATCCTTCAGTAGGACATGCCCATTGTTTTTCTGATATCTGACAGTTTCGTAGCGTTTCTTCGTTCACACTAAAACGAAGACAATTATTTATGACATTTATAGATTACTGTTATCGACTGAAATAAGAAAATAAATGATATAATTATGTGTACACGTTCTATCATTGCATAAGAGGCGAATCTATGAGCGCTGCTAGACTGCGAAACTGATTTACATGACGGAAAACGGCTGACTAACATAACTTATGTTAGTTAAAAGTAACAACACAAAACATATTACACTTTACTTTATTAGTAATCATGATTCTTACTTGTGATTTTGCTGTGCGTTATTTCCAGAAGAACTTTCCATCTTTAAAGATAATTCACCAATAAAATATGTGCAGTAAAATCAACGCATGCTGCTCTTTAAGTCAGCTTTTTCATTTTAATGCTTTCAATACTAGTACATGAAACCTAGTTATGCCATGTTCGATAGATCTCAAAAGATTATCTAATGTAGTCTGACATCCCGCTAATTAGGTTCTTATGCAACCAAACTAACTCATCAGTATTATACCCGCAGTAAACATGGTAATCTTCCCTACACGCACATAAGTACACAGCTGCAAGATACTGCTGCGCTGTCAGTATCACGTGACTGGGTTTGAATGACCACGCTTTTTCTCAACTGATAAGCCCGCCCGTTTTCACAACGTCGCCGCCATTTTGGCTTGTTGTACACAGATTGGGTCACATTTATTTCTGATTTTGTTGTCCATTTAGAAGCATTTACAGGACAGCAAATACAATGGCAAACAGAGTTGGACTTTTTATTTGGATAAATGATGTTCCTGTTAGTGGAAGTGTTCTTAAACTAAGCAATATTGTCTTTCCGAGAAGTGATTATGCTGAATATGCTGTTGGACAAAAGGTGACCGTAAAATGTCCAGGCCTGGGGAAACATGATGCTGTTATTGCTAAAGTTGGAGGTAAGAATTTAGTGGCCAATAAATTTGCAAGATATCAACAATGTGTATATATTTATGTATATTTGCTATTGTTGTTATTGTTGTTTTAATTTTGATAGCATATATAGGAGTAGCGTATGTACTTTGTCAAGTCAGGCGTATCTGAATGTTGCATACAACGCAAACAATATATTGCATAGTCGATCAATAGTTAGAACTAATTATTTAAATGTATTTCGTTTAGACGTAACAGACAAGAAAGACTTTGAAATGCTGCTGAAGGAAACGAGCAGATTCACAGAACTACTAGAGGAATTGAATGTTGCAGCTAACAGACAAGTTTATTACAACGGTGACAAAAACGAAGAATCCGCAGAACCTGCAGATTGTTCTACAATTTTGGAGCAAAATGTACACACGTAAATTAAGAATCTTATCATTTTGTTATTGTTGTTTTATATATAGCAACAATGATGAAAATTTATGCAACATACATTTGTTAAATAAACAATTATAATAAGCTCAAAGAAATGGAATAAATATGCTAACTTCCGTTTTATTTGAAACATATAACGATCGGTTGTAATTTTTTAAGCAGGCATTAAAATTATGGTCACGTGATCGGCGTATTTACATCCAGTCGTGAATAGTAGGCTTTGTTCTATTGGTTTGTAATTTACGACTGACCAGTCGGCGAATGCGTAACATATTGAAGTCGGCACATAAAGCAAAATGGCGTCCGTACTTAGAAGTGAAATAGTAAACAAGCTGATGTTCAAGATTTGTATATAGAATTTATATTATCATCAAAAGAGCACTGCGAATAAGTTATTCTACTGGATTATTAATGACAACATGTATGTTGTTTTATTGATAAACCATCGCAAAATGTTATTTACGAGTTTGAATTACTCGGAGCTTAATGCGTTGACACTGACGGAATGTTTTTAGAAATATTTTTGCCACATGGATTTCGTTCATAGCAAGCTTTTGTTATCGTTAGGTGGAGCCGGTACGAAAGCAGACGAAGGTGGTAAAGCCAAAGGCTGTAAAAAGAAAGACCGACTTCAATGACGAGGTGCAATTGAACAGCACGACAGTAAGTACTACTTATTTTTACATACACATGTAATTAAATGAAATAAATTATAAATAGGTTGTGATTTACATTTTCGGTTTGGTTACTAGTATAATCCGATGGACATTGATAATAACTGAAATTCATCATGTTATTTATAATTATTGCATATATTAAATAACAAAAATAATTATTTTTTTGTGTTTTGGGGGATGTTTACTACCGTATGAATTGACAAAAAAAATTGTGTTGAAATTTACTGCAGATTCACTTTTAAGTTCATTTTGTGTATTATAGTCATGGTGTCCATTCAGTTTTTTTGTACCAATTTTCGGAAAGTGTTTGCTTTTAGTTAATCCAGTAACCATTTGCTTTTTAGCAAAGCAATGAGTGGCTGACAAAATATATTTTTATAAATTATATTTCAATGAAAGCCAAGACTAACAAACTGCTGGGATACATGCATTATATTAAACGGCATATTTTACATATTTTTTTTTTATAAAAAAAGTATTTCTATGTTTATACTTTAGTACACTAACTTAAAAATGATATTTGTTAATGTGACATCATGATGTCATCAATGCTTTTTTATTTAGTTAAATATTGAACTACATAAACATTAATTGAACGTTTTACTATAATCGAGCCATGTATGCTGTAAACAAAAAAACCATTAATACTCAGTTCTGACAAGTTACTTTTTATATGCTGCAGACTGTACTAATGAAGCACCAAAAAAGTAAAAAGCTTTAAGATTTGTTTCAATAAATAATATGCCGCATCTCGCACCAGTTTATAAGCAAATGTGTATGTATTGGTTGTTAATCTGTATTTAAAATCTTTCTGGTAAACATAGATTCCTGCCCCCATCGATGGTCATTATTAAGAAATTGTTCTTTATAATGTGTTTATTTTTTCAGCAAAAGAAATTAGAGCAAGTTGCAGAAAATTTGGCATTATGTGACTTTTCACAAAATAGGTATGATATTACAATCTGGACCTGATTATTACTTCCATCTTAGATTCTGTGCAGCTAATATAAAGAATGATTTTTTTTATTGGATAATTTCTCTGTTTTAATACTTAAATGTTGTTTGAAACAATAATGAAAAATCTTCTATGCAGTGTTCTAGACCTGTAGTATTTATCATAGCCAGAGAAATTTCTTCTATGTTCAATAGACCTTTTCAGGTTTTGCAACAAAGTCTTCCTAAGCTATTGTTAACAGATTCATCAAATATCACAAACAGATAATAAGTTCACCACATGCTCTTTTGTGTTAAATACATTAACCGTTAATCACGTGATATCCTTATACAATGATTTGATAAAATTGCAGATTAATTGCATATCATTGACGTTTGTTGAGGCGTCTATAGTTTTCTAATGGAATAATTTCAGGCTTGAGGACACTGGAAATTTGTTTACTGCAAGCTTGGCAGTGCTAGCTGACAGTCCAGTAAAACAGCCATCTTCCGGAAATGAGACAAGTTCTCCACACCCTATGCCACTCACTTTGTCTCCACGACCATCATCTCCAGCTACACCAAGACGATTCTCCCCTCGACATCAATACCAGTGTTGCAATCATCAACAAGAATTATTCAGTTTGAGAGCATCTGTAACTAACCTGGAGTATTGGTGTAAACAGATGTGGGATGATTTGGCTGTAAGTTTTAGTTATTTGTTCTTTTTTTGTTACATTTAGGTACATTTTCATGCAACAATAAAATTGCATGCAATGTATGTGAATTTTATTTGAATATAATAATGTTGGTTATTATTTCAGTCTGTTAAAAGTGAGTTGGCAATAATGAGGCAAGCCAATTTTGATGAAACATCCAGGCGTACACAGGATGTGATCAAGGTAAAAAGTTATGCAGTTGTTTTGATTTATTGAATCCAAGGGAAATTTAACTGTCTAATGTGGTATCTTTTTATTTACTCGTTTTCTGAACTAAATGAAGTCCCTTCACCCCCTTAAATAAATAAATGGGTTTCTTTCTCAGAGGTGGAATCAACTAGCTTGTTTTTGTTGCATTTTAGCCTGTTGCATCACAGAACTCAAGCATGACGCAGCAGACTACCCCAGTATCAAGTCCATCAGCCACAAGCTCTGTGGCGACCTACAAGGGTTGGGTTACACCAAGGTTATTGTACATACTTAATTGTTTTTTGACACTTTGTTTTATTTTAGGAACAATTGCTATAGCTAAAGCTGTATATACTGAATGAAAACCAAGAATACTTTGTTTAATTCAAAATAAGTAAAATACCATTCTGATCATCTTTAGGTAATTTTACTTCATTCACACATTTTAATTGTTAAAAAATGCAGAAATTTATATTGGACAAATTATCATACTTTTTGTGTGCTGGTGCTCTGCAACATGTGAATGTTATGCAGTTTAAAATTACTCTGGCTAGAATTTATTTATAGAATTCCAAATCTGCTGCAAATACACGTATACCGTAGTGTATGTAATTTAACATTTGGAATAAATAAATAAACTTACATGCGCACAAAAAAGCACAACCTATGATTAATATTTCCTGTTCAAACTAAAAGAAAAAAAGATAAAATAATGTGGTGCTGTAGTTTATTCAAGTCTAACTTCCTGGCATTGAGTAAATTTTTCGTTGCAGAGTCAAGTAGTTGCAGAAATTTCCTTCTGCAAAAACTATAAGAAGGCGACAGCAAAGGCCTTCCGGTTGCTGTTCAACAGGGAGGAGGTGGAGGGGAGGTCGCTTAGTGGCCAGAGGGGGAACGCTGGAGATGCCAGGCCCCAAATAGAAGACAGACCAAAACTGTCCTTTCTTCAAGGTGACATACTTTATAAACCTGAAACTGGTTATAATGAGGAGCAATGTGTTTTACAGTAGTTTTTTTCTGATGAATTATAGCTTTAATAATGGCCTTAAAAATGCGTGATGTTTATCTCATTTTAACATCTCATTTTAATAAATTATAAATGTTACAAAAAGCTAAGATTGAGTAAATCCAGTAAACCATTGAAGTAAGCATTCTTGATATAAAATAGTTGTTGATTTTTCAGTTGGAAATAATAAGATAATTAATAAGAAAACACCAGTTAAAGAATCATAACAATATTTATGTATAAGTCATTTTTTTCTTGTATTACAGAATGCATCCTGGAGTGTTACCCAAGCAAAAAAAGAGGACATCAATGTGGTGCTGAGGCATCTTCTGAAGCCGTCACGAAATGTTTTTAATAATTAGTCCCTTACACTGTAGATGTTACTAATGTAGAAAAAACAGCCCTTAATACTGTGATAACTCGAAAAAGTAATAAAGATATTTTCATAAAAACTTTGTTGCGGAAAATAGAAACACACTTCATTAGTATGGGGCTCATTTAATGGTTGCAATACTGTCATAGCCTTGTTAAATTTCTGTTATTGATTGTTTTGTGTTTATATAGTAAAGATGTAAATATCAGAAAGTTATGTGACACAGTATAATAATAATGTTAAAATCCTAGATCATTGTGTACAAATTAGTAAGAACTTAGTGACGGTAATAAGAAAATGTATTATATATTTGATTTTATATCTTGTTTGTTTTTTATTAAACATTACATGTATTTTATATTCATGCAGGTGACCACAAAATGACAATAGACATTTTGCCATCGATTTTACACCAACGGTGGCAAACTGTGAAATTTCTTACATGGTTTTCCACTGGATGGCAAACGATGGAATTTCGTCCAAATACTCCACCGATTGCCACCGATTGTGGAAAACAATGGCAAACAGTGTAATATTTTACATCGTTCTCCACTGGATGGCAAACGATGAAATTTTGTCTAAATACTCCATCGTTTGCCACTGTTTGCCATTGTCTGTGGAAAACGATGTAAAATTTTACATCGTTTTCCACTGGTAGTGATCGGTGGAAAACGATGGAAAGTTTGTCCAAATACTCCATCGTTTGCCATCAAATTCCACCGAATGCCATCCATGATGTAAATTCTTCCACTGTCTGTTTTTTTTCATCATTTGCCACTGATTTTCCACCGATTTTCATGTCCAAATACTCCACCGTTTGCCACTCTTTTTTTCCATGGCAAACGATGAAAATCGGTGGCATATTTACAGACGGGTAGTGCCTGAACATCTGCCATGGCATTATGAGCATCATATGTGGTCCCTAACAATGTTTTTACCAGGTCTACCTGCTTCAGTGATGTTTTTGGGAATAGCTTTCGGAAAACTGCTAGTGAATCAATCAAAGCGGCAACAGGGAACGTATCTAGCTGACCAGTATTTTTCAATGTTGTGACTAGAATTGGGAAGTCGAAACGCCTACCATTATGGGCGACCAAACACACGTTGTCATATTTCTGAATCCAGGTTGACAATTGCTGTACAGCTGTTCTGATCGATACTGCCAACACTCCAGTTCCCTGCACCTTCATTTCACCATCATCCAGTGTAATGCCCGTAACAGCAGATGCCTCAGGGTTAATGGGTATTTTGGGGATAACATAGGTATTAAATTGTCCCCCATATTCTACGTCTACTGCCGCAATCTGGGTTATGTGTGGCATGATTCTTCCTTCAACTGAAAACAGTGTTATTTGTGATTATAATAAGAATATGTGCATTAATTATTTTATATAACTGCAATATAACAAATGAAATAATTGACCTAAAAAGAACCTGTACTTTCTGGAAAAAAATGTAAAATAAGTATTCTTTTTGAACTATAGTATTGTTTCATACATTTACATAATAATGTGATATAATAAGTATACAATACAAGGAGTCAAGAACACCCTGTGTTTTCTTCCCCAAAATTATTGACAGTATTCAAAACAAACACTCCCACAGCCATTTCACACATGAATATCTACATATAATATCCATAATCACACATACTTAGACCGGTTGTCTCCAGATCAAATGTTATAATTCTTGGCGTGTGATGAAGGGTGACAGCTTTGAAGTTCCCTCGAGGTATGGCATCAGGAACTTTCTCAACATCTACAGTCTCCTCATGGCCGATACCTGTAAAATATGTTATGTCTAATATTATCACTTTAAAATGTATACATTTAAAAAAAAAAATAGTTTTCACAAAATTATAATTATTTTGATTATAAAAGTACTGACCAGAATAATTCACAATATAGTTGCCTACTCTTTTAAAATATAGAAAATGACATATTTTCATTTAAATTCAATGAACATGACATGTAAATGTAGTTCATCTATATAAAGTACTATGTCATTGAGTGTACACTGGGATACATGTTTTTAATTCTAAATAACAGAAACCAATATAAATCAGCATTTACATTCTGACATAATAAACAACAAGTGACATGACACACAGTGCTTTGATACTCACCAGATTGATATGTGTCTCCTTCTAGAACTTCCAGTGCGCCCTGGTTTGTCGCTCTTTCTTGTTTCAGTTGGAGCCGTCTGCGTTTCGTGGCTGGTAAGGCAGCTTTGTCACGCATCACTTCCCTGCGTTTCATGCATTTCTCTGCATAACTTACAGTGTGACATCCTGGTGATAGACCAAGCATTGAGCAACCCTGTTGAAAACAGTTTTTCTTAATATAACAAAAGCTACAATTTGTGTGACTATTTTAATATAAGCATTTACAACTTTTGATCAGTTAAATTTAAAATTATTCAGTGTTATTTTCATTCAAATGTGATCAAAATGATACAAATTCAGTAATTTATTACAATCTAATTAGTGCTTGAACATACACACTGCTTATCCTACTTCTTCCAGTGTTCTGTTGTTGCATCATCAGCTATACCTCCTCATCTTGTAACAAAAACATAAAGAACAATACAACAAGTAACTAAAATTAAACATTACAATAAAAAACATACTTCTCAGTGGCAAAATTTCATGCTGAAAAAATAACTTTCATGCTGACAAAAGAACATTAGCAATGAACAAAAACAAGAAAAGTTTTTTTTGTAACATTTATAACTAGTACAACAATAACAAAAACTGATTGTACCAATTACAATTTATAAGCATACCTTTGAAATGTAATGCCGTCCATCGTTTACAAAAGCTGCTGTTGCTTTGACCCTGTAATCAATACTTTTAGTGTGTCCATAGTGGTGGCTTTTAGGAGCCCTCAATGTAACCTCTTTGTTAGCATGTTCACACTGCTGACTAGAGCCAAGGTCTATGTATTGGTGAGCATTGGATGTTATAGGGTTGAAGATTTTATCAAGCCGTATGCGCAAGTTTTCATCTCGAAGTGGAGCTTTGTATGGAAAACTTCTATGAATATATTTCTCTCCCGGTTTTCTATTATATCCACAAAATCTAGAATGGTACTTACTATGGTCACCAAACTGATGTGGGATAAGAGCTTGAAGGTTCTCTTCCATTCCGTCTTTGTCACCGGCATTCTTGGTAAAAGCGTACTTCAAACACTTTTCTAAATGTGATATTACTGGCTTGGAAATTTTTACACCCTTTTCAGACTTAAGTTTGTACATGCTTTTTGTGACATTTTTAACCACATGATTTTTATCGAAGCGTTTTTTCATCATGATATTCATATCACCTCTTATTTTTGATATAAGTGTGTTGTCACCGTCACCTTCAATGAATTCAATTGGTGTACCTTCACTGCACAGTTCTCGCACGCCTAGCACACCAGTTGTGGCCTCCATTGCTCTCGCACTACCTGTATGATTACGAACACAGGAATGTTGTCGTACTTTATGACCTGGACGTTTCCTTCGCCACCAGCTACAAACAGCACATGTACGATGCCCTACAACTGTCTTGATTATCTTCTTCCGATGTGCTGACTTGGCAGTGCTCATGAAGAAAGTATGTGCTGTTTTAAGAAAACGAAATTATTAAAGCACTGTTCTCACCGCAGTACAAACATGTCAATTTGGAATAACTGAAAATACTGGAAATACTTTAAAGAAAAATCAGGCATGTAAAAATTTAACTTTTTTCTTGAAATACTTATTATGAAATAAGGTGTATGACATTTACAAATAATATAGCTTATATTATTTATATCCTCACATGTCAATGAATCAAATCCTCTCTTGTGCCAGGCTGTGTCTACTGCAACAGACATTCCAGTTCTTGTTCGGCATGGATACCTAGATGCTAGCTTGACCTTGGCCTTCGTTCCTTGTTTTCTGGATATGTGTGCAGTCTGATGAAGGCGATGTAGGCGGATCTTTGTAGTATAGCTGCTACAAGCTGGAGTGCTAAAAATACAGATAACAACATAAAAAATATACCACTTGGATGTTTTTATATTGTAAATATACTAAAATTGGTTAAACAAATTAAGATTCATTAAAACTCATCTAAATTGTAATTCAAATTTAAAGGAGATAATAGTAAAAATGAAAAATAATTACATGGTAGTGTTTGACGAATTGACTATGTGTTCCCGTTCACTTATAGTGTCAGTATTTTGACACTCAGCTTCCACATCAGTGTCATCATCAGACCAGGCTGTGCTTGCAGCAGAATCTTGGAGCCTTAACCTGTTTTATAATGTATAACATCTTAGTATTTATTTTTTATTATACCTCTACGCTGATATCGGTCTGATACAAAGGTGCCTGATATAATTTTTTTATAACAGGTTAGTAAGCGTTTATATCAGTCAATGTTTGGAGGTACATCATATTACTTGGAATCAACTATAAAGTCATCATTTTCGGTAGAAATAAATCAGATTCAACAAAACAAACAATTTGATACCAAGATGTAGTAAATTTTAGACACAAAAAGCAACAAAAACAGCTAAAAAAAGTATTTTGCACATAATTAAGAATGACTCTGCAAGTGCACATGACGTCATGCAAAACGCGTCATTACGTCATACAACAGATCCATTCGCGCTAAAAATGCAGAGGCGTATTGATTATATTTTATTATTTCTTTAAAAAATTGGGTGATTGGTATGATAAACAGAAAAACTGGTTACTGTCGTATCATTTTGTAATATATCAGGTCTGGCGCGAATAAAATAAAGGTTCAGCAAGCCTCGCCGTTATTTTATTCTAAGCCTCACCCGATATATTACAAAACAATAGGTCAGTTACTTGTTATTCTCTATTTAGCTAAAAATATTAAAGAGTAAAGCAAAACATAGATTACATTTTTAAAGCTCAATGTACCAACATTAAATATCATATTAAATATGGGATAAGTTACTTTGAACATTTTAACCACAATGTTAAGCAGATAAAAAACATACCTGAGGGAAGGTGAAGCATCCGGAAGAAGACATACCCCAAGATCTTGTATCATGCCTTCCATTGATGACTGAGCGTCAATGGACTCCTGTGCTGCCACTGCTCTGTAAATTAGTTATGTATGCATTAACACATTTGACAAAATATTTTGTTTCCTAAATTTATATTTAAATTAACAAATACAACACCAATTAAACAATTATTACTGTGATAAATCTGTTAATATAAAAAGAAATGTTTTGTCAAAATTTATTGCTAATCATAAACCAACTGCGTATATTATATGACTCGAATCTTTTTAATCGCATGGATTACTTTACACACCCCATTTCCTGTTGGAAAGCTTCTACAGCTGCTGAATGTGAAGAATCTCGGGCAACTGTTTCCATCAACTTGAGATTTTTTGCATTGACCGGCTTCATATTCAGTGTGGACAGCATGTTATTCACACGCACTGGACCACCAACGCTGTCGATCATTGCTAAATATAAAATACATTTACTAAAAAAATCTTATTCTAGTTTAAATTCAGAATAACCATATAATTAAGATCATATTTTACAATATTTATAAATACAGTTTATGGTGTCAAAATTCACAAGAGAATCAGCAATAAAGGAAAGTGATAGGAGGAGAGTTGCATGTGGGTAATAACAATACGCCCGGTAAGGTGTGTTTGTAGAGTGGTGTGCAACTGTTTTGTAGTCGTGTGTTCAAAGCCCATGATGGATGCACTCTTCATCTTGCATTTACGATAGGTTAAATAAGTAAAATCATTAAATTACAAAATTCTAAACAGTTTCAGAAAAAGTTTTCTCTATTATCATTATGATAGTCCTTAAACAATTTTAACTTCAAGGTAATAAACTTTGTACACACCGATTCCAAGCTTTGTGTTTGCAGCAAAACATGGCATTCCCTGGCGACCCTGGCTGGATGGTTCACGGTAGGTTTTTCCGTATGCCACGGTATTGACAAAGCCACAATCGATGTTGTTACATTTAACGTATAAATATCCCCCCAGGCCTTTAAGCCATTCACCTTTGATTGTTGTTATTGTCAATGGCATTGTTTACAAAATCTTAAATTTTCAAGCAAAACTTCCCATTCGACGAGTCTCCTTCCTTCTTTCCATTGATTATTTATTATGTCATCCGACTCACCACATGTATCTTGAACAAAATTATTGTCTTTACAATATTCGTGATCTTTTAATTCATTTTCTTTTTGTTTAACGATCTTTTTTTTTTAGAAACGAACCTGCCTTTCGCATTTCGATTTTCCATTGTAAATGACAACAAGAAGTGACGTCATAACATTTCCGGTTACTTTCGCTTTAATATTTTTAATAACTTTTCGTTTTGTTGGCACTTAGTGATGAATAAAATAAAATTACATTTCATTTTACCTATAATAAACGAAATAAAACGTTCTAGCAAATAAAAAATGAAAATATCAGAGAAAAAACGATGTTCAACGAACTGTAGCCAATGTAACCGTAATCACCCGAATAAATTACGAATAATGTCGACATCGACCGACATCGCAAAAAAACGCGGGAGTTTATTACGGGTACACTACCTTAATTGTGCTCATCTGCAACACTTGCCCTGCAAGCTATCTTCTGTTTGTTGTGCTGGCCGGAATGATTTCCATTGCTAATCATTTTCTGTTGGCAAGGCCTTCCTATGACACTTGCCCTCCAAGTTGCAGTCCAACAGGCCATTATTTTCATTGCACACAGTTTTTGTCTTGCAGGCAGTAATGGTTAGCACACAATTGCGTCCTGTAGTCAGTACTTGCAGAGCATGCGGTTGCTAACCTACGGCTAATAAATTGCAGGGCTCATGGTGCTGTCCTACAGGCAGTAGTTGCTGTATAATCAGTTGCTGTTCTGTAAGACATCAACTGTGTGCAATGAAAACCACTGCCCTTCTAATGCAAATATCACAGGCCAACTCTGCCAAATGACATGGCTAGCAAGGGAAGTGATGCAACCCAGATCAATTCTGTAAGTGCAAATCTGTGGTGTCACACTGCTCTGATTCTGCCCACGCTGACCAACAATCCATATTATATTTGTTATTTGTGCTCAGCTGCAACACTTTCCCTGCCTGTAAGGATATTTATAATGCTTTTGATTATAATTCTCCGCAGATGGTGTGTTGCCTAAATGACACATGATTGTCAAAGGTCAAGGTCACACTTCAAGTTCAAAGTAAACGTTTGTCTAGAGCATACTTTTTCTGCCATGGTGGGAAATGTTCAATAACTTTGCCTGCTAGTCATGTTCTGATCGCAGTGCTGGCCTGCCACACGTTCTCTTGAAATTGCTGTCCAGTAGACAGTTTTTGCATTGTACTCATTTGCTGTCCTGCAGGCGTTACATGCAGAGCATACAGTTGGTATTCTGCGATTAGTTAGTGCAGTAATCGCAGTTGCTGCCCAGCAGTCAGTAGTAACAGAGCAAGCAATTACTGTTCTGTGGGATGTAGTTACAGTGCAAGTTATTGATGTCAAACAACTCTGACCTTGCCCAGAAACCCAAATTATTTCTGTTAATTGTGCTCAGCTGCAACACTTGCCCTTCAAGCTATCTTCGGTTTGTTGTGCTGGCCTGAATAATTTCCATTGCTAATCATTTTCTGTTGGCAAGGCCCTCCTATGACACTTGCCCTCTAAGTTGCAGTCAAACAGGCAGTTATTTTCATTGCACACAGTTTCTGTCTTACAGGCATTAATTATTTGCACAGAATTGCGGTCCTGTGGTCAGTACTTGCAGAGCATGCGTTTGCTAACATACGGTTAACAAATTGCAGGGCTCATGGTGCTGTCCTACAGGCAGTAGTTGCTGTGAAATCAGTTGCTGTTCTGTAAGACATCAACTGTGTGCAATGAAATCCACGCCCGTCTAATGCAAATATCACATGCCAACACTGCCAACTGACATGGCTAGCAAGGGAAGTGACAGCACAATACTGCAAGTACAAATATGTGGTGTCACACTGCCCTGATTCGGTCCACACTTGCCCCAAAATCCATATAATTTCTGTTAATAGTGCTCAGCTGCAACACTTTCCCTGCCTGTAAGTATATTTATAATACTTTTAATTATTATTCTCCGCAGTTGGTGTGTTGCCTAAATGTCACATGATTGTCAAAGGTCTAGTCACACTTCAAGTTCAAAGGTAAAAGTTTTGCCTGGAGCATAATTTTTCTGCCATGGTGGAAAATTTTCAATAACTTAGAAATAGAAATGATCACTATCATGAGCAGGTGTGTTGCACGCAAACACAAGGTCTTAAGTTTAGAGGCCTAAGTCACTCTAATGAGGTCAAAGGTCAAATATAAGATTTAATAATCATCTTTGAACATGAATTCTATATGCAAAAAGTAAATCTGTTCTAAATCTGAGGAAATTGTTTTCATCTGCTGTTGTCTGTCTCTCATAGTTTCATTGATTTTGACAGTGAATACGTTAATATTTTGCCCTGTTGCCTGCGCAGATGCTTCCTTCTTTCGTGCAGTGCTCTCCCTTCATGGTTATGTTCTGTTTGTTGGGCTTGCTGCTTATACTTACACACTTGACCAGAAAGCCATTTCTGTCAATAGTGTTCAGCTGCAACATTTTCTGTTGTCTGTCTCTCATACTTTCATTGATTTTGACAGTGAATACGTTAATATTTTGCCCTGTTGCCTGCGCAGATGCTTCCTTATTTCGTGCAGTGCTCCCCCTTCATGGTTATGTTCTGTTTGTTGGGCTTGCTGCTTGTACTTAAAGCCATTTGTGTCAATAGTGTTCAGCTGCAACACAGCTGCAACACCTTCCTTCCTAGCCATATTCTGTTTGTAGTGCTGGCCTGCATCACTTCCCTAACTAGCCATGATTTGTTGGCAAAGATGGCCTGTGACACTGCCCTCAAAGTTGCTGTCCAACAGGGATTTTTTTCAATTGCACACAGCTTTGTCTCACCGGCAGTAACTGTTTGCACACAATTGCGGTCCTGTAGTCAGTACTTGCAGAGCATGCTGTTGCTAACCTTTGGTTAATAATTGCAGGGCTCATGGTGCTGTCCTACAGGCAGTAGTTATGGTGTGAGCAGTTCTGTTCTGTAAGACATCATCTGTGTGGAATGAAAAAAAACTGCCTTTTTATTCAGCAACTATTAGGACAAATGTCTCAGGCCAGCACTGCCAACTGAACATGGCTAGCAGGGGAAGTGGTGCAGGCCAGCACATTAGTGGAAGAGCAAATCATTGATGTCATGCAGCTCTGACACTCTCCGATATTGCCCAGAAAGGCATATTGTTTTTTGTGAATGGGCCAGAACTGTAATGCTTGCCCTGCTGTCCATGAACTTGGGTTGCAAAGGTTTTCCTGCTCCCCTTGTTCTGTTGGTTTGGTTATTATTTCACACTTGCCCTTCCATCCATCGTCTGTTTTCTGTGATGGCATGAATAACTTTGCCTGCTAGTCATGTTCTGATCACAGTGCTGGCCTGCCACACGTTCTCTTCAAATTGCTGTCCAGTAGACAGTTTTTGCATTCCACTTATTTGCTGTCCTGCAGGCGTTACTTACAGAGCACACAGTTGGTATTCTGCGAGTGCAGTAATCGCAGTTGCAGTCCTGCAATCAGTAGTAACAGAGCAAGCAAATACTGTTATGTTGGATGTAGTTACACTGCAAGTTTTGATGTCAAACAACTCTGATTTTGCTCAGACCTGCTCAGAAACCCATATTATTTGTGTTAATTGTGCTCAGCTGCAACACTTGCCCTGCAAGCTATCTTCTGTTTGTTGTGCTGGCCGGAAAGATTTCCATTGCTAATCATTTTCTGTTGGCAAGGCCTTCCTATGACACTTGCCGTCTAAGTTGCAGTCCAACAGGCCATTATTTTCATTGCACTCAGTTTTTGTCTTACAGGCAGTAATGGTTAGCACACAATTGCGGTCCTGTAGTCCGTACTTGCAGAGCATGCAGTTGCTAACCTACGGCTAATAAATTGCAGGGCTCATGGTGCTGTCCTACAGGCAGTAGTTGCTGTGAAATCAGTTGCTGTTCTGTAAGACATCAACTGTGTGCAATGAAAACCACTGCCCTTCTAATGCAAATATCACAGGCCAACTCGGCCAAATGACATGGCTAGCAAGGGAAGTGATGCAACCCAGATCAATTCTGTAAATGCAAATCTGTGGTGTCACACTGCTCTGATTCTGCCCACGCTCACCCAACAATCCATATTATATTTGTTAATAGTGCTCAGCTGCAACACTTTTCCTGCCTGTAAGGATATTTATAATACTTTTGATTATTATTCTCCGCAGATGGTGTGTTGACTAAATGACACATTATTGTCAAAGGTCAAGGTCACACTTCAAGTTCAAAGGTAAACGGTTGTCTAGAGCATGCTTTTTCTGCCATGGTGTGAAATTTTCAATAACTTTGCCTGCTAGTCATGTTCTGATCACAGTGCTGGCCTGCCACACGTTCTCTTGAAATTGCTGTCCAGTAGACAGTTTTTGCATTGCACTCGTTTGCTGTCCTGCAGGCGTCACTTGCTGAGCATACAGTTGGTATTCTGCGATTAGTTAGTGCAGTAATCGCAGTTGCTGCCCAGCAGTCAGTAGTAACAGAGCAAGCAATTACTGTTCGGTGGGATGTAATTAGAGTGCAAGTTATTGATGTCAAACAACTCGGACTTTGCCCCGACCTGCTCAGAAACCCAAATTATTTCTGTTAATTGTGCTCAGCTGCAACACTTGCCCTTCAAGCTATCTTCGGTTTGTTGTGCTGGCCTGAATAATTTCCATTGCTAATCATTTTCTGTTGGCAAGGCCCTCCTATGACACTTGCCCTCTAAGTTGCAGTCAAACAGGCAGTTATTTTCATTGCACACAGTTTCTGTCTTACAGGCATGAATTATTTGCACACAATTGTGGTCCTGTGGTCAGTACTTGCAGAGCATGCGTTTGCTAACCTACGGTTAATAAATTGCAGGGCTCATAGTGCTCTCCTACAGGCAGTAGTTGCTGTGAAATCAGTTTCTGTTCTGTAAGACATCAACTGTGTGCAATCAAAACCACTGCCCGTCTAATGCAAATATCACAGACCAACACTGCCAACTGACATGGCTAGCAGGGGAAGTGATACAGGCCAGCACAATACTGCAAGTACAAATATGTGGTGTCACACTGCCCTGATTCTGCCCACACTTGCCCCAAAATCCATATACTTTCTGTTGATAGTGCTCAGCTGCAACACTTTCCCTGCCTGTAAGGATATTTATAATACTTTTGATTATTATTCTCCGCAGATGGTGTGTTGCCTAAATGTCACATGATTGTCAAAGGATTAGTCACACTTAAGTTCAAAGTTAAAAGTTTTGTCTGGAGCATACTTTTTCTGCCATGGTGGAAAATTTTCAATAACTTAGAAATAGAAATGATCACTATCATGAGCAGGTGTGTTGCACGCAAAACAAGGACTTAAGTTTAGAGGCCTAAGTCACTCTAATGAGGTCAAAGGTCAAATATAAGATTTAATAATCATCTTTGGAACATGAATTCTATATGCAAAAAGTAAATCTGTTCTAAATCTGAGGAAATGGTTTTCATCTGCTGTTGTCTGTCTCTCAGACTTTCATTGATTTTGACAGTGAATACGTTAATATTTTGCTCTGTTGCCTGCGCAGATGCTTCCTTCTTTCGTGCAGTGCTCCCCTTCATGGTTATGTTCTGTTTGTTGGGCTTGCTGCTTATACTTACACACTTGACCAGAAAGCCATTTCTGTCAATAGTGTTCAGCTGCAAAACAGCTGCAACACCTTCCTTCCTAGCCATATTCTGTTTGTAGTGCTGGCCTGCATCACTTCCCTGACTAGCCATGATTTGTTGGCAAAGATGGCCTGTGACACTGCCCTCCAAGTTGCTGTCTAACAGGGATTTTTTTCAATTGCACACAGTTTTGTCTCACCGGCAGTAACTGTTTGCACACAATTGCGGTCCTGTAGTCAGTACTTGCAGAGCATGCAGTTGCTAACCTTTGGTTAATAATTGCAGGGCTCATGGCGCTGTTCTACAGGCAGTAGTTATGGTGTGAGCAGTTCTGTAAGACATCTGTGTGGAATGAAAAAAAACTGCCTTTTTATTCAGCAACTATTAGGACAAATGTCTCAGGCCAGCACTGCCAACTGAACATGGCTAGCATGGGAAGTGGTGCAGGCCAGCACAATAGTGGAAGAGCAAATCATTGATGTCATGCAGCTCTGACACTCTCCGATATTGCCCAGAAAGGCATATTGTTTTTTGTGAATGGGCCAGAACTGTAATGCTTGCCCTGCTGTCCATGCCCTTGTGACCTTGGGTTGCAAAAGTTTTCCTGCTCCCCTTGTTCTGTTGGTTTGGCTATTATTTCACACTTGCCCTTCCATCCATCGTCTGTTTTCTGTGATGGCATGAATAACTTTGCCTGTTAGTCATGTTCTGATCACAGTGCTGGCATGCCACACGTTCTCTTCAAATTGCTGTCCAGTAGACAGTTTTTGCATTCCACTTATTTGCTGTCCTGCAGGCGTTACTTACAGAGCACACAGTTGGTCTTCTGCAATTAGTTAGTGCAGTAATCGCAGTTGCAGTCCTGCAATCAGTAGTAACAGAGCAAGCAATTACTGTTATGTTGGATGTAGTTACACTGCAAGTTATTGATGTCAAACAACTCTGATTTTGCTCAGACCTGCTCAGAAACCCATATTATTTGTGTTAATTGTGCTCAGCTGCAACACTTGCCCTGCAAGCTATCTTCTGTTTGTTGTGCTGGCCGGAATGATTTCCATTGCTAATCATTTTCTGTTGGCAAGGCCTTCCTATGACACTTGCCATCTAAGTTGCAGTCCAACAGGCCATTATTTTCATTGCACACAGTTTTTGTCTTACAGGCAGTAATGGTTAGCATACAATTGCGGTCCTGTAGTCCGTACTTGCAGAGCATGCGGTTGCTAACCTACGGCTAATAAATTGCAGGGCTCATGGTGCTGTCCTACAGGCAGTAGTTGCTGTGAAATCAGTTGCTGTTCTGTAAGACATCAACTGTGTGCAATGAAAACCACTGCCCTTCTAATGCAAATATCACAGGCCAACTCTGCCAAATGACATGGCTAGCAAGGGAAGTGATGCAACCCAGATCAATTCTGTAAGTGCAAATCTGTGGTGTCACACTGCTCTGATTCTGCCCACGCTCACCCAAAAATCCATACTATATTTGTTAATAGTGCTCAGCTGCAACACTTTCCCTGCCTGTAAGGATATTTATAATACTTTTGATTATTAATCTCCGCAGATGGTGTGTTGCCTAAATGACACATGATTGTCAAAGGTCAAGGTCACACTTCAAGTTCAAAGGTAAACGTTTGTCTAGAGCATACTTTTTCTGCCATGGTGTGAAATTTTCAATAACTTTGCCTGCTAGTCATGTTCTGATCACAGTGCTGGCCTGCCACACGTTCTCTTGAAATTGCTGTCCAGTAGACAGTTTTTGCATTGCACTCATTTGCTGTCCTGCAAGCGTTACTTGCTGAGCATACAGTTGGTATTGTGCGATTAGTTAGTGCAGTAATCGCAGTTGTTGCCCTGCAGTCAGTAGTAACAGAGCAAGCAATTACTGTTCTGTGGGATGTAGTTACAGCGCAAGTTATTGATGTCAAACAACTCTGACATTGCGAAGACCTGCTCAGAAACCCAAATTATTTCTGTTAATTGTGCTAAGCTGCAACACTTGCCCTTCAAGCTATCTTCGGTTTGTTGTGCTGGCCTGAATAATTTCCATTGCTAATCATTTTCTGTTGGCAAGGCCCTCCTATGACACTTGCCCTCTAAGTTGCAGTCAAACAGGCAGTTATTTTCATTGCACACAGTTTCTGTCTTACAGGCATTAATTATTTGCACACAATTGCAGTCCTGTGGTCAGTACTTGCAGAGCATGCGTTTGCTAACCTACGGTTAATAAATTGCAGGCTCATGGTGCTGTCCTACAGGCAGTAGTTGCTGTGAAATCAGTTGCTGTTCTGTAAGACATCAACTGTGTGCAATGAAAACCACTGCCCTTCTAATGCAAATATCACAGGCCAACTCTGCCAAATGACATGGCTAGCAAGGGAAGTGATGCAACCCAGATCAATTCTGTAAGTGCAAATCTGTGGTGTCACACTGCTCTGATTCTGCTCACCCAACAATCCATATTATATTTGTTAATAGTGCTCAGCTGCAACAGTTTTCCTGCCTGTAAGGATATTTATAATACTTTTGATTATTATTCTCCGCAGATGGTGTGTTGCCTAAATGACACATGATTGTCAAAGGTCTAGTCACACTTCAAGTTCAAAGGTAAAAGTTTTGTCTGGAGCATAATTTTTCGGCCATGGTGGAAAATTTTCAATAACTTAGAAATAGAAATGATCACTATCATGAGCAGGTGTGTTGCACGCAAAACAAGGCCTTAAGTTTAGAGGCCTAAGTAACTCTAATGAGGTCAAAGGTCAAATATAAGATTTAATAATCATCGTTGGAACATGAATTCTATATGCAAAAAGTAAATCTGTTCTAAATCTGAAGAAATGGTTTTCATCTGCTGTTGTCTGTCTCTCAGACTTTCATTGATTTTGACAGTGAATACGTTAATATTTTGCTCTGTTGCCTGCGCAGATGCTTCCTTCTTTCGTGCAGTGCTTCTCCTTCATGGTTATGTTCTGTTTGTTGGGCTTGCTGCTTATACTTACACACTTGACCAGAAAGCCATTTCTGTCAATAGTGTTCAGCTGCAACACAGCTGCAACATCTCCTTCCTAGCCATATTCTGTTTGTAGTGCTGGCCTGCATCACTTCCCTAACTAGCCATGATTTGTTGGCAAAGATGGCCTGTGACACTGCCCTCCAAGTTGCTGTCCAACAGGGATTGTTTTTAATTGCACACAGTTTTGTCTCACCGGCAGTAACTGTTTGCACACAATTGCGGTCCTGTAGTCAGTACTTGCAGAGCATGCAGTTGCTAACCTTTGGTTCATAATTGCAGGGCTCATGGTGCTGTCCTACAGGCAGTAGTTATGGTGTGAGCAGTTCTGTTCTGTAAGACATCATCTGTGTGGAATGAACAAAAACTGCCTTTTTATTCAGCAACTATTAGGACAAATGTCTCAGGCCAGCACTGCCAACTGAACATGGCTAGCAGGAGAAGTGGTGCAGGCCAGCACAATAGTGGAAGAGCAAATCATTGATGTCATGCAGCTCTGACACTCTCCGATATTGCCCAGAAAGGCATATTGTTTTTTGTGAATGGGCCAGAACTGTAATGCTTGCCCTGCTGTCCATGCCCTTGTGACCTTGGGTTGCAAAAGTTTTCCTGCTCCCCTTGTTCTGTTGGTTTGGCTATTATTTCACACTTGCCCTTCCATCCATCGTCTGTTTTCTGTGATGGCAAGAATAACTTTGCCTGCTAGTCAAGTTCTGATCACAGTGCTGGCCTGCCACACGTTCTCTTCCAATTGCTGTCCAGTAGACAGTTTTTGCATTCCACTTATTTGCTGTCCTGCATACGTTACTTACAGAGCACACAGTTGGTATTCTGCAATTAGTTTGTGCAGTAATCGCAGTTGCAGTCCTGCAATCAGTAGTAACAGAGCAAGCAATTACTGTTAACTTGCAGTGTAACTACATCCAACATAACAGTAACTCTAACGGGGTCAAAGGTCAAATATAAAATTTAATAATCATCTTTGGAACATGAATTTGACATGCAAAAAGGAATTCTGTTCTAAATCTGAAGACATTGGTTTCATCTGCTGTTGTCTGTTTCTCAGACTTTCATTGATATTGACAGTGAATACGTTAATATTTTGCTCTGTTGCCTTTGCAGATGCTTCCTTCTTTTGTGCAGAGCTCCTCCTGCATGCATCGATGGCCATGTTCTGTTCGATGGGCTGACATCTTACACACACACACTTGACCAAAAAGCCATTTCTGTTAATTGTGCTCAGCCTAAACACAGCGCAACACCTGCCTTCCTAGCCATATCCTGTTTATATTGCTGGCCTGCATCACTTATCTAACTAGCCATGATTTGTTGGCAAAGATGGCCTGTGACACTGCCCTCAAAGTTGCTGTCCAACAGGTAGTTTTTTTCATTGCACACAGTTTTGTCTTACCGGCAGTAACTGTTTGCACACAATTGCGGTACTGTGGTCTGTACTTGCAGAGCATGCAGTAGCTAACCTAATTGCAGGGATCATGGTGCTGTCCTACAGGCAGTAGTTGCATTGTGAGCAGTACTGTTCTGTAAGACATCAGCTGTGTGGAATGAAAAAACTGCCTTTTTATGCAGCAACACAGGAGGACAAGTGAAGCAGGGAAAGTGATGCAGTCCAGTACATTAGTGGAAGAGCAAATCATTGATGTCATACAGCTCAGACTCTCTCTCTGAAATTGCCCAGAAAGTCATATTGTCTTCTGTGAATGGGCCGGAACTGCAATACTTTCCCTGCTGTCTATGCCCTTGTGATCTTGGGTTGCGAAACGTTTCCTGCACCCACCCCCCTTATTCTGTTGGTTGTGCTATCATTTGACACTTGCCCTTCCATCCATTTTTTTTTTCTGTTCCGTCATGTATAACTTTGTCTGCTAGTCATGTTCTGATCACACTGCTGGCCAACCACACATGCTCTTAAAATTGCTGTCCAATATACAGTTTTAGCATTGCACTCATTTGCTGTCCTGCAAGCATTACTTGCAGAGCACACAAATTGTATTCTGCGATTACTGCAGTAATCGCAGTTGCTGTTCTGCAGTCAGTAATAACGGAGCAAGCAATAACTGTACTGCAGGATGTAGTTACAGTGCAAGTTATTGATGTCAAACAACTCTGACTTTGCCTAGATCTGCTCCAAAACCCATCTTTTGCAAGGTATCTTCTGTTTGTTGTGCTGGCCTGAACAATTTCATTGCTAATCATTTTCTTTTGGCAAGACCCTTCTATAACACTTGTCGACTAAGTTTCAGTTAAACAGGCAATTATTTTCATCGCACACAGTTTCTGTCTTACAGGCAGTAACTGTTTGCACACAATTGCGGTCCTGTGGTTAGTTCTTGCAGAGCATGCGGTTGCTAACCTACGGTTAATTATTGCAGTGCTCATAGTGCTGTACTACAGGCAGTAGTTGCTGTGTGAGCAGTTGCTGTAGTGTAACACATCAACTGTGGGCAATGAAAACAACTGCCTTTGAAATGCAAATGTCACAGGTCAGCTTTGCCAACTGAACATGTTTAAGTTGCTTTCCTAATGCAGGTTTTTCACTGCACACAGCTTTTGCCTTACTGGCAGTCACTGTTTACACTCAATTGCGATGCAGTGGGCAGTACTTGCAGAGCATGCAGTTGCAAACCTACGGTAATAACTGCAGTGCTCATTGTGCTGTCCTACAGGCAGTAGTTGCTGTGAATGCAAACTTAAAAAAATATTTTTTACAAACCACTGACTGGATTTTAAAATAGTTTTCACAGAATTGTTCCTTTTGTGACCCTTTTCCAAATTCCTTGAAATAATTTTGATTTATTAAAAACATTTTGCCCGTATATGGTTATTAAGGCATCTTTGTCTATCTTTTTTTTTTGGAGACCACTAACTTGATTTCGAAAAAATGTGCTAAATATTTTTTAAAGTTAATTAAATAAAATATTATTTTAACATTTATTTGGAATATGTCTGTTTAAAAGAACAATTACAGATAATTGTGAATATGGTCCTAAAACCATCAAGAGATAAACATGTGAAACAGATGACGGCTATCGGAATTCGACATATCACTAACAGATACAGAATACTTTCTTGCATTTTCTGTATTTGTAATTCTAGGTAGGAGGTGTAATGATGATGATGATGAAGTGAGGAGGGAAGAGTAGGAAGTGGGGACGGATGAGATGGGTGTGAGTAAGGATGACGAGGTTGTGAGTAAGGATGACAAGGTTGTGAACAGGATATGAGGGATAAGAAGGAAGTGAGGTGGATTGACGAGGGGTGTGGAGGTTGTGAGGAGGGGTGAGAAGGTTGTGGGGAATGGGTGAAGTGGAAGTGAGGAAGTTGAAATGGAGGGATGAGGAGGAAGTGAGGAGGGTTGGGGAGGAAGTAAGGAGGGCTGGGGAGAAGTGAGAGCTGAGGAGGGTGTGTGTATGTTTGTGAGGACTGATGAGGAGTGTTTAAGTAGTTATGAGGAGTGTTTAAGTAGTTATGAGAAGTGTGTAAGTAGTGATGAGGAGAGTGTGAGGGGGAATGAAGAGGGTGTCAGTAGGAATGAGGATGGTGTGAAAAGGGATTAAGAGGACATGGGTAGGCTGGAAGGAGGGCTGAAGAGGCATTTAAACCAATTGTTGCCTCTTTAACCTCACACCCTTAGTCTACTCACGTCTTCTTCATCATTCCTCACACTCTTCTCAACACTCCCCACACTCTCTTCATCACTACTCACACTCTCCCCAACACTACTCACACCCTCCTCATCACTATTCACACTCTCCTCAACACTCCTACCACTCTGTTCATCACTACTCACACTCATCACACCCTCCTCATCACTACTCACACTCTCCTCATCACTCCTCACACCCTTCTTATTCCTGCTCCTACTCCTCAACTCTTCTCACGCTCTTATGTCTCCCCACACTATCCTCATCACTACTTGCACTTAACTCTTGTCTTCTCACACCTCTTCATCCTTCCTCATACCCTGCTCTTTGATATGCACAACATAATCGTACTAGCTTTAATGTAAAAAAAAAAAAAAAATCTATGCCCTTTAACAAGGCTACTTGCAAATTACATAATGTCACTCCTCAAGGCTTTTTTTTAACCCTCCTCATACTCTAGACCCCCCTCACATCCTCATTTCTCTACACATTCGTCTCACCCCCCCCCTCATCCCTACTCACACACTCATCAATCCTTACTTCCTCCTCACATCCTGCTGACTTACTACTCATCTCTTATCACTTTTCTCCTTATCAGTCGTCACTTTTTTTTTTATCCCTCCTCATATTCTTTTCACGCCCCCCTCATCCCTACTAAAAGCCTCCTCATCCCTCCTCACACCCTCTTTATCCTTCCTCATACCGTCCTTTTCCTTACTGACAACATTATCATACCAGCCTTACTGTCGAAAAAAATAAACCTGTACCCTCCATTACAGTACAACACATATAACATGTCACTTCTCACCGCCTCTTGAACCCTCCTCACATCCTTATCCCTCCTCCCACCCTTCTCACCAATTGTAACTTCCTCCTCATCCCTACTCACTCCTTGCACACCCTCATCCATAATAACACCTTCCTCATATCCTCTCCACAACTCCTCACTTCCTCCTCATCCTTCCTCACACCACCTGATCCCTACTCACACACTCATCACTTCCTCCTCAGCATTCCTCCTCACTTACTCCTCATTCCTCCTCACTCCCTGATCCCTCATCCTTTGCACACCCTTCTTATCCCTGCTAACAACCTCGCGATCCCTACTCATACCCATTTCATCCCTCCCCACTTCCTACTCTTCCCTTCTCACTTCATCATCATCATTATTACACCCCATAGGAAGAACTATGATACTCCAGAATGCAAGAATGTATTTTGTATCCCTTTGTGATATGTCAAATGTGCATGTTTATCTGTTAAAGGTTTTAAGGCCATATTCATAATTATCTGTTGTTTTTAGCTCACCTGCCCACATTTGCCCAGAAATCCATATTTTCTATTAATATTGCTCAGCTACTTTATTTGCCCTGCATGCAATGTTCTGTGTGTGGTGTTGGTCTACAACACTTATTGTCAGCCATCTTAAGTTGGAATTGCTTGTCTAGACACATCCCCCTCTATGTCGTTTTCTAAAAAGCAGTTTTTTAATTGCACACTGTTTTTGTCTTGCAGGCAGTTACTGCAGTACACACAATTGCGGTCCTGTGGGCAGTACTTGCAGAGCATGCATTTGCTAACCTATGGTTAATAATTGCATTGCTCATAGTGCTGTTCGACAGGCAGTAGTTGCTGTGAAAGCATTAGCTGTTCTGTAAGACATCAACTGTGTGCAGTGAAAACAACTGCCCTTTTGATGCAAATGTCACACGCCAGCACTGCCAATTTAACATGGCGAGCAGGCGAAGTGATGCAGGCCAGTACAATACTGTAAGTGCAAATCTATGATGTCACGCAGCCAAAAAATCCTTATTATTTCTGTTAATAGTGCTTCGCTGCAATGCTTGGCCTGCTTGCCGTCTTCTGCTTGTTGTGCTGGCCTGAATAATTAATTTCCAATCCTAACCATGTTCTGTTGGCAAGGCCCTCCTATGACATTTGCCCTCCAAGTTGCTGTCCATCAGGCATTTTTCTTTTTGGCACACAATGTCTTTCTTACTGGCAGTAACTGCAGTACACACAATTGCGGTCCTGTGGGTAGTGCATGCAGAGCATGCAGTTGCTAACCTATGTTTAAAAATTGCAGTGCTCAAAGTGCTGTGTTACAGGCAGTAATTGCTGAGTGAATAGTTGCTGTCCTGTAAGACATGAACTGTGTGCCATGAAAACAACTGCCTTTTTATGCAGCAACTTCAAGGACAATGTTCTGTGTGTAGTGTTGGCCTATAACACTTCTTATTAGCCATGTTAAGTTGGCAGTGCTTGTCTAGAAACTTGCGTGTCAAGTTACTTTCCAAAAGCAGGTTTTTCCTTGCACATAGTTTTTGTCTTACAGGCTGTAACTGTTTACACTCGATTGTGGTTCTGTTTGAAGCAGAGCATGCGGTTGCTAACCTGTGGTTAATAATTGCAGGGCTCGTGGTGCTGTTAATGTCACAGGCCAGCATTACCAACTGAACATGGCTAGCAGGGGAAGTGATGCTGGCCAGCACATTAGTGGAAGAGCAAATAACTGATGTCATTCAGCTCTGACACTGTCCGAAATTGCCCAGTATGCCATATTGTTTTCTGTGAATGGGCCAGAACTGCAATGCTTTTCCTGCTGTTCATGCCCTTGTGACCCTTGGTTGCGAAAGTTCTTCTGCTCCCCTTGTTCTGTTGGTTTTGCTATCCTTTGACACTTGCTCTTCTATCCGTCTTCTGTTTTCTGTGATGGCATGAATAATTATGCCTGCTAGTCATGTTCTGATCGCAGTGCTGACCAGCCACACAGGCTTTTGAAATTTCTGTCTGCTTTAGCACTGCACTCATATGCTGTCCTGCGAGCGCTACTTGCAGAGCACACAGTTGGTATTCTATGATTACTAGCAGCACTTATCGCAGTTGCTGTCATGCAGTCAGTAGTAACAGAGCAAGCAATTACTGTGCTGTATGAAGTAGTTATACTGCATGTTGTTGATGTCCTGCAGCCCTGACTCTGCCCGCACTTGTGCAAAATGTCATATTATTTCTGTTAATAGTGCTCAGCTGCAACACTTACCCTGATAGCTATCTTCTATTTGTTGTGCTGGGCTGAATAATTTTTATTGCTAACCATGTTCTGTTGGCGAGGCCTTTCCTATGACTCTTGCCTTCCATGTTGCTGTTTAGCAGGCAGTTTTTTTTTCTTTGCACACAATTTCTGTCTTAAAGGCAGTAACTGCAGTACACACAATTGCGGTCCTGTAGGTAGTATGTGCAGAGCATGCAGTTGCTAACCTATGGTTAAAATTGCAGTGCTCATAGTGCTGTCTTACAGGCAGTAATTGCTGTGTGAGTAGTTGCTGTCCTGTAAGACATCAACTGTGTGCAATGTGCAGCAACAAATAGGACAAATGTCACAGGCCAAGCAGAACATGGCTAGCAGGGAAAACGATGCAGGCAAGCACAGTAGTAGAAGTGCAAATGGTTCATTTCATACACCTCTGACTCTGTCCACATTTGCCTAGAAATCTATATAATTCTGTTATTAGTGATCAGCTACATCATTTGCAATGCTTGCAATGTTCTGACAGTGTGTGATGTTGGCCTACAACACCTTTTGTTAGCCATGCTAAGTTAGCAGTTTCCTGTCAAGTGTTTTTCCAACAGTGTTTTCTTTGCACACAGTTTTTGTCTTTCAGGTAGTTACTGCTGTACACGCAATTGTGGTCCTGTGGGCAGTACTTGCAGAGCATGCAGATTCTAACCAATGTTTAATAATTGCATTGCTCATAGTGCTGTCCTATAGGCATGGATTTATTTTCAAATAACAGCAGTGATAAGCATGTTGAATCGGAGTGTTGCATGCAATTACCATATTCCAAGGTCAAGGTCACTATTCAACGTCGAAGGTCAAATATTGGAAATCAGTCCATAACACTTTATCTGGAGCATAACTTTGTCCAGCATCAAATGGATTTTCAAATAATTTGGCAGAAATATTATGAGAGGGATGGTCGCGCGATAGAACGAGGTCCTAGGTCCAAGGTCAAAGTCACAAATCAAGGTCAAAGGTGAACTGTAGGAAATCAATCCGTAACACTTTGTCCGGAGCATTTCTTTGTCCAGCAGTTATAGATTTTCAAATAATTTGGCAGAAGTGATAAGCATGATGAATTGGAAGAAACAGGTCCCTAGATTCAAGGTCAAGGTCACAGTTTAGAGTCAAAGGTCAAACATAAGAAATCAATCCTTGCGACTTTGTTCTGAGCATATCTTTGTCCATCATGGATGGATTTTCAAAACACTTAGCAGAAGTGATAAGCATAGTTAGTGGGAGTGTCTCAGGCAAGAACCAGGTCCCTCGGACCAAGGCTAAGTTTGCAATTCAAGGTCAGAGGTCAAATAAAAAAAATCAATCACTTTGTCCTGAGCATATCATTGTCAATCATGGATGGATTTTCAAATAACTTGGCAAAAGTGATTAGCATGGTGAAACTGTGTGTCATGTTCAAGAAGCAGGTCTAGATCAGAATTCAAGGCCAAATGCCAAATATAAGAAATCAGTCCTTACCATTTCGACCGAAGCATATCTTTGTCCAGCATTACTTTGGAGAAGTGATTAGCATGGTACGGTTGAGTGTTGTGCACAAAAATCAGGTCCCTAGGTCCAAGGTCAAGGTCACAATTCAAGGTCAAATGTCAAATAGAAGAAATCAATCCTTACACTTTTGGCAGAAGTGATTAGCATGGTGAGACAGAATGTCGCACACAAGAACGAGGTCCTTAGGTCAAGGTCGAGGTCACAATTCAAGGTCAAAAACAAGAAATCAATCCTTTCCACTTTTTCCGAAGCATATCTTTATCCAGCATGCATGGATTTTCAAATAACTTGACAGAAGTGATAAGCATGTAGAGTACGGAGTGTCGTGCGCAACAGTCAGGTCCCAAGGTCCAAGGTCAATTTCACAATTTAAGGTCTTATGTCAAATATAAGAAATAATTCCCATACAGTTTGTCCAGAGCATATCTTTATCCAGCAATGATGGATTTTGTCTCTTTAGTCGTTAAATCTTTACCACTTAACAGGCGTATCTTCGTGACGATGGCACTCTTGTTTACTAGCATTAAAATTAAAAACAACATGCATTGTGTTTTTTTTTCTTAAAGACAAAGATTTCATATATTTTTTCTTCGGGTTTTGGTTCTCATACAAAGACAGTTTACAGTTTTGTTGACCATTGTAGCAAAACTGTTTTGTCAGTCTTCTTTCACAATGTAAATATTGGGCTCGATGCACTTTTCTTCAGACGTGTGTACTGTGTTGAATGGACTTTTTGTTGGTCAGTCCAGGGAGAAAGTGGGTTTAAATTTAGATACACCTTTAGACCGAGCATGGCCAAGTTTTGTTTGCTTGTTTGGATTTTTCGCCGTGTTTAACAGTATTTCAGTCATATAACGTCGGTCAGTTTACCTACTCACACTCTTGGGTCTTAGCGTTTTACCAGTACCAAGTGCACATGCTTTTGCCATTAACTGACAACTGCCTTACATGAATCAGAGGTAGGTGGAAAATGGCCTTAGAAATAATTGTATGACTAATCCCCACACAAGTAAGGTGGCTGGGCTGGGGCTTGAACTCATGAACCCCAGATTGAAAATCCAACGCTCTACCAACTAAGCTAGCCAGGCCCGGCATGGCCAAGTTTAAAAGAAGGTTAAGGCAAAGACATTGACCAATGTACCATTGTGGTTGATATTTGTTGTTGGCCAACCTAGTTTGAAACTGGGTTAAAGTAAAACATTTCTTAAACCAGTGAGGCATACTGTGGTTGATCTTTTTTGTTGGTTTTGCAGTTTCAAATTTGGTTTAAATGGCACACTTCTTAAGATAAATGTAGCATTTTTTGTAACGTTTTCTTGGTTGGCCCATTCTGACATTGTACATATAAAGATCGATGTAGCATGGTGGTCAATCATTTTTGTTGGTTGAGTTGCACGCGTTTTTAATGGGGGTCTATCAAGGCTAGGCTGACACTAACATGGGGGTCTATCAAGGCTAGGCTGACACTAACATGGGGGTCTATCAAGGGTAGGCTGACACTAACATGGGGGTCTATCAAGGGTAGGCTGACACTAACATTTGCAACAATAACAGTTTATTGTCAGAGAATTAATAATATCAAACCATTGTTAAATGCAATGGGTTTATGTATATAAACATTTGACTAATGTATATTATTTTATATTATTAACAGTCGTTATCTGTGAAAATTTTGTGGGCGCCCCAAAATAAATAGTACAAGTAAAAAGGTATGAATGAAATGTGCATGGTATACCATAAAACACATGCTGGCATTGATAAACATGGTTTAGCAAAGCAAAGTTTTCATTTTGCCCAATGTAGCATATATTGTTTTTGATGTTCCATTTTAGCATGTCAGTTGATTGTTTCAGTGAGAAAGTTTTTTAAATCAAACGCGTCTTAGAACCAATGTAGCTCGTTGGTTGATCTTTTTTGTTTCGTTTTGGGCCCTGATTAAAAGCACTTATTGAAGACCAATGAGGCATGTTGGTTGGTCTGTTTTCTTGGTCGGATTAAACATGGGTTGAAATTACACACTTCTTAAAACTAATTTAGTATGTTGGTTGATTTGTTTGGTCTCTGTTTGAAAGTGGGTCAAAATGACACTTTTTATGACCAATGAGGTATGTTGTTTTTTTGTTGTTGGTCTGACAGCCCAGTTTGATAACGGATTTTAATGACATAATTATTAAGACCAACGAGGCATGTTGGTCTGATTTAAAATGGGTTGAAATCACACACTTAACAAGGTCAATGTAGTATGTTTGTCTCTATTTTTCTTTCAAGTTTGTTTTGGTTAGCCCAGTATAAAAGTGGTTTTAGACAATACACTTCTTAAGACCAGTGAGGCATGTTTGTTTATCCTTTTTATTTGTTAGCCCAGTTTGAAAGTGGATTAAAATGACACATTTCTTATGTCCTTCTATCCATCTTCAGTTTTCTGTGCTTGCCTATATTACATACCTTTCTAGCCATGTTGACGGTACTGGCCTGAATCATTTCCCTTGCTAGCCCTGTTCTGTTGCCTGTGCTGGTCTGTGTCACGTGCCCTCCAAGTTGCTATCCCGCAGGCAGTTATGGAATTGCGCTTGGATGCTGTCTGGCAGGTGTTACTCGCAGGTATTTTTCTGTTAGTGGTGCTCATTGAAACTTAGCACGTTTGTAGAGCTCATTGGCAATGCCTGCCCTGTTAGCCATGTCCTCTTAATGTTGCTGGCCTATGAGACCTGCCCTTCTACCCTTGCTCTGTTGTATTCACTGGCCTGCAACACTTGCACTTCAATCCATCATCTGTTTTTATTGCAACCTGTACACGCAAGAATTTTTAAGTTTTCTTACTGCGTTTTGTAAGTGTTGAACACACTGAAATCCATGCATTTCCTATAATGTTGCTTGAAAAGTATGATAAATTATGTTAAATTGAAACATCAAATGATGACATGTTCTGTTATGTCTCAGCATCTCATTGTACTCAATCTTCTCTACATTATTATAATATGTACAGCTATAAGAACAGTAGTGTTAAAAACATAAGCAGAGGCTAATTAAAAAATGTCATTTTTGTCCAGCTTTTTCCACAGCAGTCATGGACAAGTGAAATTTGCAAAAGTTAACACAATCTATAAAACTAAATAAGTTAATTAAATAAGTTAGTTCAGTAGATCTAGTTGACCATTTTGTGGTTGATATTTTTTGTTGGTCGGCCCGTTTTGAAAGTGGGTTTAAATAACACACACTTCTAAAGACCAGTTTAGCATGGTGGTGGATTTTGTTTTGTTGGCCCAGTTTGAAAGTGGGTTTAAATGACACACTTAAATTCAATGCAGCATGTTGTCCGATCTTTTTTGTTGGTGAGCTTGGTATGAAAGTGGGTCTAAACAAAACACTTATTAAATGTAGCATGTTGTTGATCTTTTTTTGGGTTTGTAGTGTTAGAAAGTGGGTTTAAAAGACAGCCTTATGCAGCATATTGTTTGATCCTTTTTTGGGTTGGCCCAGATTGAAATTGGATCCAAATGACCACTTCTTTAATACCAACGAGTCATGTTGGCTTATTTTTTATTCTAGACCCAGCTTGAAATAGGTATTAAATGACACACCTTTTTAGGCAAATTCAGCATGTTGGTTGATGTGTATTTGTGGGTGGCAAAGATTGTAAGCGTGTATGTTGACTTTTTTTTTTGACTGTTTAAATGTCATTAAATGCACAGACATCTTTTACACCAACGTAGCATATTGTGTGGTCTTTCTTTTTTATGGTCTAGTTTGAAAGTTGTTGAAATGTACACGCATCTTGACGTAACAGGTTTTTCTTTTGTTATGTCTACCAAACTATTCCAGCAAGTTTGTTTGTTTGTTTCGTGTACTGTTTTGTTAATGCAGTGTAAAAGTATGGTTAAAACACAGTGTAGAAGCAGTTTGGTTTTTGTTTGTTTTGTAGCAATTTTGGAGGTGTATGGTGTGCAACATTCTTGGTGATCTTTTAGGCTCTGATGTATCTGTTTTGTGCTTCATGATATATTTTATATAATATTTTATTAAATGGTGATTGAAAACTATCTGTCTGCTGATTACATTTGGGTTTTTTATACACCCCATTAATAACTGTCTGCTGAATAGATGTGGTTTTTTATACCCCCCCCCCCCCATTTTCAACTGCCTGCTGAATATGTTTGTTTATACCCATTAACATTCGCCTGCTGGACTTCTTTTTTCATCACTGTGGCCATAATATCTCAACCAAGGTACAGTAGATTCCGCTTAATTGAATAGCCCATTTGTCACGTCCGAATATTCAAATATCCGGAGTATTCATATATGCGGAATCAGTCATATTTCAATTATTTCAATGTTAATCAGATATGTTATGATGTTATTTAATCCATTTTGATGATATAATGTCAAACCTGTTACGTAACAAAATGTTTCATACTTCAGAATGCTAATAAATATGCAGAAAAGCGTTCATAGATGTTTGTTATCCATTGTACGGTGCGTTTGAAAAATAATTCACTTGTAATAATCACTAACAGCTACATTGCTTTGTTTGTACAATGTATTACATGTAACAAAACTCATTGAATTACTTTAGTTATGTGCTTTATTTAGTGCACATAATATTTACAGCATTTAATAAGCATAATTAATAAAAATAATACAGACAAACACAAATACATGACATATGTAAATAACAAAACATTTATGGTATCCTATTGATGAACTCCGTCATTCTCGTTTGTCGTCTAGTCATTGCTGCTTGTTTTCTCCACCTGTTCTTCAACTTCGTAGAAGGCCCGATAGTCCTTGCATCCGTTGTCTTCTAGAAATCTTCTGATGTCGGCTAGTCGACTTCTTGCTTCGCTGGCAGTTCCTGGGAGTCGTACTGGTTCGTCTGTGGCTTCGTCCTCGATGTCGTTGTCGTTGTTCATCTGTAGATGGTTCCTCTGTTCTTCCTCTCGTAGTATGTCGCTGCATATGTCTTCATCCCTTGGCATCCCATGGCATTCGAGGTCCTCATCGTGGTTCATGTATTCTTCAAACTGTTCAGCATTCATGGATTCGGGAATTTCCACTGGCGTAGGGGATACCGCTGTCTCCGTACCAAATCCTGCTTTGGCGTAGCAGTTTTTGATCGTCGTGGTGGTGACGCTATTCCATGCTTTCGCTAGCATATGCATCGCGTCCAGCAACGTCAGTCTCTTCGCAATGTCATTAGCTGACAATGCACTTCCGTCTATGTCTTCTATCATTTTCTTCACGACTTGTTTCCGGTACTTGGCCTTCAGGTTCCTGATGATCCCCTGGTCACATGGCTGGATGACGGATGTTGTGTTCGGCGGCAGGAAGCTCAACGTCACGTGGCTGATGTTTTTCGCGGCATCTTGTGGGTGGGCGGAGCAGTTGTCCACTAGCAGGATCACCTTCCTGTTCTGGAGCCACATGTCCTTATTGAAGGCTGTCAGCCATGTGGTGAAGATGGCCCCAGTCATCCACGCGTTGGTGTTGCTGTCGTAGGTGACAGGCAGAGACTTCTTCCCCCGGAGACATCGTGGCTGTGGGCTTTTTCCGATGACTAGCAGCTGCCGCTTGTCCGTGCCGCTCATGTTACACGCCAGCAAGGCGGTTATTCGGTCCTTGTTTTTCTTGCTTCCCGCCACCCCTTCTTCTTTGCTGACTAGTGTTCCGTCTGGTAGAGCCCTGTAGTAAATGCCAGTTTCGTCGGCGTTGTAGATGTCGTCCTCTGCATAGTTCTTCAGGATGTCCGGTAGAATATTCTTCACGTAGTGGTCCGCTGCTGGTAGGTCTGCATCTTCTCTCCATGTAGTTTCTTGAATACGATGTTGTTGCGCTCCTTCCATCTAGATAGCCGCACGCACGATGGCTTGAAGTCTGGCATGTCCAGTGTTTTGGCTAGGTCACAGGCTTTTTCTTCCAGTACCGGCCCAGACACAGGGATATCCCTAGACCTGGCATTGGTGAACCAGGTTGATAGGGCTGATTCTACATCAGCAGCTTTCCCAGAGCGATGCCGTTTTCGTTCAGGATTAGCGTTTGACTCGTATTCTTCCATAATGGCTGCTCGATTAGTTGATATTCAGGACACTTGACCTTGCGAGCAACCCATCTTCGTAGCTATTTGTGTCTGTGGCATTTTCTGGTCCAGAAGTTTGATAACTTCATATTTATCAGCGAGGCTGAGATCGTTGTGTTTTCGTTTGTTTGACATCATGATTAATTTTGATTTGGTATGATACATGATGCATAGGGCTTATATACACGAATTGAGAATGAAATGTCACACTCAATCACTTTATGCAAACTGTGGAGTAACACGCGTCAAAAGTTTGTTTCCAAACTGCAACCAATTATCATAATGAAAACTGTGAATTATATCAGTTTCATTAATCAGTTCTAATAAAATCTAATTATGTTTTGTAACCGGAGACTCCAGTGTATGCGCTGTACTTGACCCGCAAATTACACCTATTAGTCACGTGACATTCAACAGACGCTGCATTCATGCATGGTGTGAAATGATAACAAAGGCGGTCATAGAAGCGTGACTGTCAAAACTTGTGATATGATACGTATCCTCGGAGATTATGTGATTATCGAGCGGACTATACGCCTACAACTGATAATTGGCTATTCAATTAACCGGAGGACACCATATTTTCTATCAGATTACGCGGAGTTTTTACAATGGGAATGAATGCAAACGGTTTGGTGTTTTCAATCTCTATTCAATTAAGCTTAATATTCAATTATCCGATATTCAATTAAGTGGAATCTACTGTATTAATCAATTAATTAGTTATTCAGCCAAATCGCACAGGAATTATTGACTTGAGTTTTGTAACATAGTAAGTCCAATGGTTTTCATCCAATTTTCACCAAATTTGGTGAAAATCTTTGATGGCAAAATATCTTGGTCAAGTTCGATTTCGTCCAAATCCTCCCAGGAACTGAGGAGTTATGGCCCTTTAATTATTTAAAATTAGCCAGTTTTACATGTTTCTGCTCTCAAAGTCCAGCAGTTTATCTGTTCTTCACCAAACTTGATATTTTAACAATTGCTTGTAACCTAGATGGGGCATAAATGCTTTAAAATTGTGTTCTATTTATATACTGATTACATGATCACAAATATTGTTGTATGGGTTATGTAATAAATCTTGTGTGTTATGGGTTTTATATGCATTTATTTTTCTGCTATACAAATGCACATCTTGATACATTGTAATAATCTAACTTTATAATACATTTCAATATAAAATTATGTGGTAGAAAGCATCCAAATATTTTGATTAAATAACTCTTCAATGGTTGTTTCCAAGTAGCTGTAACTTAGTGTTGTTCATATTGTAGTTAAATACAGTTACACTTGATTCTCAATCGAAGTGATTAAATGGTAAAAAACATGCAATATATTTATAATGTTAGAGGCCATGTGCGTTCGAGTGATTTTCTATTCAATCAATAGGCATAAAAATAGCTTGTGACCAATAATTAATCAACACATCATACTGTTTCCTGCTTCTTTTGAACAATCAATATGCAGTGCTACAGGTATTTTTTTCAGGCAAAAAAGTTACTTTTTAATTTTTCACACATTGGTTTTTACTGACTACTCTCAGAAATAATTATTTTTATAACATTACAAATAGTTTTCAGTCTTCATATAAAATCAGTTATTGTTATAAAATCAGCTATTTGTTGTCTGTTAGATTTTAAATGGTTGAACATTTGTACAGTATAGTTAAAATTGTAATGTAATTGTTTGTAAACCAGTCTTGAATACTAAAGAAAACAATTTTTGACAAAATGTGTTTGTTGTGTTTCTTTCATGATTGCACACAAAATGCTGGTCACTGACAAATAATTGAAGCAAGAATGGTTTTTGTTTTTTTTACACACACTGGAAACTTAATGTATCGTGTAAGTGACTGATTTGCCAGACATCAAGGCGTATAACAGATATCAATGTCAAAGCTGATGCCCGTCTGTTGGTTAGTAGCAAGAAAAAAATACCCCGCCCACCAGAGTAAAGCGTAGGATAGTAAGGTGGCGCCAAATTCAGATTTGATCCTTCAATCCGAAAGCTTATTCTTGACAATAAAACCATACCATAACTAGCTTGCAAGCTACAAGGAAAATATTTCATCTTTATGAATATTTTGCATTACAGTGTTCTAAATGGGCATATTTTTAGAGCACAGACACCAGTATTTCGCACTTGCCTGCAAAGTACATTTCACCCAGGTGACCTCGTACGTTGATGAATACACAAAAAAAACAAACAGCTATAGTTATAACAAATTAACTGGTAATAAGAACCCGATGGTTCCATGCGTGTCTGCAAGATTCTAAATTAATAATACAACAATATCAGTAATTTATGTTTACCACCACTTTGTGGGTAGGGAGATGTATTTTGTACTAGAAAGTTGTATGTATGGATGTATGTCTGGACTCCTGAAAAGAAATGTCTGCGTTTGTTTTCCTTAACACCTGGTCGGATTTTGACGAAACTTCACAGGATTGATCAGCACCAAGTCTGGTTGTGCATATTGCCGGTGTAACATTAAAATATTGACCTCGTTGAAAATTGACTTCATGGGTCCTTTTTCAATGTTGAAAAATGACCCCCGCAACATTTAAACATTAAATTTTGATCAAAATGTCGTTGAAAACTGATCAGTCGATAAATTTTGATCAGTCATGGGGTCATTTTTTAACAGTTAGTTAAATGTCTGTTTGAAGAAGAGAAACACATGGGAAAGGATGAGAAACATTTGCAGGCTTGCTGAATAGCTTCTTTAACGACAATTTCTCAAGACCATGAGCTTTAACTACAGAAAAGATGCCGCAAGTACAAATCAAAGACGACGACGCAGTGTATGAAGCGATGTTCTTTAAAGACGTAGATTCTAACACATAGATTTTCATATTTTAAATACATTGTGTGTATCATCTAATAAACAACATACTCACTAATAAAATTAGGGATGGCAAAACTATTTAAATATTCGATTGAATGATCGCTATACGAATAGCTTAAACGCCATTCGAATATTCGCAAATTTGTATTTCTTTAAAAAACCTGATCATAAAAAGTATTTTTCTTTCGACATGAAAAGCATTTCACCAAAAGATACCTGAAGTTATACCGTGTTTCTAATAGAAGGGTCCCGTGTCATGTGTCAGACTAAGAGTATGAGATATTGGAATACACAAGTATACGGGTAGGTGTCGGCTGTCACTTGTCTAGTTGCTAGTAAGACCCGCCTTCACCAGACAACTTGAAACAACAACGGTAAATTGGAAATTACACCTTTAAACTGTAACACAATTTTATTACAGAAGTGCGATCACATATTTAGCAGTCATAGTCATTATAGCTGAGATATATTGCTCAAGTTTACCGATAAAAGTATGCTTGACAGAAACGTGTTCAAATATATTAGACATGTATGGATTAGGGATTTAGTCCTTCATAGCGCGTTATTAATGTATTCAAATGTTTTTGCAATTTGTTAATGAAGATATTACTCGGTATAGTCCGACAACATTGACCTGGCACTCGGGCATATTCTGTTCGTTTCCGTAACCTTTTATCGGATTTTTTTTTACACGCGATCGTTCAGTTTAATATACTAAATGTGAGTTTAACTTTATTTAGCTTATGATTATCTACGTTGAATTAAATGGTGGAGAGGATAAGGCAGTAGCTTACAAATCCTGGGGTTGCGAGAGGATAAGGCAGTAGCTTACGGATCCTGGGGTTGCGAGAGAATAAGGCAGTAGCTTACGGATCCTTGGGTTGCGAGAGGATAAGGCAGGAGCGTACGGATCCTTGGGTGCGAGAGGATAAGGCAGTGGCTTACTAATCCTGGGGTTGCGAGAGGATAAGGCAGTAGCTTACGGATCCTTGGGTTGCGAGAGGATAAGGCAGTAGCTTACGGATCCTTGGGTTGCGAGAGGATAAGGCAGTAGCTTACGGATCCTGGGGTTGCGAGAGGATAAGGCTGTAGCTTACGGATACTGGGGTTGCGAGAGGATAAGGCAATAGCTTACGGATCCTTGGGTTGCAAGAGGATGAGGCAGTAGCTTACGGATCCTTGGGTTGTGAGAGGATAAGGCAGTAGCTTACGGATCCTTGGGTTGCGAGAGGATAAGGCAGTAGCTTACGGATCCTGGAGTTGCGAGAGGATAAGGCAGTAGCTTACGGATCCTTGGGTTGCGAGAGGATAAGGCAGTAGCTTACGGATCCTGGGGTTGCGAGAGGATAAGGCTGTAGCTTACGGATCCTGGGGTTGCGAGAGGATAAGGCAGTAGCTTACGGATCCTTGGGTTGCAAGAGGATGAGGCAGTAGCTTACGGATCCTTGGGTTGTGAGAGGATAAGGCAGTAGCTTACGGATCCTGGGGTTGCGAGAGGATAAGGCAGTAGCTTACGGATCCTGGGGTTGCGAGAGGATAAGGCAGTAGCTTACGGATCCTGGGGTTGCGAGAGGATAAGGCAGTAGCTTACGGATCCTGGGGTTGCGAGAGGATAAGGCAGTAGCTTACGGATCCTGGGGTTGCGAGAGGACAAGGCAGTAGCTTACGGATCCTGGGTTTGTGAGAGGACAAGGCAGTAGCTTACGGATCCTTGGGTTGCGAGAGGACAAGGCAGTAGCTTACGGATCCTGGGGTTGTGAGAGGATAAGGCAGTAGCTTATGGATCCTGGGGTTGCAAGAGGATAAGGCAGTAGCTTACGAATCCTGGGGTTGCGAGAGGATAAGGCAGTAGCTTGCGGATCCTGGGGTTGCAGGTTCAATCCATTTTCGGTCTTTACATTTTGTTTTTATATTTGAGCAGAATGATTATTAGCACTCATTTCACGTTGTTTTTAATTGTCTTCTACAATGTAATTTTATTTTACAAATAAGAAATAGAATAATATTTGAAACATAAAAATATAACAGAAAATGATGGAATACCTCACTCAGGACAAAACACATTAAACGGAAAATGTGTTATTGCCGCAAAATTGGACTGCAATTTCAGCTGCTACGACAATTTCCTTATATTGAACTGAAAACAAAACGCACGATGGAAATGATGTTTTTATCCCCATAAACTCTGAATAGTAAGCGAGCACTCTACCATACGGCTTTCGTTGCGGATGAATAATGTATGCCTATATAGCGACTAAACATGATCTAACGAGCACAATGTTTACAACAAGTACAACGACCGAAATCTACGAGCCATCACAAAAACAAATTAGTGCCAGGTCAATGTTCTCGGACTTATTTGAGACTGAAACCTTATACAAAATAGTAACAGTATGCTACTAGATGACACTAAGTTCGAAGTAGTTAAAATGAGAATCTATGCGAATATTTGATTGAATGAAAATGCGATTATTCGAATACGGAATTTGGTATTCGATGCCGTCCCCTAAATAAAATAGCGGTCATTGCATGCTCATTTTAATACTTTGCTTAATCCGAATTGAACACATAATGATACACTGCAAAAATTAGAAACAAGAAGGCCCAAATGGATCGCTCACCCAAATGTAATAAATCATATTGTATTGTTAAAGTGTAATATCGTGTTAAATATCTGTCAAGTCTCATGATTAATGTTAAATCGCCCCTTATGCTCACTTAAAATAACCTCACTCTAAAAAATCACAGTAAAAAGCCACACTCTAGCAAAAAAGGGGTATGGCTAGATACAGCTTCAGAATACATAATACAAAGCGTTGTATTTTTCAATATATCTTAAATATATCTTAATTGTTTTTTTTTAGCTCACCTGAGCACAACCTGCTCATGGTGAGCCATTGTGATCGCCGTTTGTCCCTTGCCCATCGTGTGTCGTCAACATTTACCTCGTTTACATTCTAGAGGCCACATTTATTGGCCAATTTTCATTAAACTTGGTCAGAACATTTGACCCAATGATATCTCAACTGAATTCGAATCTGGGTCTTGTGGGGTCAAAAACTAGGTCACTAGGTCATATTGAAGAAAAAGCTTTTGAACACTCTGGAAGTCTTATTTTTTGCCCAATCTTCTTGAAACTTGGTCAGAACATTTGTCCCAAAGATATATCAGCCAAGTTCGAAAATGGTTGCCCTCCATTGAAAAACATGGCTGCCAGGGGGTGGGACAGTTTTCCTAATATGGCTATATTGAAAACTTTATAAAGCTTGCTAACACTCTAGAAGTGACATTATTTGCCCAATCTCCTTGAAACTTGGCCAAAACAGTTGTCCCAATGATATCTCAGCCGAGTTCGAAAATGGTTGCCCTCCATTGAAAAACATGGCCACCAGGGGGTGGGACAGTTTTCCTAATATGGCTATATTGAAAACTTTATAAAGCTTGCTAACACTCTAGAAGTGACATTATTTGCCCAATCTTCTTGAAACTTGGCCAAAACAGTTGTCCTAATGATATCTCAGCCGAGTTCGAAAATGGTTGCCTTCCGTTGAAAAACATGGCCGCCAGGGGGCGGGGCAGTTTTCCTAACATTGCTATATTGAAAACTTTATAAAGCTTGCAAACACTCTAGAAGTGACATTATTTGCCCAATCTTCTTGAAACTTGGCCAAAACATTTGTCCCAATGATATCTCAGTGAAGTTCGAAAGTTGAAAAACATGGCCGCCAAGGGCGGGGCAGTTTTCCTTATATGGCTATATTGAACAAGCTTGTTAACACTGTAGAAGTCACATTTTTTGCCCGATACTAATGAAACTTGGTCAGAACATTTGTCCCAATGATATCTCGGCCGATTTCGAATCTGGGTCACGTGGGGACAAAAACTAGGTAACTAGGTCAAATTGGAGAAAAATCTTGTTAACACTCTTGAAGTCACATTTTTTGCCCAATCCTAATGAAACTTGGTCAGAACATTGTCCCAACAATATCTCGGCCGAGTTTGAATCTGAGTAATGTGGGGTTAAAAACTAGGTCACTAGGTCAAATTGAAGGAAAAGCTTGTTAACACTCTAAAAGTCACATTTTTTTCCCAATCTTCATGAAACTTGGTCAGAACATTTGTCTTATTGATATCTCGGGTGTTTTCGAATCTAGGTCATGTGGGGTCAAAAACTAGGTCACAAGGTCAAATTGAAGAAAAAGCTTGTTAACACTCTAGAAGTAACATTTTTTGCCCAATATTCATGAAACTTGGTCAGAACATTTGTCCTAATGAAATATCTCAGATGAGTTCCAATCTGGGTCACGTGGGGTTAAAAACTAGGTCACTAGGTCATATTGAAGAAAAAGCTTGTTAACACTCTAGAAGTCACATATTTGCCCAATCTTAATGAAACTTGGTCAGAACATTTGTCCCAATGATATGTCGGCCGTGTTAGAATCTGGGTCATGTGGGGTCAAAAACAAGATCACTAGGTCAAATTGAAGAAAAATCTTGTTAACACTCTAAAAGTTACATTTTTTGCCCAATCTTCATGAAACTTGGTCAGAACATTTGTCTTATTGATTTCTCGGGTGTTTTTGAATCTAGGTCATGTGGGGTCAAAAACTAGGTCACTAGGTCAAATTGAAGAAAAAGCTTGTTAACACTAGAAGTAAAAATTTTTGCCCAATCTTCATGAAACTTGGTCAGAACATTTGTCCTAATGAAATATCTCAGATGAGTTCGAATCTGGGTCACGTGGGGTTAAACACTAGGTCACTAGGTCATATTGAAGAAAAAGCTTGTTAACACTCTAGAAGTCACATTTTTGCCCAATCTTAATGAAACTTGGTCAGAACATTTGTCCCAATGATGTGTCGGCCGTGTTAGAATCTGGGTCATGTGGGGTCAAAAACAAGATCACTAGGTCAAATTGAAGAAAAATCTTGTTAACACTCTAAAAGTTACATTTTTTGCCCAATCTTCATGAAACTTGGTGAGAACATTTGTCCCAATGACATCTCGGAAGATTTCAAATCTAGGTCATGTGGGGTGAAAAACTAGGTCACTAGGTCAAATTGAGGAAAAAGCCTGTTAACACTCTAGGAGTCACATTTTTTGCCCAAAGTTTATGACACTTGGTCAGAACATTTGCTTAATGATATCTCAGCCGAGTTTTACTCTTTTTCACGTGGGGTTAAAAACTAGGTCACTAGGTCAAATTAAAGAAAAAGCTTGTCAACACTCTAGTAGTCACATATTTTGCTTAATCTTCCTGAAACTTGCTCAGAACCTTTGTCCCAATCATATCTTGGCCGAGTTCAAAACTGGGTAATGTGGGGTCAAAAACTAGGTCACTAGGTTAAATTGAAGAAAAAGCTTGTGAACACTCTGGAAGTCTTTTTTTTGCCCAATCTTCTTGAAACTTGGTCAGAACATTTGTCCCAATGATATCTCAGCCAAGTTCGAAAATGGTTGCCCTCCGTTGAAAAACAATGGACGCCTGGGCTGGGCAGTTTTCCTAATGGCTATAGGAAAAGCTTGTTGACACTCTAGAAGTCACATGTTTTGCCCAATCAACATGAAACTTGCTCAGATATAAACAAAGTGCAACTCCAGCTGCAACAGCAGGAGAGAACTCTTATTAGCAGCCCATGGTCTTTTATTTATGGCAAGTGACCAATTGCCAAAAACAAAACACAGGACATCACAAAAACATATAACAAACACAAAACACACATGAATAAAACTTGAAACGGTCAATGCAAAGAATTGGGGTTTAAACCGGTTCATCTGCGCACGAACCTCACACTTGGCACAGAATTATTCACAAAACATGTAAGTGTAAATAAAAATTAACCTCATAGCATCGCAATTCAAATTAAACAGAAATGAAAGAGAATATTATTCAATTTAATTACCATTTACTTACTCATTGGCTAGATGCAAACCAGAGCAGCAGAATTGCAACTTTCTGAGGCACGATGAAATGAAACAAAAAACAAGTATAACTACATATCGTCTTTTTATGAAAAGCTTTAAAGACATAGCGTCATATAGTTCAATTTTCAGATCATCGTCATGCATTTTCAGGAAGAAGCCGTAATGTTGGGTGTAAAAAGCCAGATTACATGGCTTTGTTGTATATGTTTATTTTAAACTGAAAAAAAATTAATATATTATTCAACATTTTCCTGCTAACCCAAATTGACAAAAATAATTTTACTGAATGAACGTGGGTGTTAAAACCAGTGTATAAATCGGAAATGCTGTAAAATATTAAATAAAAGGGTACAATATATCCTAGATAATCTTATGCTACATCACTGAGACAGTAAAAATATTTAAATGATGACGTAATTTAGAAACGCGCAATGCACAGGATGACGTCATAATTTTAAAATGCAAAGAAGTTAAAGCTACTTATCCACCATTTAAAACTACCACATTTGTAACGATGAAAGAAATCCAGAATTGAAAAATAGTAAGCATGTGTTTTTTAGTATAAGTGTATTATATCCCGAGTGTATTAAATTATTAAGTGTATGTTTAGCATCCACTTTAACAAATTTACATTTGCGAACTCGTTTCAAAACATCAGTGTTAAATGATGGGTGGGATACTCCGTTAGATAAGAACCATTTCAAAGAAACATTGTATATAGAAACTAAGACATTATATTTTCTATAGAATTTAGCAAACTTATTGCGTAAATCATGATATAAAAAACCTTGTTGTAATAATTTCTTAGTCAGTGTAAGGTTACGGTCGTTGAAATCTTTAACTCATGAGCAAGCTCTTGCATATCAAACTAATTGCGAAATGTATATACCATAGGAAGGACCTCTAGAAATATGACCATCCAAGAAAGGGAAATTTACAATTTCAAAATTAAAATCATCGCGTTTGTCATATAGATTGGTTTTAACTATATTGTTAGTAATAGTAAGATGTAAGTCTAGGAATGCAGCATCTGCATACGATGAACATGATTTATTTAAGGATAGTTGTTTAGGGTAATGTTTTGGATATTTTGTTCAAAGAAAGGGTTATTTATGTTTAATATATCATCAATATATCTACTAGTTTGATTAAAGCATTGAATCAAATTTAATTTTTTATCTTTTGATAAACCTAGCATAAAATCCCGTTCATAGCAATATAGAAATAGATCAGCTATAAGCGGTGCACAGTTAGTACCCATGGGCATACCAATAATTTGTTTAAATATATTCCCGTTGAATTCAACAAATAAGTTATCCAGAAGAAAGGTAAGGGCTGAACATAAATCTAAGTAAGTCCAAATAATATATTCATCAAAAATCTGATTAGTAAAGAATGCTGTGTTTGTATTTAAAACCAGGTATGAGCATTTTTCTCTCGCAAATGTTTTTTCGATAAGCGAAACAAGTTTATTTTTAATAAGACTGTGAGGTAGAGTTGTATGCAATGTAGAAAAATCATATGTACTCACAAAAGATGCTTTGTAATCTTTGCTTTCAATTTTATTAATAACTTCAAACAAATTTTTTATTGACCAAAATAAGAGAATGTTTGTATTCTCATAAACTTTATTGCAGTATTTAGTAAAATGATTCCTAATAGCACTCAGACCAAAAGTCAGGTAAACTGTTAATTGTTTTGTGGTACATGACACTGAATTTGCTATAAAACGACTTTTGTATGGAGTTTTATGGAGTTCAGGAATCCAGTAAAATGATGGTAATTTAATGTTATTATTATTGATTTTAATATTAAATTTACTGCATTCAGTAATATGTTCAGAAATAATTTCATTAAAGTCTTTTTTATATTCAGCATATGATGTTGTTTGAGTTTCCTTGAAATAGTTTGAACATTAAATAGTCGTCATATTAATATTATGTTGTTCGCCGCTTTAACTGCAGGAACCAATACAAATTTAGATTGAAGATCTTTGAGTAATTTACAAAGTTTATTTTTATTGAATTTAGATTTATGTGGTAAAGCAATAGGATTATTATTATAAAAGCATATTTTATTAACGGCCATAAGCAATACTTTATTCCTCCATTCGTAAAGCGCAGATACATCTGCATTTTGATTTCTGCACCACTTTTTGCAGTATTCGTCTAATGATACTTCAATATCTTTAATGCAATTGTCAAAATTAAGTGAAACTGGAAGTCGAAATTTAGGGCCTCTGCGAAGCAAGTGTCGAAGGTTGGTTCTTATGATATCTCGGCTTAGTTCGAAAATGGTTCTGCTCCCTTGAAAAACATGGCCGCCAGGGGGCGGGGCAGTTTTCCTTATATGACTATTTGAAAAAGCTTGTGAACATTCTAGTAGTCACATTTTTTGCCAACTCAACATGAAACTTGCTCAGAACCTTTGTTCTTATGATATCTTGGCTGACTTTGATAATGGATCCACTATGCTGAAAAACGTGGCCATCATAATTGGCGGGTGCCAGTTTGCCTTATATTGGTATACTGAAAACTTTAAAAAGATGTGAACACTCTAAAGGCCACATTTATTGCCCAATCGTCATGAAAATTGCCCAGATCCTTTGTTGGCGTTTTTGCGTGATTGTGGGAATACTATTAACAACTTATCATTGACCCTTGGCAGTGTGTTAGGGGTCATGGGGCCGCACCGTTTAGGGCCTTTCTCCACATTTACAGCTCAAACGGGACCTAAAACGCACCATTTTACGCCTATTGCTGTACTGTATACGTTAAACTTAGTTGCCGTTGACGTCCTTTTGACATCATTTACGTCACCAGGAAGCCCACCTCGTGCAGGCAGTCTCGGCCCCATGGACCCTAACAGACTGCCAAGTTTCATGGCGATAGCTCTTATACTTTCGCCAATAACATGCATAAGCCGATGCTCTACGGGCCTGTTTAAGGCAATTTTTGGCAGAAATTTTTATGTCCGTATACGCGTTTTTGCGTGTTTGTGAAAATACTATAAACGACTTATCATTGACCCTTGGCAGAGTGTTCGGGGTCATGAGGTTGCATCGTTTGGCACCTTTCTGCACATTAACAGCTCATACGGGACCTGAATCGCACCAACGTTCGAATATTGCTGTACGGTATAAGTTAAATAGGGCTGCCGTTGACGTCGTTTTGACGTCAATTACGTTACCAGCAAGCTCACTTCCTGCAGGCAGTCTCGGCCTTGTGGACCCTAACAGCCTGCCAAGTTTCATGGCAATAGCTCATATCCTTTGCAAATAACATGCAAAAACCGATGCTATACGGGCCTGTAAAAAGCAATTTTGAGCAGACAAAGTCTATGTCCGTATACGCGTTTTTGCGTGTTTGTGAGATTACTATAAATGACTTATCATTGACCCATGGCATAGTGTTAGGGGTCATGGGGATGCACTTTGGCACCTTTCTCCACATTAACAGCTCATACGGGACCTTACGCTCACCAATGTACGCCTATTGCTGTACTGTATACATTAAATAGGGCTGCTGTTGACGTCGTTTTGACGCCAGTTACGTCATGAGGAAGCTCACCTCGTGCAAGCAGTCTCGGCCCATGGACCCTAACAGACTGCCAAGTTTCATGGTGATAGCTGTTATACTTTTGCAAATAACATGCAAAAATCGATGCTATACTGGCCTGTATAAGGCAATTTTGGGCAGAAAATGTCCATGTCCATATACACGTTTGTGCGTGTTTGTGGGAATACTATAAACGACTTATCGTTGACCCTTGGCAGAGTGTTAGGGTCATGGGGACGCATCGTTTGGCGTCTTTCCAATATAATGCACGAACCAGTGCTATACGGGACTGTATAATGCAATTTTGGGTAGAAAATTTCAAAGTCCATATGCGCGTTTTTGCGTGTTTGTTTGAATACTATTAACGACTTATCATTGACCCTTGGTTGTTGTGTTAGAGTTCATGGGTTTGCATCGCTTGGCACCGTTCAATACATTACCACCGTATACGGGACCTGAAGCGCAACAATGTACGAAAATTGCTGTACTGTATACGTTAAATAGGGCTGCCTTTGACGTCGTTTTGATGTCAATTACGTCACCAGCAAGCTAACTTCCTGCAGGCGGTCTCGGCCTTGTAGACCCTAACAGACTGCCAAGTTTCATGAAGATAGCCCTTATACTTTTGCCACAAACATGCTTAAACAGATGCTATACGGGCCTGTATAATGCAAATTTGGGCTGAAAAAGTCCGTATACGCGTTTTTGCGTGTTTATGAGAATACTATAAACGATTTATGACCCTTGGCATAGTGTTAGGGGTCATGGGGACGCATCGCTATGCCCTTTTCTCCACATTAACAGCTCATATGGGACCTGACGCTCTCCAATGTATGCCTATTGCTGTACTGTATACTTTAAAAAGGGCTGCCGTTGACATCAATTACGTCACCAGGAAGCTCATCTCGTGCAGGCAGTGTCGACCATATGGACCCTAACAGCCTGTCAAGTTTCATTGCGATATCTCTTATGCTTTCGCAAATTCACATGCAAAAACCGAAGCTATACGGGCCTGTATAAGGCAATTTTGGGCAGACAAAGTCTATGTCCGTATGCAAGTTTTTGCGTGTTTGTGTGAATACTATAAACTACTTATCATTGACCCTTGGCATAGTGTTAGGGGTCATGAGGACGCATCGTTTTGCACCTGTCTCCACATTAACAGCTCATATGGGACCTGACGCTCACCAATTTATGCCTGTTGCTGTACTGTATACGTGAAATAGGGCTGCCGTTGACGTCGTTTTGACGTGAATTACGTCACCAGGAAGCTCGCCTCTTGCATGAAGTCTCAGCCCAATGAATCCTAACAGACTGCCAAGTTTCATAGCGATAGCTCTTATACTTTCGCCAATAACATGCAAATACCGATGATTTACGGGCCTGAATAAGTCAATTTTGGGCAGAAAATTTATGTCCATATACGCGTTTTTGCGTGTTTGTCAGAATACTATAAACGACTTATTGTTGACCCTTGGCAGAGTGTTAGGGGTCATGCGGATGTTATCGTTTGGCACATATTTCCACATAAACAGCTGATACGGGACCAGAAGCGCACCAATGTACGCCTATTGGTGTAATGTGTACGTTAAACATGGCTGCCGTTGACGTCGTTTTAACGTCAATTACGTAACCAGGAAGCTCACCTCGTGCAGGCAGTCTCGGCCCCATGGACCCTAACAGACTGCCAAGTTTCATGGAGATAGCTCTTATACTTTCGCCAATAACGTGCAAACACCAATGCTACACATGCCTGTTTAAGGCAATTTTGGGCAAAAAATTCCTATGTCCGTATAACGCGTTTTGTGTTTTGTGAGAATACTATTAACGACTTATCTTTGACCCTTGCCAGGGTGTTAAGGGCCATGGAGTCACCTCGTTTGGCATCTTTCTCCATATTAACAGCTCATACAAGACCTGAAGCGCACCAAAGTACCCCTATTGCTGTACTGTATACGTTAAAATAGGGCTGCCGTTGACGTCATTTTGACGTCAATTACGTCACCAGGAAGCTCACCCCACGCAGTCAGTCTCAGCCCGATGGACACTAACAGACTGCCAAGTGTTATGGCGATAGCTGTCAAGTGTCTTTGCGATAGCACTTATTCTTTCGCCAATAACATGCAAAAAACCGATGCTCTACGGGCCTGTATAAGGCAATTTTGGGCAGAAAATTTCAAAGTTCATATACGCGTTTTTGCGTGTTTGTCTGAATACTTTTAAAAACATATCATTGAACCTTGGTTGTTGTGTTAGAGGTCATGGGGTCACATCGTTTGGAACCTTTCTCCACATTAACAGCTCATACGGGACCTGAATCGCTCCAATGTTCGAATATTGCTGTACAGTATAAGTTGAAAAGGGCTGCCGTTGACGTCGCTTTGACTTCAATTACGTCACCAGCAAGCTGACTTCCTGCAGGTAGTCCCGGCCTTTTGAACCCTAACAGCCTGCCAAGTTTCATGGCTATAGCTCTTACACTTTCGCCAATAACATGCAAAAACCGGTGCTATACGGGCCTGTATAAGGCAATTTTGGGCAGACAAAGTCTATGTCCGTATACGCGTTTTTGCATGTTTGTGAGAATACTATAAACGACTTATCATTGACCGTTGGCAGGTTGTTAGGGGTCATTGGGACAAATCGTTTAACTCTTTTCTCCACATTAACAGCTCATACGGGACCTGAAGCGCACCAATGAATGCCTATTTCTGTACTGTATACGTTAAATAGGGCTGCCGTTGACGTCAATAACGTCACCAAATGCTCACCTCGTGCAGACAGTCTCGGCCCCATGGACCCAAACAGACTGCCAAGTTTCATGGCGATAGCTCTTATACTTTCGCCATTAACATGCAAAAACCGATACTCTAAGGGCTCGTATAAGGCAATTTTTGGCAGAAAATTTCTATGTCTGTCTACGCGTTTTTACGTGTTTGTGAAAATACTATTAACGACTAATCAGTGACCCTTGGCAGAGTGTTAGTCGTCATGAGGCCGCATCGTTTGGCATCTTTCTCCACATTAACAGCTCATACGGGACCTGAAGCGCACCAATGTAAGCCTATTGCTCACCCCGTGCAGGCAGTCTCGGCCCCATGGACCCTAACAGACTGCTTAGTTTCACTGAGATAGGTCTTATACTTTCGCCAATAACATGCAAAAACCGGTGCTATACGGGCTTGTATTAGGCAATTTTGGGTAGAAAATTTCAAAGTCCGTATACGCGTTTTTGCGTATTTGTGAGAATACTAGTAACGACTTATCTTTGACCCCTACCAGAGAGTTAGGGGTCATTGATGCGCATCGTTTGGCACCTTTCTCCACATTAACAGCTCATACGGGACCTGAAGCGCATTGTACAGGACGTTTTCGTTAAGCACCTTTTTTCACATAAACAGATCATACGGGACCTGAAGCGCACCAATGTACGCCAATTGCTGTAATGTATGCGTTAAACAGGGCTGCCGTTGACGTCGTTTTGACATCAATTACGTCACCAGGAAGCTCACCTCGTGCAGGCAGTCTCGGCCCCATGGACCCTAATGGACTGCAACGTTTCATGGCGATAGCTCTTATTCTTTCGCCAATAACATGCAAAAACCGATGCTCTATTGGCCTGTATAAGGCAATTTTGGGCAGAAAATTTCCGTATACGCGTTTTTGTCTTTTTGTGAGAACAATATTAACGACTCATCGTTGACCCTTGGCAAGGGGTCATGGAGACGCATCGTTTGGCACCTTTCTCCACATTATCAGCTCATACGGGACCTGAAGCTCATCAATTTATGCATATTGCTGTACTGTATACGTTAAATAGGGCTTATTATTGACCCTTGGCAGAGTGTTAGGGGTCATGGAGACGCATCGTTTGGCACCTTTTTCCATATAAACAGCTCATACGGGACCTGAAGCGCACCAATGTACGCCTATTGCTGTAATTTATACGTTAAATAGAGCTGCTGTTGATGTCGTTTTGACGTCAATAACGTCACCAGGAAGCTCAACCCATGTAGGCAGTCTCGGCCCCATGGACACTAACAGACTGCCAATTTTCATGGCGATAACTCTTATACTTTCGCCAATAAAATGCACAAACCGTTGCTCTACAGGCCTGTATACGGCAATTTTGGGGAGAAATTTTCGAAGTCCATATACGCGTTTTTGCGTGTTTGTTTCAATACTATTAACGACTTATCATTGACAATTGGTAGGGTGTTAGACATCAAGGGGACGCATCGTTTGGCACCTTTCTCCACATTGACAGCACAAGGAAGCTCACCTCATGCAGGCAGTATCGACCCGATGGTCCCTAACAGACTGCCAAGTTTCATTGAGATAGCTCTTATACTTTTGCCAATAACAAAGAAAAACCGATGTTATACGGGCTTGTATAAGGCAATTTCGGGCAGAAAATTTGTATGTCCGAATACGCGTTTTTTGCGTGTTTTTGAGAATACTATAAATGTCTTATCTTTGACCCTTGGCAGAGTGTAAGGGGTCATGGGGAAGTTATCGTTTGGCACATTTCTCCACATAAACAGCTGGTACGGGACCAGAAGCGCACCAATGTACGCCTATTGCTGAAATGTATACGTTAAACATGGCTGCCGTTGACGTCGTTTTGACGTCAATTACATCACCAGGAAGCTCAGCCCCATGGATTCTAACAGCCTGCCACGTTTTATGGCGATAGCTCTTATACTTTCGCCAATAACATGCAAAAACTGATGCTCTACGGGCCTGTATAAGACAATTTTGGGCAGAAAATGTCTATGTCCGTATACGCGTTTTTGCGTGTTTGTGAGAATACTATTAACGACTTATCTTTGACCCTTGCCAGGGTGTTAGGGGTCATAGAGACGCATCGTTTGGCACCTTTCTCTATATTGACAGCTCATACGGGACCTGAAGCGCACCTGTGTACGCCTATTGCTGTACTGTAAACGTTAAATGGGGCTGTCGTTGACGTCAATTAGGTCACCAGGAAGCTCACCTCGTGCAGGCAGTCTATTATATAAAATGCTCCCAAATCTGACATCGAAATGTAAACAGAAAAGGGCCAAGCAAACACAACCCATATTATAATTTGACTTTTATCTCAGAATGCGTAAACCCTTTTCCCATTATATATACCTATTTGAACCGTTATTATATGCCTGTAAAAATTACAGATTTTTATAAGAAATTGCCCCATTGAGGCCCTTTTCGTCGGAAATTAAATTGAAAACATAACGGAATTGCTTATTTAGTCCCCTACCGGAGTTTCACCGGAGGGTACTTTAGGTTTGCCCTCCGTCCGTCCGTCCGTCCGTCTGTCCGTCCGTCAGTCCGTCAATCTATGCAAAATATTGTTCCTGCGATAACTCAAAAAGTACTGAAGATACTTCGATGACACTTGGTATACATATAAACGGCAATGTGGGTATTATGCACGACCTTTTATTTTTTACCAGAGGTCAAAGTTCACGTGACTGTTATTAAAAATAGAAATAAACTAAAACGAACTGGATCCTGCGATAACTTAAAAAGTACTAAAGATATTTCGATGAAACTTGTAATACATATAAACGGCAATGTGTGGATTATGCAGGACCTTTTATTTTTCACCAGAGATCAAAGGTCACGTGACTGTTACTAAAAATAGAAATAAACTAAATACTGTTATAATTTGAAAAGTACATAAGATATTACCATGAAACTTGGTACAATCATTGAACTATAGGTGTGCCATCCGTCTGTGTGTCTCTATCTGTTCGTCCCTATGTTTGTCCGCCCGTCTGTCTGTCCGTCCCCAAAATCTGGTTCCTGCAATAACTCAAAAAGTACTGAACTTATTTTGATGAAACTGGAGCGCACATATAAACAGCAATATGGCAATGTGAGGATTATGCACTACCTTTTTTTTCACCAAAGGTCAAAGGTCACGTGACTGTTACTAAAAAGAGAAATAAACTTAATACTGTAATACTTCGAAATGGACATAAGATATGACCATGAAACTTGGTACAGAGATTGAACTATACGTTTGCCATCTGTCTGTGTGTCGTTCTGTCTTATTCGTCCGTATGTCTGTCTGTCCGTCCGTCCCCAAAACCTTGATCCTGTGATAATTCGGAAGTGCTGATCTTTAAAACTTCGCCGAAATAAGCTCTCACTCCAATATTCATCTAGAATCGCTGCCGATAAAAGAAATCATGCCTGTTAAATTATATTCAAACCAAATTTTGCCGAACAATTTGAAAAGAAACAGAAAGAAATTACACCTATCGGCCTTGGTTTGAAAAATAACTTGGAACAGTTAAATATTAATCCTCAATCTGTTTTCCAAAATATCGTTGAGAATATTTCTCCATGGACTTACAACTCTCAAAAAGTTTATATAAGTTTATCTAAGTTAAGCAAATCTTCCAACAGTCCAGAAATGTTCAAAGCAAAGTTAGCCAATTTTTTAGAAAAACAAAAAAATTATTTTATTCATTTATACACCGACGGGTCGAAGGATGGAGACCGTGTTGGTTGTGCTACTTTTTCTAACGATTTTTCAAGGAAAATGACACTTCCAGATAATTTTTTCTGCTGAAGCCACGGCCATTGACTAGCTCTGTCTTACATTTTAAATCACGCTAGTAATAAGTTCATTATATTCTCCTATTCGCTTTCTGTGCTATTATCTATCAAAAATCGCAAATTAGATAATATTCTGATTAAACAACTATTGTTAAAATTACATGATATTTTACAAACCAAAACAGTCACTATTTGTTGGATACCAAGCCATATTGGGATACGTGGAAATGAGGAAGCTGATACCTTAGCAAAAGAGTCTCTTAGTATACAGATTGTCAATGTTCAATTACCCAATAGTGATTTTAAACCAGCAATTAATAAACTTATAAAATCAGACTGGCAAGCAATTTGTAACGAGGCAACCCTTAACAAATTACACGAGATAAAGCCTAGTCATGATTCAACAACACCTTTTGCTCTTTCAGACCGACATGATCAAATTGTTTTAACTCGCTGCAGAATAGGACATACCAGATTGACACATTCGTACCTTCTAAACAGAGATGACGCACCTCATTGTATACCTTGCGACGAACATTTTACTGTCAAACATATGCTTATGAATTGCACAGACCTCGCTGATATTGGCGATAGATATTTCCAAGTAAAGTCATTAGAAGAACTTATCCAAACAGTGCCATCTTATACATTAAACCAGTACTTGAAAGAGATAAACACATATAACAAAATTTAGTTCACATGTCCTACTCTATATAGAAATCTAACATACGTAAACGGCACGATATAACCATAATGTGATGAGTTGCCGTAAAACCCAAATAAACAAACAAACAAAGACACTTTGATGAAACTTTGTACACGTAGCAACACCAATGTGAGAAATATGCCCGACCTTTTATTTTTCACCAGATGTCAAAGGTCATGTGACTGTTACTAAAAATAGAAATAAACTTCATACTGTAATATTTTGAAAAGTGCATAGATATGATCATGAAACTTCATGAAACTTGGTACACAGATTGGACTATGGGTTTGCCCTCCGTCTATGTGCGTCTGTCTGTCTGTTCGTCCGTCGGTCTCACTCTGTCTGTCTGTCCCATCCCCAAAACCTGGATCCTGCGATAACTCTAAAAGTACTGAAGATACTTTGATTAAACTTTGTAAACATAGAAAGAGCAAGGTGAGGATTGTACACGACCCTATTTTTTTTCATCAGAGGTCAAAGGTCACGTGACTGTTACTTAAAATAGAAATAAAATTAATACTGTAATAATTCGAAAAGAACATAACATATCATCATGAAACTTGGTACACAGAATGGACTTTATGATTGCCCTCTGTCAGTTTAGTACTGCAATAACTCAAAAGTAACTCGAATGTCTGGTCAGTGTTACTAAAATATAAAAAACTACAACTTAATACTGCAGTGACAAATGGGATTTGAATATGAAACTTTGTACATCTACCGATAAAGGGTGATTTGACGGTATTGCATAATGTTTAATTAGTAGGGGTTTTCACCGGTAGGGGACTGCTGTATTGCTTGCAATACTATCAACGCCTTGTGTACCCTCAGTATATCGGTAAAAACCATTGACCGAGCACTTAAATTGAAAATGGATTAAGTAAGACAATGTATAATTCAGCATTCATCAGTGTTACCCTCTAACTGTCAGATAGTGTCAATATACGTAATCCGATACACAGACGATGTACTAATCCCTTATATAAACATACTCTTACACTGCTTTTCACATGCTACTTTTATACTGCAAAGAAGTATAGGTGCATGAAGTTGGCTAGGTAATGGGTATTGGGTATTCAATATCTAGAAAGCCTCCAATACCCAGCTCGGTATTGGGGATTCAAAATACACCAAATATCGAGCCAGGGGTGAATACCTACTGGGTATTGGGTATTCGCGAAATACATGATGCGAATATCTAGCCAGCCTCCAATACCCAACTCGGTATTGGGGATTCAAAATATAACGAATATCGAGCCAGGTATGAATACCTAGCTGGGTATGGGTATTCGCGAAATACATTATGGCCAATATCTAGCCAGCACCCAATACCCAGCTCGGAATTGGGGATTCAAAATATTCCGAATATTGAGCCAGGGATGAATACCTAGCTGGGTATAGGGTATTCGCCAAATACACGATGGCGAATATCTAGCCAGTCTCCAATACACAGCTCGGTATTGGGGATTCAAAATATAACAAATATCGACCCAGGGATGAATACCTAGCTGGGTATTGGGTATTCGCGAGATACATGATGGCGAATATCTAGCCAGCACCCAATACCCAGCTCGGTATTGGGGATTCAAAATAAACCGAATATCGAGCCATGGTTGAATACCTTGCTGGGTATCGGGTATTCGCGAAATACATGATGGTGAATATATAGCCAGCCGCCAATACCCAGCTCGGTATTTGGGTTTCAAAATATAACGAAAATCGAGACAGGGATGAATACCTAGCTGGGTATTGGGTATTCGCGAAAAACTTGAAGCGAATATCTAGCCAGCACCAAATACCCAGCTTGGTATTTGGTATTCAAAATATACCGAATATCGAGCCAGGACTGAATACCTAGCTGGGTATTGAGTATTCGCGAAATACATTATGGCCAATATCTAGCCAGCCTCCAACACCCAGCTCAGTATTGGGGATTAAAAATATACCGAATATCGAGCCAGGGATGAATACCTAGCTGGGTATAGGGTATTCGAGAAATACACGATGCGAATATCTAGCCAGCACCCAATACCCAGCTCGGTATTGGGCATTCAAAATATACCTGATATCGAGCCACGGATGAATACCTAGCTGGGTATTGGGTATTCGCGAAATACATGATGATGAATATCTAGCCAGCCTCCAATACCCAATTCGGTATTGGGGATTCAAAATATATCGAATATCGAGACAGGGATGAATACCTAGCTGGGTATTGGGTATTCGCGAAATACATGATGGCGAATAGCTAGCCAGCCTCCAATACCCAGCTCGGTATTGCGGATTCAGAATACACCGAATATCGAGCCATGGATGAATACCTAGCTGGGTATTGGGTATTCGCGAAATACATGATGCGAATATCTAGCAAGCATCCAATACCCAGATCGGTATTTTGGATTCAAAATATAACAAATATCGACCCAGGGATAAATAACTAGCATGGTATTGGGTATTCGCGAGATACATGATGGCGAATATCTAGCCTGCACCCAATACCCAGCTCGTTATTGGGGATTCAAAATAAACCGAATATCGAGCCAGGGTTGAATACCCAGCTGGGTATCGGGTTTTCGCGAAATACATGATGGCGAATATCTAGCCAGCCTCCAATACCCAGCTCGGTATTTGGGTTTCAAAAAATAACGAAAATTGAGGCAGGGATGAATACCTAGCTGGGTATTGGGTATTCGCGAAATACTTGATGCGAATATCTAGCCAGCACCAAAGACCCAGCTCGGCATTTGGTATTCAAAATATACCGAATATCGAGCCAGGACTGAATACCTAGCTGGGTATTGGGTATTCGCGAAATACATTATGGCCAATATCTAGCCAGTCTCCAACACCCAGCTCGGTATTGGGGATTCAAAATATACCGAATATCGAGACAGGGATGAATAACTAGCTGGGTATTGGGTATTCGATAAATACACGATGCGAATATCTAGCCAGCACCCAATACCCAGCTCGGTATTGGGCATTCCAAATATACCGAATATTGAGCCACGGATGAATACTTAGCTGGGTATTGGATATTCGCGAAATACATGATGGTGAATATCTAGCCAGCCTCCAATACCCAACTCGGTATTGGGGATTCAAAATATATCGAATATCTTGGATCCAGGGATCAATACCTAGCTGGGTATTGGGTATTCGCGAGATACATGATGGCGAATATCTACCCAGCCTCCAATACCGAGCTCGGTATTGGGGATTCAGAATACACCGAATATCGAGCCAGGGATGAATACCTAGCTGGGTATTGGGTATTCGCGAAATACATGATGCGAATACCTAGCAAGCTTCAAATACCCAGCTCGGTATTTTGGATTCAAAATACACCAATATCGAGCCATGGATGAATACCTAGCTGGGTATTGGGTATTCGCGAAATACATAACGCGAATATCTACCCAGCCTGCAATACCCAGCTCGGTATTGGGCATTCAAATATACCGAATATCGAGCCAGGGCTGAATATCTAGCTGGGTATTGGGTATTCGCGAAATACATGATGGTGAATATCTAGCTAGCCTCCAATACACAGCTCGGTATTGTGCATTCAAAATATAACGAATATCGAGCCAGGGATGAATACCTAGCTGGGTGTTTTGTATTCGCGAAGTACATGATTGCGGATATCTAGCCAGCCTCCAATACCCATCTCGGTATTGGGCATTCAAAATAAACCGAATATCGAGCCATGGATAGATACCTAGCTGGGAATTGGGTATTCGCAAAATACATGATGGCGAATATCTAGCCAGCCGCCAATACCCAGCTCGGTATTGGGGATTCAAAATACACCATATATCCAGCCAGGACTGAATACCAAGCTGGGTATTGGGTATTCGCGAAATACATGATTCTAATATCTAGCCAGCACCAAATACCCAGCTCCAATACCCAATATCGAGCTGGGTATTGGAGGCTGCCTAGATATTCGCCATCATGTATTTCGCGAATACCCAATACCCAGCTAGGTAGTCATCCCTGGCTCGGTATTCGGTATATTTTGAATACAGAATACCGAGCTGGGTATTGGAGGCTGGCTAGATATTCGCCATCGTGTATTTCGCGAATACCCAATTCCCAGCTAGGTATTTATCCCTGGCTCGTTATTTAGTATATTTTGAATACCCAATACCGAACTGGGTATTGGAGGCTGGCTAGATATTTGCCATCAAGTATTTCGCGAATACCCAATACCCAGCTAGGTATTCATGCCTTGCTCGATTTTCGGTATATTTTGAATACCCAATATTGAGCTAGGTATCGGAGGCTGGCTAGATATTGAATACCCAATACCCATTACCTAGCCAACTTCATGGACCTAAGAAGTATGCTCTCCAAGGCATTGGTTGTTAATTGATTATCGGAATAATATTCCATTGACGGCGCTTTGTGAATACTGGCCCTTATCTAAAACAGTTTTCCATAATATATGTCATTTATCATTTCAACGCCTACAGTCATGTAACCCAAAGCCATTTCAATGACTATTGTATTGTTATCAATATATATAAATTTATATATATAAAAATGTAGTTTTAGTTAAGTAAATACTATTTGAGCCCTTATTTTTTAAGAATATTTTTCTGTCTAGTTTGTTGTTGAATAATCCACGATAAAGGAGTATAGATTTTTAGGAATTAAATCACAAGTGTGAAGGTGAGTGATTTGCATGATAACACGCATCTGCACTCCTCACCATGGGTTATGCGCCTATTGCTATTTTCCCCCAGGGGCAAAGTGGCAGATTTAGACAAACATGCTTGGCTCTAGGGTGAGGAATTAGACCCCCAACAATAAAATCAGTCAAAATTCCTCTTGATCATCCTGCCTTCTTTGATTTCCTTCTTTGTCTATGGAAAGCTAGCCACATATCGTGTTGGAATTATAAAGTATTTAGTCCTAAAAAGTGTGTGTGATAAATGCTTTTTAATGACTGTTCTGTAAAATCCTACATAAATTTACAATTATTCACCAAGTGACCACAAACAACATTCGAAAACCTTTTGATATGTCAATAGTATGGCGGCTAGGGTTCTGTTTAGTACTTTCCGAAAATTAACTGTACAATTTTTAAATATGCCCAAAGGATATGAAGTCCATGCTCATGATTGATACAGAGCCAGTGATTTTTTTCCTTCCATGGCTGGGTCCTGTAAAAGGCCCAGTTCCCAATTACAAAGAGCTGTATTTGTCCCAAATGGATATCATATTGCAGAAAGCATAGACAATGAGATTGTAAATTATGACAGGAACTGCAAGTTCAGGGATAAAACCCATTTACGTAAATACCAAGTTTAACCAACATGACACTAGTTTAAATAAATAAGTAATTGCATTTTCGTCGTTATCGTTCTCCTAATTAGCAAGATTTCACAAGGTGAAAATTCCAGTCTTACGGATACTGGACCCGTCCCCAAAACTGTAAAAAAAACACTGAAATCTGGACATCATGTTATTGGTTCTTCTATCCAATTGAATTTAACACAGAATAACAAACAACTTGTTTAATTTGCTAGTATACAGTTTATGTACCATTTGTAAAGTTCAGCATGGTTAGTTTTGAAAGCCGGATAAAAGACAGCAAAGGCTACTACGTAAGGTTTTCACGTGAAACTTGGGATATAACACTATTATCAGCTTAAGTGTCCGGGAAATAAATGCCATAACTCAGCTTTGTAATTTGACAGTTTTATGCCCCATCCATTACAAAAAGATGCACCGACTGAAATACTTTGAATAGTCAAGCGTGTTGCCTCTGGCAGTTTTTGTTTTGTGCCGCCAGTGATTGATGTTTTTATGCATGTACATGTAATTGAGGTGACAGAGGTGTCGTCAGTCGTGCATGTGTAAGGCTGCGTTTACATGAGTCCGTATCCGTATCAGTATATCCGTAGCCGTACAAAAGTGACCGGTTCCATGTCTCCGTATTGGCATGTCCGTGTCCGTAAAGTGCGTCCATATTGGTCGCTGAGCGATTTTATGCGGATACGCAAAAAACACGGACGCAATGCAGCAAGATGAAGGGCAGTTTGCATGCTGTGTAAACTTTATTAATATATATATATATGTCCACAAACATTTTGGATACCCTACTACTACTACGAGTATAGGTAGTTAACATTTATTAGTTAATGAGTTAAATTGATTGACATTTTATGCGCCACATTATTAGTTAATGAGTTTGATTAATTGGCATGCAATGCGCCACCCTGTTAGTTATACTCTTCCTTAATTCCTAAGTATCAAATACGATCAAAAACGTGCATGGCCCATTTACATCCGTATCGCCAATCGAGAATTCGTCGTGTTTTTCGTGAGTGTATAATCCCCTCTGGAATGTAAACAAAGCAATGTTTGGTATACTTTTAGCTCACCTGAGCGCGTAGTTGCATGTCGTCCGTCGTCTGGTGTCCGTATGCTGTTAACCTTTGGCTCGCGCTCGCCATATAAACCTTATTTTTCATCCAATCTTGACCAAATTTGCACAGTTTGTGTATGACTATAAAATCTCGAATGGGATTGATAATGGTTCAGATCGTGCTAGGAACACTAGAGTTATTGCCAATAAAAACAATGGCATTGCCTACAATATAGCGACTTCAGTATTAATATAATTTCAACCTCAGAAATGAAAGGGCGCCGACGCGCCGACACGATACGCCGACGTACCGACACGATATGCCGAAGCGTCGACACGACACGCCGAAACGCCAACACGATGCCCCGAAGCGATATAAACGTCGTCATTTTGTATCTTCGGCTAATTTAATAGCCACATATGAAAAAACACACGATATTGCGACGCTTATATCGGTTCGGCGCATCGTGTCGGTACCTCGGCGTATCGTCTCGACGCGTCGGCGTATACCCTCGGCGCGATTTCGACCTCAGAAATGAAAGGGCGCCGACGCGCCGAGACGATACGCCGACACGCCGGGACTATACGCCGACGCGCCGAAACGATGCGTCGAAGCGCCGAGACGATGCGCCGAAGCGCCGTCACGATGCGCCGAAGCGATATAAACGTTCTCTCTTCGTATCTTCGCCCAATTTTATAGCCACATATGAAAAAAAATGCGACGTTTATATCGCTTCGGCGCATCGTGTCGGCACTTCGGCGCATCATCGACGTCTCGGCGTATCGTGTCGGCGCGTCGGCGCCCATTCATAAGCACATGTCGAAGTCGCGAAACTACGATGGCGGTAAAAGACACCATACAGACATGCTTATTTTATAACGGACAGACCGGGTTGATAAAGCAGAGTTATTAAAAAACAACAACTTTATAATAGAGACTTCTTTTTTCAACTTGACAAAAACTTGCACATTCTGATTGACCATAAGACATCAGACGAAGTCGAATATGTGACAGATAAGACAATAACAACCTGGTCGGTTAGTAATTTTTGCCCCGGGGCCTGGTCGTCAATAAGACGAACTTAAATTTGCTTATTTGGTAAACTTTATGAAACTGGATTTCACACATATTCGAAACTTGCGCGCAATTTTCAGTACATTGCAACTTTGATGGCTTCAGGGATTGTATTTACATGGTTTATCACCACTTTTGCACAGCCGTCGCCATTATCTTTCAGAACGACAACATTACCACTATGCCCCTAAAACTGCCCTTGAAATGACATCGAATTCTACTGTATCTGCATTTGTCAGAACTGTCTTACCTAAAAAATGTTAATAATGCATAATTGAAGAAATAGGCGATATCGAAATTGATTCGAAATATCGAAGCAATGAAAATAATTTTCAATATACGCGCAAGTTAATGGGAGGAAACTCGCATCATCGATTGAACAAGAATGCAGAGGCTGTTTCCCTTGTAGTTATTGAGAATTGTTTGAAAACGGGCATCTCTTAGCCCATACACACAAGTAACCTAAATATAACGTAATATAGTATTCATTTTGATGATAATGTGTGGAATTATCAGCTTCCAGACTTCATAAAACAGGTTCTTATAATTATTCATAAATGTATAGGAGTATAATCATAGTTAAGACAAAATTCGACCGGACGGCACAATAGCGCAGATGGTTAGCGCGATGATACCAGCCTGTATCAATTATACCATGTCGTGAGGTCGAAACTGACATAAATTGTTAAAACTTTTCATTGTGTTACACATTTATAGAAATGAAATAAATATTTTATTTGTAGTACACGATTCTATATGTTTAATATTTACATTGTTTTAGTACACGATAATTGTCGAGCACGCTTGCGGTCAGCTCGACTTAGTTGTCACAATGACGGTTTGGTGTATGTGCGTGAGGGCGTCCGTGAATCCGTGCGTCCGCCCGATCTTGTCCGGACTGTATCTTCCTTGGGGAATTTTAAAATAACTTACCATAAATTTTCATCATTTGGAGATGATGTTTTACACGCAAAACATGTGTCCCTAATTGTTTGTTTATGTAAAGTTCTACATTAAACTACTGCATTTAACTTATTCTTAAAAAATATGTTTGTTTCAGGTTACCCGACCTACCCTAAAAATGCCCCGATCCTAGAACATTGTATTGGGGTTGTCAGATATTTTTGTTTTATTTATGTTTTTCAAATTATTAAATGAATTCTTTTGGTTAAATAAGTGTTTTGTTTTGATAAAATCCACTTTAAAACAATGTTTAAGGATATTCACGATATGTTTTGAATGTTAATTCAGTTTTAGAATCTTCAATATGACCATTTACTAATAGCAAACATATGTTGTTACGCCTTGTCAGTCTTGTGTCTCTTATATATACATGTACATGTATGGCCATTTACGAATGTAACGATATTCGTATGTCGCGCTATAAATCCTGTGGTCGTCTTAATATCGCTGCAAGCAGTATTTACTGTTTTTAACATTAAATGTTCTTGTTCATAACAGGTGGTGGAGAACGTGATGAGAGAGACCAGGGTAGGTAAATTGTACATTTTGTAATGTCTTTTTTTCAAACCATAAATACATGTTTGCATACATATAATAAATGTAATAATACGAGAAAGGTAATAAAGGTAATTAGATAAATTCGCTACTTAAATGGAATTACTAAGCCATAATTACCGTATATACCGTACTGAATAGGAATACAAGATATTTACAAATAATACAAAAACACACATTGCATGTATGAAATATGGCTTAATATTGGATGTTTTGATAATCGTTTACCGTTGTGACCCATTTGTTATACATGAGAAATCAGACTGGTCACGAATATTGTGTAACGTCATATTCGTTATATATTGCATATTTATAGGGTTTTATTTATTTAAAACAGAAATAATGCTTTAGTTATCATTGAAACCTCCTTGCCATATTTATAGCTGCTATGAAACCATTATAGTATTACATGTTATTTACAATATTCAGGCTGGAGACGAAAAACAACGAAACCATCGACGGCAACGCTCGTACCAGGTATAAATGTTTATTTGATAGTTGTTTGCAACGGAATCATTTTCCATAAGCAGAATGCAACGGATGAGTCTCTTTTTTTGGACACATACCGGTATATGTTAGGTATATATATATATGTGTTACTAGCTTTAAATCTGGCTAAAAAGAGAAAATATATCTTCAGGATATTTTTGTAATAACACGATTATGTTTTTCGGTTGATTTTGGAGTACGTCTAACTGCAAGATTTATTGAGGCGTGTCGTGGGAAACCCTGGCCTAATGCATGTGAGTAAAATGTCGTTCCGGATGAGCCTGTGCAGTCCGCACACGCTAATCCGAGACGACACTTTCCGCTTTTATGGTATTTTCTGTTCAAAGGAAGTCTCTTAATTATAAACATAAATCTACTGTATGTGTAAAGTGCAGTCCTGATCCAGGACGACACTTTATGCACGTACAATAATCCCGGATTTCCCACGACACGCATCGTATATAATTCGTGATGAAAACACATTACAAGCATTAAAGCTGCTACGTAACCAGTATTACAGTCCATATTATTTACAGTATCAGAATGGCCGCTTCCAACGATGCTACCACCTACAACACCGTGGCCAACAGGTATGCGAAGTAGGATAAAATCTTAAGGTTAGATATCCCCAAATAGTTTTGAAACTTCCGGTGGTCCACCTCGAAAGTTGAATGAGATTCGGCCACTAGACATGATATTCTAGATATTATATAATTTCATTATGACCGAAGAACCAGTCTACCTCGAACTTCGAGAAGAGAGTGTATCAAATAGATCGTTTTTTTCTTCTGTCCAAAAGACATTTTACAGAACGGACACTGGTTTAAATGGTTATTTTCTGAAAATGACGTGTTGCCTGTGAATTTTGATGTATCATGGAACGCAAATATTTGTAATTTGAACTTTCAGAAGTTTATTTATAGACAGCATGTGCTATTGTCTAAATCGCCTATGCATTCTCTAATTCGTTCAGTAGCCTACATTTAAATGAGATGCATTGTCGTAGAAGTAACACAATATATCTTTTTTGTGGCTATTTTGACTTTTGAAAGTGGACGGAAGCATTGCTCAAAAGCGAAGAGTTAGCAACATCTGAAATAAAGGAATGTGGTAAAAGACGAATAGTTATTGATATTACATAACTGTCTGTATAAATGAGGCGCTTCGTGGGAGAACCAGGTTTAATGCATGTGCGTAAAGTGTCGTCCCGGATTAGCCTGTGCAGTCCGCACAGAATAATCCAGGCCGGCACTTTCCGCTTTTATGGTATTTTCTGTTTGAAGGAAGTATCTTCTAAACATAAATCCACTGTAGGCGGAAAGTGTCGTCCCGGATTAGCCTGACTGCTCAGGAACGATATTTAATGCACATGCATTAAGCCCGGTTTTCCCACGACGCGCCTCAAATGATAATTTGACTGCTTCCTCGTCTGCTTCCCATAAATTGTACATGTTTTAATCGAGGTGTGAAACATTTTCGAAATAACATTGCCCGGTCCGATGAACTATTTTATGCGCAGGAATCATGGATGCGTACAAATGCTAGTCTAAATGTGTGACATGACGTCATAGTCGAGCGCAGTATACGTACCATAGTATATGCTTCATAAATTATTATAGTGTAAGTAATTATTATTGATATATGTCATTCATATAATAAAACATCAAGTTAAAAAAATGATATAATCGTACGCTGTTTTTTTTATAAGTAAGATCTATATTATGAAATAGGTTATGTAATAAAACAGTTATTCCATAGGCGTTTTAGAAACAGTTTAAACGGTTGTCTCTAGTTGTAATGTATTATATGTGTAGCTGTTGCCCTCGGCCTGCGGACTCGTACAACAGTTCCACAATCATCCCTTGCCCTCGGCCTGCGGACTCGTACAACAGTTCCACAATCATCCCTTGCCCTCGGCCTGCGGACTCGTACAACAGTTCCACAATCATCCCTTGCCCTCGGCCTGCGGACTCGTACAACAGTTCCACAATCATCCCTTGCCCTCGGCCTGCGGACTCGTACAACAGTTCCACAATCATCCCTTGCCCTTGGCCTGCGGACTCGTACAACAGTTCCACAATCATCCCTTGCCCTCGGCCTGCGGACTCGTACAACAGTTCCACAATCATCCCTTGCCCTCGGCCTGCGGACTCGTACAACAGTTCCACAATCATCCCTTGCCCTCGGCCTGCGGACTCGTACAACAGTTCCAAAATCATCCCTGACACCTCCGGGCAACAGTTTTGACTGTTCCCAAAACGGCCATGAAAAAACTGTATACTATTTTACAGAGGGACAGTTATGAATATGGAGTTTTTATTCACTGGTTTATAACCTTAAAATACTAGTATAACACATTAACTCGATTTAGGAAGTTATGCAAATGTTTTTTATTAAATTACTTTATACTGAGTTTCGTAAATGGTCTTGGTCAATAAAACAAAAAAAGGCTTACATACACTTGTAAAAAGGGTATACAAAGTATGATCACTGAAGAAATAAACAATATATATACTCTTTTTTAAGATTTTAAATAGCTAGCTTACATATCTAACAATGGTCACAATTTGAAACACCACTTTATAAACATATCGAAATTTGACCTTTTTCAGAGTGGTGTCCGGGTCAGACATGTCCTGATCCGTTGTCTGTTGACTGTGTGACGAGCTTTCAGTACCAGACCATCAACGGTACCCGGTGTCGGTACAGCTGCTACCACTGGTGCTGCTCCACGGTGCAGGCGCTCCTTCCCACCTGCCCAACACCGAGCCCTGAAGACCACAACTGCATCGGAACTTACATACAGAACTACACAATCAGATGTCGAGAATGCCTAGTGTATTGTGGGTGCAATCCTGACTGTAGAAGAGTAACTTGCTGACAAACTGAACATTAGTTAAGGACTTATGTTTTAAGTTACATCTGCAATAGATAAGTTGTAATGAAAAAGTTTTGCATGTGTTAATTAAGTATAGTAATCTTTGCAAAACGTGTGCAACATACATGATTAGTTAAAAAAAAATTAAGTAATAAATAAATTAAACCACATAATGCATAGCGTTTAATCTTCCTGGATCGTACATTCACCCTCAGTTTGTCATCCTTACTAATATTTTGTAAACAATGTCAACATATATGAACCAACATATACATATCATATGGCAGCATATGTGACATTGATATTGTCAAACGGAGGGCAGAATGTCACCCGAGCCGAATGCCGACTGGTGACATTCTGTTTCGAGGGTTGACAATAACAAGGTCACACACGCTGCCATTTTACATTAATTTTATTACACCGAACTAAATTGAGTAAAAAAGGTAAACAGATGCCAAATTCTCCCCATAAGGATTAAAGAATGCCTTAATCTTCTTTCATCTTCAGAAATACTTTCAAACTATTTTTCTGAAGGTTAACTTTGAAGAGAATGGCTTGTTTACATATTGAATAGTGCCGTCACAACATGGGAGGCAATCTTTTCATGATGTGGCTAAAAAATTGACGCAGTTACTTGCCCTTATATGACATTCAAAATGTCAGCTCGGTCACATGACATGACAGTCATTTTCGCTTGGTCACGTGTCAAAAAGGTTGAAATGTATTGGACAGTCAAAACATCTCTTTCTCGGGTAATAAGAATGTATCGTTGTAGACAAAAGTGAGGTATAATAGGCAATATCCGCAATAGCAAAACTGACTCTTTTAGGCAAAACTGATTTAAGCAAAACTGACTCTTTTAAGCAAAACTGACTCTTTTAAGCAAAACTGACTCTTTTAGGCAAAACTGACTCTTTTAGGCAAAACTTACTCTTTTAAGCAAAACTGATTCTTTTAAGCAAAGACACATCGAGATGGACAGGAGCCGGTCGGGGTTGTGCACTGATGCGCCGACCAGCGGTCCATACAAATTAAACTTGTGAAGGTTTGCCTTTCTAGTCTTCTTCTTAAGTTGTTCGCTAATTGAACGTCAAAGTCATTTTTAACGTAACGTCAACAGCAGAAAGACGACTGTGCAGGCACGTACATAAACCATTGAACCCAATAAAACAAACAAGTTTCGTGATGCTACCCATATTGTTTTCTTTATATCTTGGACAAGCATTCCAATTGTTATCAATTGGTAGGTAAATGACATCATATTCAAGTACAAAAGAAGACGCGTGTTCTTAAACTCTTCACAGTGGTTTCTGCTGTGCTGCTTATCCCCCGAAAAGGGGGATCACTGCAATGGGATTGGCATGTTTTCGTTACTGCTCGAAGGGGGCTAGCGCCATGAACTTCAAAAATAGTTCGGCCCCGGGATGTTATTCACCAACCCATTCTTAGACTTAAGAATACATAATAGACTATGACTCAAGAAAATACACTCTTGCCTTTGTAAATAGTCTGGGTACCAGTTTTGCTTATGTTGTCTACACATTGTTCTAAATAAAGGATGCTGCAATTAGAGTGGGCGAACACCAAATAAGATTCAGATACACACATTCCTTAAAAAGAACAGTTTCATGAATATTCTTTTTACTAAGTGTTGAGTCTAAATGCGGCCCGGGTCCCGCGACAACGAACGCTACTGAAGTATAAGAACAGTTTGGCGAATGCGGGCCCGGGCCGAGCGACTCCGAACGCTACTGAAGTCTAAGAACAGGTTGGTGAAAGCGGGCCCTAGCCCCGCAACTACGAACGCTACTGAAGTTTAAGAACAGGATGGTGAATGCGGGCCCGGGCCCCGCGACTATGAACGCTACTGAAGTCTAAGCACATGTTGGTGAACTCGGGCCCGGGCCCCGCGACTACCAACGCTACTGAAGTCTAAGAACAGATTGGTGAATGCGGGCCCGGGCCCCGCGACTACGAACGCTACTGAAGTCTAACAACAGGTTGGTGAATGCGGGCCCGGACCCCGCGACAACGAACGCTACTGAAGTCTAAGAACAGGTTGGTTAATGCGGGTCCGGGACCCGCGAATACGAACTCTAATGAAGGCTAAAAACAGATTGGTGAATGCGGGCACGACCCCGCGACCACCAACGCTACTGAAGTCTAAAAACAGATTGGTGAATGCGGGCCCGGGCCCCGCGACTACGAACGCTAATGAAGTCTAAGAACAGGTTGGTGAATGCGGGCCCGGGCCCCGCGACTACGAACGCTACTGAAGTCTAAGCACAGGTTGGTGAATGCGGGCCCGGGCCCCGCGACCACGAACGCTACTGAAGTCTAAGAGCAGGTTGGTGAATGCAGGCCCGGGCCCCGCGACTACGAACGCTACTGAAGTCTAAGAACAGGTTGGTGAAAGCGGGCCCGGGCCCCGCGACCGCGAACGCTACTGAAGTCTAAGAACAGTTTGGCGAATGCGGGCCCGGGCCCAGCGACTCCGAACGCTACTGAAGTCTAAGAACAGGTTGGTGAATGCGGGACCGGGCCCCGCGACTATGAACGCTACTGAAGTCTAATCACAGGTTGGTGAACTCGGGCCCGGGCCCCGCGACTACCAACGCTACTGAAGTCTAAGAACAGGTTGGCGAATGCGGGCCCGGGCCCCGCGACTACGAACGCTACTGAAGTCTAACAACATGTTGGTGAATGCGGGCCCGGACCCCGCGACAACGAACGCTACTGAAGTCTAAGAGCAGATTGGTGAATGCGGGCCCGGGCCCCGCGACAACGAACGCTACTGAAGTCTAAGAACAGGTTGGTTAATGCGGGCCCGGGCCCCGCGAATAGGAATAATGAAGTCTAAAAACAGATTCGTGAATGCGGGCCCGGGCCCCGCGACCACGAACGCTACTAAAGTCTAAAAACAGATTGGTGAATGCGGGCCCGGGCCCCGCGACTACGAACGCTACTGAAGTCTAAGAACAGGTTGGTGAATGCGGGCCCGGGCCCCGCGACTACGAACGCTAATGAAGTCTAAGAACAGGTTGGTGAATGCGGGCCCAGGCCCAGCGACTACCAACGCTACTGAAGTCTAAGAACAGGTTGGAAAATGCGGGCCCGGGCCCCGCGACTACCAACGCTACTGAAGTCTAAGAACAGGGTGGAGAATGAGGGCCCGGGCCCCGCGACCACGAACGCTGCTGAAGTCTAAGAACAGGTTGGTGAATGCGGGCCCGGGCCCCGCGACTACGAACGCTATTGAAGTCTAAGAGCAGGTTGGTGAATGCGGGCCCGGGCCCCGCGACTACGAACGCTATTGAAGTCTAAGAACAGGTTGGTGAATGCGGGCCCGAGCCCCGCGACTACGAACGCTACTGAAGTCTAAGAAAAGGTTGGTGAATGCGGGCTCGGGCCCCGCGACTACCAACGTTACTGAAGTCTAAGAACAGGCTGGTAAATGCGGGCCTGAGCCCCGCGACTACCAACGCTACTGAAGTCTAAGGAAAGGGTGGAGAATGAGGGCCCGGGCCCCGCGACCGCGAACGCTACTGAAGTCTAAGAACAGTTTGGTTAATGCGGGCCCGGGCCCCGCGACTACGAACGCTACTGAAGTCTAAGAACAGGTTGGTGAATGCGGGCCCGGGTCCCGCGACTACGAACGCTACTGAAGTCTAAGAACAGGTTGGTGAACTCGGGCCCGGGCCCGGCGACTACGAACGCTACTGAAGTCAAAGAACAGGCTGGTGAATGCGGGCCCGGGCCACGCGACTACAAACGCTACTGAAGTCTAAGCACAGGTTGGTGAATGCGGGCCCGGGCCCCGCGACCACGAACGCTACTGAAGTCTAAGAGCAGGTTGGTGAATGCGGGCCCTGTCCCCGCGACTACGAACGCTACTGAAGTCTAAGAACAGGTTGGTGAATGCGGGCCCGGGCCCCATGACTACGAACGCTACTGAAGTCTAAGAACAGGTTGGTGAATGCGGACCCGGGCCCCGCGACTACGAACGCTAATGAAGTCTAAGCACATGTTGGTGAATGCGGGCCCGGGCCCTGCGACTACGAACGCTACTGAAGTCTAAGAGCAGGTTGGTGAATGCGGGCCCGGGCCCCGCGATTGCGAATGCTACTTAAGTCAATACTAGACTTAAACTTATTTTTTTGGCTCGAATTCTGTCTTGAGATCAATCTGGAAATAATTTGATGACAACACAAAATCTGAGTCTTAACCTTAGTCTTAATTTTGAGTTTAAGATTACTGTTTTGAGACAGCGGTGCATGTTGTCTCAGAAAAATAAGACCAAGCTTTAAAATGGCCGACAATGTGATAGAACGTATCGAGCGTATGGAAAGGTTGGCAGAAAGGAGGCGGGAGAGAGTGCCATCGTAGATCTAGTTTTTAGAGATCGTTCTTGCCAGAATCAATTAACGATATTGTGGGAATGGTCGATTCTTTGGCCCGAACAGATACGCGGAGGAGCAAATTGGTACCACCTGTGCAGTCTGTATTAACAGGCCTACCCGTTTACAGTTTTCCGCAAGCAATGCTCACTATCTGCTGATCGGGCAAATTCACGGAGTATCAAGAAAAGCTGTTGGAGCAGCCGTAATGATCCGTTCCCACTATCACGATTCGCGTCAGGATTAACATCGTGGTCTTAATCGTGGTCTAATCGCGCTGATCCTCTCAGATCTTATCAGATCTTGAGGTCAGTCGTGGGAATCGTGTTAATCGTAGATAAATTGTTATCGGTTCAAAATTATCAACGATTAACACGATCAACTTCGATCAATTGTCCATCGGGATCATCGTATCAGATCTTATTGCATCGCAAGAAAGCGCGACAAATCATATCTAATCGTGCATCCAAATCGTGGTGATCGGGACAAGAAAAAAAGCACGCTCCGTTAAGATGTGTTGCAATCTCAATAACCAATGACGTCAAATGTGTGTGTTTCGAAGTTTATGAGGTCCTTCCGCGCCTGAGGCTGCATTATGTGAGGACCCGTAGTGTGTCCCTGCACTCCTACCTAATTAACTTACTAGAGACCCACGAAAGTTGGGACGAAGTTTGAATCATAGCTGCAATTTCCAGCTATTTATTTTTAACAGAGATATATAATGTTTGTGTGGTCTTGTGCTGTGTGGGGAAACCGGAGTACCCGGAGGAAACCTCACCTGTACGGTATGGTGACCTCTAACCAAACTCACTTGCGCCGGGAGTGGGAAGCGAACCCGGATCGCCTAGGTGAGAAGCGTGTTTACCAACCACTGCGCTAGCCGGACAGCCACCAATTACGTCAAATAGTCAGTCGGGCTGCATTTATATTATTCGGGTCCAGCTGTAGCTCACATCGTGATCTCCATCGATCATTATCGTGAAAGACATCGCGAACACAATCGTATCCTATCGTAACGGAGCGCATTTATTCGTGATAAGCGTATCGGAACTTATCTGTAGTTACTAGAATTAACGTCCTAATTCGGGGAACCCGATCGTGATGATCAAGACCCAATCGTGGACTCGATCGAAACAATCCCAACGGAACTTATGTAAATGTATCTAAGCTGGAGATCAGACCGTGACAGACCGTGACACCTCTAATTGACAAATCGTGACCAGATCGCAACAGAGCGTAAGCATCGTATGAAAACGTATGGAATCACATCTCATCGTTTCCAAGCCTAAAATCTCAGAGAAATACAACGATCAGCTACGAGTGGCCAATCGTGGCATACGTAACGGATCGCAGGATAGTGGGAACCTAGCATAACCAAAGTACCAGTTGCCATCATTCGCATGATGGGGCGTTTCATTGCATTTCCACAGATCTGGTATTGATGCGACAACAACAAAAATAATGTCTATGCATTATTTTGCGAATGTTATGGCAATGTTATCATTTGTGTGACCCAATCTGGAATGTGCATGAAAATTGAGTATGGAGTCCGTATCTGAGGAAACACATTGAAATGATAGAGAATATACCAAGAAAAGCTCTTCGTTATCACTAATATCAATGTTTTCATTGACACATCCGGCCAGTTTTAATCGCTCTTGATAGTTATAAACTATGGGTTGAAATTGTCATGTCTAATTCACAGATAACACAGAGCTGGCGTTACAGTCTGGAAACAGCCTCCTGCCAGAAGGTCTAATTACCCCAAAACTTAAGTCACATCCTCATGGTTACATGCTGCCCGTTAGATAATAAGCACATGTGGTTGAGTGCAGGATGCATATAATTTGTAAAAAACTGTTTAAATGATATGTTTTGGTATCATTTTAAAGGTATATATGTAAGCAATTAGAAAAAAGGCTGTTTTGTGCACTACTTTTTGTCTAGTGGTTCCCAGTTTCATAACTTTTGGCCCATGTATTCATGCGCAAAATGGCAGCCTCCATGCCCGTCAAAACCGGTGTGTTCTTTCTAAGGTAAATATTTTGAGTTACAACACATATAATTTTTTGACATGCTGTGTTTTCAAAAGGTTATGTCCTCATCTTTCCAACAATGTCAACAATGTATGGTGATATATTGGAAAGTAGCGTGGTCAGGGTGAAAATTGAAATCAAATTTTGAATATTTTATATGTAACAAAGGAATTTATTTGCGCATGCGTAAAAAGAAGACGATCTGTGAGTATGGGATGAATCGGTATTGTGGCGAATCGTTATTATACCAAAGGGCGACAACTTGCCTACGTTGTAAATGACTTCCGTTTAATACTACGGAGCGGCTATGGCAAACATTATTAACGACAAACGACTTCTCTCGTCTTATTTCGACATGAGATTTTATGCTTATATTATTTTTTAATATTTGTACGGTTCGATCTTTACTTCAGTTCTCGATAAATTATCATTTGGAAAAATTAATGAAGTGTATGTTTATTAGGATGGTACAAACTCCGCATCACTACAATTATGACGAAGAAATAAGACAATCCAGGGGCGTAGCTTCCTTTAGGCACTATTGGCACGTGCCTATAAAAAAAAATTCAGAGATGAAAAATTAAACATGCCAAAAATGCAATAAAAACAAGAGTGGGGCGGGGTGAAGGGATCTTTCTTGGTTCTGTTGATACTTCATTGTTTTACGAGTAGATTACATCAATATGAAATAAATTTCATGAAACACACGCTTATTTTTCAATTATTTTGTAGAATTGGGGTTTAGCTGAAGTTAGTTGTTTGTAGCCACATACGAGTATAAACACTCCTGGCCAAATTATTAATTACAGTGTCATTTTGTAGATTCCGCCTTTTGTACCTATACATTTGTTTAACCCAAGCCACGCCCCTGCAATCTAACGTATATGTACGTCTTGTTTAGCAAATCTTTCATTAGTTAATTAGTGCCTTACTGTCTGGATAGTGTTATGTGTTATTTTCTTGACTGTTTATTGTAAAACGACTTTGTGTCTATAAAAAAATATAAAGATTGGACTCCAACTTGGAGTAGTGATACTGATAGTCTATCAAGTGAAACCAATGGGTTTTCACGTGTTTAGATGCACATATGTCTAATCAGAGTTTACTTTGCTTTTTAAATTGTGTTCTAGTAACAAACTATATTACTTGCATATCATTTTTGTTGAAGGTTTCTAAATATAGATCAAAATGAATAATTTGGCACTTTATCAACTTAATCAAGGCATCGTCAACAAGTAACACAAGATAACAATTTTGGTAACCGATATGATTTGTGATTTGCACTTTTAAGTATCGCAATAACTATGTTTAGTTTTTTGACAAATTTATGAGTGACAACTGCGGGATGGACATGAAGTCATCACTCTTGTAATTGCACGCCATTTAGTTAAAAAATATATCTACTTGTGTTACCAGGAAAACAAGGGTGTGAAGAAATTAACATTTTTTTCAACAGATCTTAAATATCTGACATAATGGTAGTCATTTAAGTATCAAATTTTGAAACATTACTAATGTAAATAACAGTCAAGTAGTATATTGATATAAATGATATTTGCATTATTGATTGTCAGGATTTCGTAATGTAATTGGGTATGTAGATTGAATTCGAGCACCAGCACAACATGAAGGAGACTATGTGAATGGGAAGGGTTTCCATTCCATAAAATGTCAGGTATCATAAAATTATCTTGCCCATAAGTGTTAGGACTTATGTTTGGATTCTTAACTGTGTTCAGTAAAAATTTCTTTTTCTGTATATGTTGTGGTACGTGTAAATGCATATTCATTTAATACATTTTGGGCTATGTTTAACTTTTGTAAATGGAAAATAGATCACATGCATAAGAAATGGGCCAAGATGTGTGACTGTTTAGATTAATAAACGTCTAAATGCAATTTGAGATGTACTTAATCCATCATTAGCTTGACTAATCACGAGTAGTCCCAGCTATACTACTCACCCGTTTGTTGGCATTATAATGCTTTGGTTAATGTATGTGTGCAACAACTACATATCTCTGTAACTCTGCATATATTCAATAGAAACTTGACACATGTCTTCGGGGTCATTGTATAATGTAATGATTTGGTTAATGTATGCGTGCAGCAAAAACATATCTCTGTAACTACTGCATATATTCATTTGAAACTTAACGCATGCCTTCGGGGTCATTGAGTACAGTCACTGACCAAGGACCATTAATGTGTCAATGAGGAATGAATAGTCTAGCCCACAGTCCTGAGACAGCTCTTGTTTTTTCTTCAGATGGTGTGTGATGGTAAATCCCGCTTTACAAATGTGGTAGCTAAGTGGCCTGGCAGTGTCCACCATAGTCGTATGTTTGCTGACAGTTCCTTATGCAGAAGATTTTAGGATGGTTATAATCTCAAACAGCAAAAGCTTGTTAAAACGAACACAATTTTTATCAGACTTAACTATATGATAATCATTCTTTTATCATAAAGTATCCTCATCATTTTTATGTACTTCTAATTTTTTGTATTGGTTTCCTGTACAGGAAAGGTTACATATATTGGGAAAACAAATATTGTTGCACTTATAAAATAAATGTATTGAATGTATATACTAACTCAAAAAGTCAGCATTGATAAGTTAATTGAAAATTTAATTATGTTAGTTCTGTTAGATAAACTGTCTGCTGATGATATTTGTATGTTTTATTGAAAACATTAAAACAAACTTTCTTCCTTCAAATTATTATGACTTGTTGTCTGCATTTGTCATCATTGTGAACTTTACCTAAAAATAAACCTCTTTAACACATTATTAAATGCGTACTATCCACTGTGAATCAGGTGAGAGGACATGTATCTCTTGTTATGCACCTATCAATGGGGGGGGGGGGGGGAGAGCACGGACATATAGGAGACTTTAAACTGCAAGCGATTCCCGACAGACAGGAATTTGACAAGCCCGATGATTCTAGGTCCCGGGGGAAATATACTTTAGTCGTAATTTAGATCTCGGTAATATACACCCCGGGCCATTTGATAGATATATAGCATCTTCCAATGACGGGATTTAGACAAATATGCTTGGCTCTAGAGTGGGGAATTAGACACCCAAAAATAACATTTGTCAAATTCCCCTAGGTCTGCCCGCCGCTCCCCCCTGGAGATAAATATTGATAGGTGCAATAGCTCATCTGAGCACAAAGTTTTGTGACATACTTGTTTGAATTATTCTAGTACTGGGGCCGTATCCACAAAGCTCCTAAGGAAAATCTTAACTTAAGTCATATTTAAGTAAAAATTTCAAATACAAGTTTCCTTGTAAAATTCATTATTTTGTATTTGAAATATGGTAAAATAATACGTATCTGATGATTATTTACAAATTAAAACCATTTAAGACAACATTTGCTTTAAATGAACCAGCCACAGACTAAAGAAATTTTATGAATTTAAGGAACTAAATTAAGTTTTGCCTATTGAGCTTTGTGGATTTTGACCCTGGTATGCATTTTTCGTATTTTCTGTCCCTATTTCACACATTACCAATCAAATTTTCTAAATTGTCCTTTACCTTTTAACTTTTTAACATATAATTTACTCTATATCAAAACGATTCCACAGATCACTTTGTAAGACATTAGTTCTGACTGAACAAGCTTTCGGAATGCTCATAAGATTTTCCGTCCTGGAATATGGAATAAGAACTGAGTCAAGAAAAGCTTGCAAAATAATAATGGCATGTGTAATCCTTCACAATTTGGGTTTTGTGAACTGGGACGTGTTTGGGAGAGCAGTCACTGAGCCTGATGATGTGCAAGAAGCTGTTCAGCCTGATAACAATGTGACTGGCCTGCACTTTTGCGACTTCTTGTGTGCTAATTTTTTTCAGTTAGTTTTGTGAAAACTTTCACAAATTAGAGAAATCAATGCCTTGAATATCTGATGACATTAGTTTCGTAATTGAGGATACAACCCAATTTAACAAAAAAAACTTGCATTCCCTTTATTTTATTGTGGTTTTTTTTTCATCGAAGCTGTCATTATACGTACTATACATTTAATGAGCATATAAATCAGTTCAGTATCAATCCCCATGTTGAACTTTTCCTAGCATAAGAAATGTGTTATTAACTTCATTGGCCAAAGAGCCCTTTGTCTGAAACATGAATACATTTCATTGTTTATAGACTGAAATTGTTGATGTTATTGAATTACCATTCGTATTGTAAATATTGTATATTTTAATATTATTGAAATAGATTTTTAATTTTTAATATTGATGATACATGAATTAATTACATGCATATGAATGCATATATATTTATTGAAGAAATATGTATCATGTATCACATTTTATTATATCACATTTTATAAATGTATTGATTCCACTTCGTGTTTAATAGGTAAGAGCAACTCAACTAAAAAAGATTGCATACTGTTGTATGAATACATGTCAGGATACTTTTTAAATATTGTTTATTAACACTCGCTCACTTGATTAAATATGTTGCTAGTACTTTAACTATGAATACCAAATTGATTAATCATGAGTTATAATACATAGACATACTGCAACATAAATATGTTTGACGTTTGATTTTGTGTAAATTGAATTAGTTTATTTTTTTAATAACTGTAATATGTGATATATATTTATATTTTATCTCCAAATGGAATAACTATTCCATTTCAAGCTTGCAGTTAAATCTCAACGAGTTTATTTTATTTTTTATCAAAAAGCTGTTTCTCTTGTGCAATACTATTTTCAAGTAGAATGATTTATCGCATCAGCTCTTACTCGTACAGTTCGTCATAGCTGTTCCTTTTCCGCTTCAATGGTTGTGTTCCTGAAACATTGTAAACGTATAATAGTCAGTATGTGTCAAATTTATACTTCTGATATTGGTGGAACAATTTCCAAACATGATTACATTTTATCATGTACATATTTCTTGTGTGGATTTAATGACATATTAATATACGATAATTTTTATTTACAACATATCTGAAAAAATATAATCAAATTAAAAATTACAGATTTATTAGATATTAATGTAACACCATTTTGAGGGTTGTCTTATTATTAATATTATTATTAATATTATTATTATTATTATAATTAAATGTATTATTATTATTTTCATGCTTTGTTTATCTTATATATGTTCATATGTTATAACAAAATATTGTTGTTATGTAATCAGTGAGACGAATAAGAAATGTTCTGTTATGTTCTGTTCTTAAATGAGTTAATTTAGCGGAATCTAATAACACAGTACTTACAGCTGAACGAAATCAAGAATATTGTCGATTCTGATTCTCCAGTTCATTTGAATTATTACATGTATTAAAAATTTATGCGGTCCGCACAGGCTGATCAAGGACGGCACTTTCCGCTTTTATGGTATTTTCTGTTTCAAGGAAGTCTCTTCTAAACATAAATCCACTGTAGACGGAAAGTGCCTTCCCGGATTAGCCTGTGCGGACTGCACAGTCTAATCCGGGACGACACTTTATGCACATGCATTTAGCCCAGGTTTCCCACGACCCGCCTTAAATGTATTGCGTTGCTTAGAATCGGTGAAATATGTATTTTAAATGCTGATTGTCAATTTTCCGCGTCCTGTTCAACGATTTACAGGGGAGGCTACTGTGGTGAGCTTAACGCACGTTTCTTGCAACGGTTATGTCCCCTCTACTTGGAAAGTTCTCGCCATCTGAAATCAAAACGCTGACAAGGTCCCTTGATACAATATGAAAATACGACGTTTATACCGCTTCTCGGCGCGTCGGCGTATAGTCTTGTCGCGATTTCGACCTCAGAAATGAATAGGCGCCCATGAGATACGCCGAGACAATGCGCCGACGCGCCGATGGCATTAACATGGCATCGTACATAATCGCACCGGAAGTGAATAACTTACTGCTTGCACAACACGTGGTTCTGTTGTAGCAACAGCATCAGGAAAATGACCATCAGATAGCTTTAAGCCTGATTAGAATAAAGAGGACGGCAATGCGAAGAAGAGCGGCTCTTTACCGTGGCCCGGTGAAGTCGGTTTTGCAGCCCTGGCTGCTCTGCCCCGCCCACGGCCTCTAATCTTCAGCATCACGTTTATCAAATTAAGTTGCAAATTTAATTGTCCGGAAAGTTGCAGCGTTTAATAAACGCTGAATGGGTCGCAATGCAGTCGCCGTGCGAACGCCATGGTCACAGCAGAGTCGTCGAAGAAACGCAAAGAACGCACTGTGGGTCGGCGCTGATCGCCTTGGGAACGCAGTATAAACGCCAAGAACTTGGTATAGTTGTGGTGGGAACATCATGTACACGCGCAGACACACAGACAGCAGGACCCCGGTGTAATGGATGACCAAATCTGGATATTGTTTTTCAATCCATTAGCGTTTTTAATGCGCCTATTGACGCTTCCCAAAAATAACAAGGTCGCAGTAAGGACGCCAGTCCGGTGTCAAGGGGTTTAATGAACGTGATACGCATGCATGTTTACAAAATGCAGCAAGATCAAGCTTTGCACTTTTCTTCTTAAAATATCTGCCAAAAAAGTTTGAACATTGTCTGCTGGCCAATTTTTAATATTAAAGGAGATTTGTCTATAAAATTGGGTCTTAACTGATGCGGTATCATAAAATCACACCATAATGTATTACTATAAATTAAAGTTTGACATAAATAATAACAGGAAAAGAGTTTACGTATTTCGTTCAAAAATATTAAATAAATTTATCTCATGTTTGGTTTGTCCCTTTCCTGCTTACATTTTAACGTCTTGCATAACCATTGTTTGCTCATGTTTTTGAAAGTTGGCGGAAGCCAACGGTCTCTAGAGAGAGTAATCCCCGGAATCTGTGTCAAGGGACCTTGACAGCGTTTTGATTTCAGATGGCGAGAACTTTCCAAGTAGAGGGGGCATAACCGTTGCAAGAAACGTGCGTTAAGCTTATCACAGTAGCCTCCCCTGTAAATCGTTGAACAGGACGCGGAAAATTGACAATCAGCATTTACAATACATATTTCACCGATTCTTAGCAACGCAATACATTTAAGGCGGGTCGTGGGAAACCTGGGCTAACTGCATGTGCGTAAAGTGTCGTCCCGGATTAGACTATGCAGACCGCACAGGCTAATCAGGGAAGGCACTTTCCGTCTACAGTGGATTTATGTTTAGAAGAGACTTCCTTGAAACAGAAAATACCATAAAAGCGGAAAGTGCCGTCCTTGATCAGCCTGTGCGGACCGCATAAATTTTTAATACATGTAATAATTCAAATGAACTGGAGAATCAGAATCGACAATATTCTTGATTTCGTTCAGCTTTAAGTACTGTGTTATTAGATTCATTTAACTCATTTAAGAACAGAACAGAAGTATTTCGTTCCCCCCTCATAGTATCTCGTTTCCATGAGTTAGTTTCTTGTTCCCACGAGTCAGTATCTCGTTCCCTCGACTTAGTATCTCGTTCCCTCGACTAAGTATCTCGTTTCCTGGACTTATTTTCTTGTTCTCTTGACTTAAAAATGTCGTTTCCTGGACAAAGTATCTGGTTCCCATGTACGAGTTAGCATTTCGTGGGAACGAGATCAAAAGAGTAGTGCACGTCAGCTCTGTGCCACCGTAGTACGACATTCGTTCGGGATATATTTCCTATTCAACCGCTACGAGAGGTCTATCAGATTTAGACTACAAATAATAAATTGTTGGTGTACTGTATACAGTCAAGTATTTGTGCATTATAGCCAGACAGTTATGACTAATGGGACACCCTTACTGATGAACATATTTACTCCAGATTCCTATCCTATATGCCGGGCGCTTAGCAGGAAGGCAATCGGTACTCTTCGATTTAACTAGCTGCCGGGTAGGCAAAAGGCCATATCAGAACAAGCCCTGTGCGAGACTCGAACCTTCGACCTCCCGCTCCGTAAGCAAACGGCCCAATCACTAGGCCACGGAGACGGTATAAGGAAACATATGCAAGAGACCTGTATAATCGCAAGAGACAATAATTATTGTCCCATGACGTAGAACTGCTCGCAATGAACACTCAAAATGCTTCTCTGTGGTCTTTTTGAAATTGAACTTGCCCACAGTTTGGATACGATTCCTATTTGAGACACGCTATTAATGTCATTGCAACAACAGCAACAACTAATACCACAAAAATACCACCACCTCCACCACAATTACTAGTCCGTTACTACAACACGAACAACTACTACTATACTCCTACTATTACTACTACTGCCGCTCTTACTACTACACTACTACACTACTACTACTTCTACTACGACTACTACATTGACTTTGATAAAAACTGTATACTTGAAACATAAAACCGAGTGTATTTGGCCTTTACACCGCTACAAGGGCACGAGGAAATCGGGAATTATTTATACAACACTTTTTTTGCAGTGTGTGATCCATCACTTTTATTGGTTGGTTGGCTGCGGGTAGATGTGGTCTAATCCCGGTTAGGATTTGGTTCTAGTTACACAGCTCAACATTATAAATTCTAAATCGACGAACGACATGGGCGTACCTTGGCAGAATTCGAATAGAACTATAATGCGCAATTTTTTTTTATTCGACTCATTATTTTAAACCTCATTAACATTTATTGTATACGCCCAATTTAAACAAATTCTTTGTTTTATAAATTTTGGATTTTTCAAATCTTCTTTATATAAATTCATCGCGAATCATTCATTAGGTATTAATACTTACTGTTCATCAACCATTCTAACATGACACTCGCTAATTGTTCAATAGATAAAGAACAAAACTACCCATAACCAACGCAAAAAAGTTCCGATTCTGAGCGGAGCAAAGTAAAAAGTAGTTCCAATTACAATTGAAATCTAGATGTCAAATCATGCAAATCATGTCACAATCGAAATAATTTCGCATTTTCGTTGTTTATCGGCCAATAAACAACACTTTGTCGTTCTGATGCGTAGCTATTAAAGAACTCGAGCTAAGGCCCTAGTGGTTTAATAACTACGCATCCGATCTCCAAATCGTTGTTTATTGGCCGATATACAACCAAAGATCGAAAATTATTTCTTAATTCTAACATGATACTCGCTAATTGTTCAATAGACAAAGAACAAAACTACTTAAAAACAACGCAAAAAAGGTCCGATTCTGAGCGGAGCAAAGTAAACAGTAGTTCCATTATAATTGAAAACTAGATGTCAAATCATGCAAATCATGTCAGAATCGAAATAATGTTTTCCTTATCGTTGTGTATCGGCCAATAAACAACTCGTTGTCGTTCTGATGCGTGTCTATTAAACAACTCGGGCTAACGCCCTAGTGGTTTAATTCCCAGGTATCAGCACACCAAATCGTTGTTTATTGGCCGATTAACAACGATAGATCGAAACTTATTTCTTAATTCTAACATAATACTCGCTAATTGTGCTATGGATAAAGAACAAAACTACCCATAAACAACGCAAACATAAGTTCTGATTCTGAGGGGAGCATAGTAAAAAGTAGTTCCTATTACAATGGCGAAAATATACATGTCAAATAATGTTAGAATTCTTACGCTTCAGAACTCCAAATCGTTGTTTGTTGGCCGATAAACAACGATAAATCGAAAAATATTTCTTAAATAACACTCGTTTAACGTAAACAAGATGCAATCTATAATCGTATGAAACTTTCGGTTTATATACACGTTGGTTGGTAAACGATTATGGCTAGTTACGCCCCTGAATACGTTGACTGTAGAGGTAGAACAGTACGAGAAACCCGTTCTATTGGTATTTCACGGACATTCTGTACTAGTAGTTTCACACGTCTCGGGGTCATGACTGGGCTCCTCGTATATAAAGCGTGTTGACCCAATTTTCATCCCATTTGCTGCACGTCGTTTTTAGAGACAACACGAGCATTTGTTAAGAATTGTATTTGAGTTTGCGAATTGTATTCGACGTTTGTGTGTTCATCGCCATTGAAGGGTAATGTTTATTAATGTTAGCAAGTGTTTTTTTTTCGTATAGCAACCAATGATGTATAGAAATAATAAGAAATTGGGAAACGTGCACCATTGATAACGCACGTGCTAATGAGGTTGCTAGTGTGATATTGTTATAGTGACACGTTGTAGTGATACAATTGCTGTTAACATTACTTACAATTCTATGGTCGACAATATTGTGCCACTTTCTATATGGGCAATGTTGTGTAAAGAGCAAATTTGGCCCTATATAAAAAGCAATACTTAATTCGTTGCCCATCTAAATGATGAGACTACAATGGCTGTGTAATTATAACATGCTATCATGTTCACCTCAGCGTGCTTTTGTTTTATCCCATAACTTAAGTTTGACATTGGGTATCATTCACTTCTCACACCAAACTTAATAATTTAAAACAAAAAATATCTTTAACAAAAGCTTGTCAAAGGATGTGAGGTATGCCCCCAGAGACAATGACAGAAAGGAGTACAATATATGCCCTGGACAAATATCAGCAACACACTGACAAACTGCCTCATAATGATCATTCCCAACAAGTTATTTTAAGTTCCTTACATGTTGGCCAAAAGTATGCTTCCTACAAAAACTTCATTCTAATATCTGACAATTAAGTGTGACCTTGGACCCACAGAATTTGTTCTTGTCAGGGACACATCTTAATTCTCAGGATGGTGATCAATTTGTTCCAATTTATAGAAGAATTCCTTTTTGCATGTAGACTTTGTGGCCCAGAGACAAATATTAAATAATATATTTGACCTTTGACCTTTAAGTGTGATCTCTAAACTGAAAGGCTGGTTCTTGGGTGCAACATACCTTCTCATTATGGTGATCATTCTAATAATTTATCTAAGTTATTTGAAAATCCTACCATACCAGAACAATTCAGCTCCAGACAAATATTTGACCTTTGAACTTGAATTGTGACCTTGACCTTTGTCAGACAAGTATGTGTGATGTCCCCAATACAGCATCTGGTCATGGGGAATAATAATCTGCAGTAATATTAAAATTCTTCCAGGCATTTAGTCGTTATGAATGGAAAATGAAAATCCTTGACATTTGACGTTGAAATGTGACCTTGACCTTTGACAGACAAGCATGGGTGTTTTATGCAACACATCATCTAGTCCTGGGAGACAATAATCTGAATCAATATTGAAATCATTCCAGGCATTTAGAAGTTATGGAGCGGAAACAAAAATCCTTGACCTTTGACCTTGAATTGTGTCCTTGACCTTTGATCCACCCACGCATAAGCATACGTAACCACCCATGGACAAACGGACGGACTATGCGACTACTAGATACCCTACTATATGCCCTTCTTCGGGGGCATAAAACGATATCCGGTGTCTTCGGTAAGTTTGAAAATAAAGAATGCCCATTGAATTTGCACATAATTTTTCAAAACTGATATACGTGTAACTTCTGGATTTTCACTTATAATTGACATATCTATCGCACGTAAGACTAGATAAGTACGGCCCACTCTACACTCCTACTTCATCATACTAAATCCTTGAAGAACATATTGTTATATTATTTCATGTTCCTTCTGAAACATTTAAAATAAATATGTGTGCTTTTTGGTTTCTTAAGGATAATGCATATACGGTAATCTACTACTTCTTTTCATGCATTCTTTTCCAATAAATACATGCTGTTTATGCTGTTACAATCTTTATTCTCTGTTCGTAGACCATGATATTCATACGGTAATCTACTACTGCATTTCTTTTCATGCATTTCTTTCCAATAAATACATGCTGTTTATGCTGTTACAATCTTTATTCTCTGTTTGTAGACCATGATATTCACAGCAAAAAATGTATATATATATGTATATGGAACGAAAACAAACATTATTACAGGCTCCTGTGGTGGGAGTACAATTGCTTTTTACAGAGCTTGCTGCCTATGTAGGCTAAACAAAATAGTTATTTCATTCTGTTAATGAATATACCATTCCGTTATTGACAATGAGAAAATTTGTTCATAATTATGCTACATTCTAGTGTATGGCATGGATATGTTTACAAATTTATTTTAACCGCTTATGAAACAATTCTGTAGATTTTAATTTCCAAAATTATGCAACAATTATTGGTAGACAATAAACCATTGTAAGTTTCCATTCCCTAAAATAAATTTGTGCACAAAATTTGCCCAATAGAATAATGGTATTCAATTTTACCACTGCATAATTAACTTATCATGCCAAATTTCATTTGTACACATTTACAAGAAATCTAGGTCAAAAGTGATCTTAGACAGCAACGTCAAATAAAAAAGTATCTAAATAAATAAACAAACAACTAAATATAGTAACAACACCTGTAATTGAACGGAGCTAATAAATTCAAACTGAAATTTAAATAACAGATAATAAGGTCCGAATGATAAATATGTCTATTACGTCAATCCAATTAAATAATTTCACATTTAATTTAGAAAAATAAATAATTGTGCATAACTAACATTGGTTTATAATCAGCTGCAGTAAAACAATCATTTATGACAATGACTTACACACAGTACCAAACAATATACATAAACCTGTGTACAGGTATATCATATTTAATAAATCATCAGTTTTACAGTTAAGTTCATCCCAAGTGTTTCGATTTCCGATACTTTCCCTTAACAACACTGACAAGTTTTCATCTTGATTCGTGCATAAATGAATATTTAATCCAATTATTTCGTTCATAAACCATAAATGCAAACAAACTGCATGCGGGGAATCTATTTCATACCGCGCATGCACAATTTTGAGCCCCGCATGGTGTCCATGATAAAATTAAATTATCGTATTTTAACATTATGTCCATGTGTGCATGTGCAGCATAAAACTAACCATTATTCATTGGCATTAGATAAAATAAAATGCTGAAAAAACTGCTTATTAAGAGCGCAAAAGCCTCGATAATAAAACCCCTCATTACTAGTGCCACGTGCACGCAGGGCCTCAGTTTCAGAGCAATATTTACACACACACAAAGTATTTAAAAAAATTGAAATATTATTTTTGTCATAACAAGAGACAACGAGCTGCTTAATATAGAAAATTAAATAGTTAAATGTGGAATAAGCATTTCACGGGTCGTGATTTACGAATTTCTCCAAGCAACTTTGGATCACCGTGTTTTATTTTATACACTAGAAAATGAACCTTAAATAAACAAAAGTGGGAGTTTTGTCAATAGAAGTTGCTCTGAAAACAGAATTCATCAGCAATTTTATCATTTTAAAGAGGAGTGGCGGATTTAGGCACTCCCACGCTAATTGTTTACACTGTTTAGGCCTTCAATCACAATAAATATTTTTCATTTGCCAAGTGTTTGAAATGTAACCAAAACACGCCAGCAAAATGCAAATTAAACCTAACTTTATTTATGTGAATTTTAATGTCAATAAATCGGTAAACATTTTTGGAAAATATCGTAAAAATAGCCCCCAAATGTGGCGAATTTAGGCACTGCGCCAGTATCAGAAATAGAATAGGGTAAATAGCAATTGAGTTTCAATGCATAAAAAAAATCATTGTAGCTCTACTAGAAAGAAGATGGTATATTGGGCAAGGGAACGCCATTAAAATAGAATTTACACACCTTCATTATACACAATATACAGCAGTAAGGTACACTTGTAAAGTTTCAATACACAGAGCATATAAACACAAAATATCAGTTGCTACACGTTTGTTTGGATATCCTTCCATACAAATATCAGGAATTTACATAAATATTAAAATTAAGGGAGTGACACAACTCGGGAGTTTGATACTTAGAGGAGTGCTGAAAATAAAAGTGGGTATTCCAATCATTTTCCAAATTAACTGGCTTACAATAGAACAGACTTGAAGATCGTGATATTTACTGCATATCTGTTTTGCTGCATTTCAAGCACTCTTAAACTGTTTGTTAAAGTAACACCAAGAATAAAGGTGTTATATTTTTTTGTTAGTAAATTATAAATGCACGTCTACACAAAAATTAAACTCAGCATGATTTGCCTATGTTCTTAGCCAATTAAACACCCTATTTAGCTTGCAATAAAATATGAAATATTATACATTTGCGAGATAACAGTCAAAGCATAAGAATGAGCAGCCCCTGCAAATGGCAACAGCAGGGACATATACCATTGCTCAATAAACAAAAAGAAAAGTAACTCTTACAACACTGTAAAATATGACTTAATGCAGTTGTTTCCCCTTCCAGACAGAATTACCAATAGTATTGATTTAATACATCACACGAAATGCAGATATAAAAATAGGACAGGTGACCGTTTGACGCAGAAAATCATGTCCTGTAAATCTCTGAAATACGAAAAAGTAGTGTGTATTGCAGCTGACTTAATATCAGGTCCTCAACTAGGTTTTGATGAAAATACAGGAAAAATATAGTTTTTTTTAAACAAAATATAGGAGTTTTGAGCACTTTTTCAAGCAAAATATAAGAATTTAATGGGAGTTAAGTCTTCGTTTAGATTGAAAGTTCCAACTTCTTAACTTAATTGTTGCATTGTTATACCTAGCAAATATTTGTACAACTACATCATGGGGTCAAATTTGTTACAGAAACACTATACTTAATAATGAATTATACCACGGCACTCGGCTAGTGGTTCATCGATAAAGAAGGAAAATAACTGTGGGTTATTCTGCAACAAATTATGGGCGGAGCCTAATGTTTTAAAAATAGTTCCGGAAATTTGAAGAAATTGTTCCGTAAAATGCATGTGCTGAAACGCACGATAGTAAATTGTGACAAACAAATCATTTCTGCATTATGTAGCGCCAATAACAAAACACACCTGTACTACATATGTTATACTTAAGTTCACAAACACGTTTACGTTTTGTTAATATGCTTGTAATTTGCGCTTTTTAGCATCATATTTTCACTGTATTATATCGATAAGTATGACGTCATTCACTCAATGTTTATCAATAAAGCAGATGTCATTTTGAATGGTTATGATTAGTTGACGTCTAAGAAACGCACGTATGAATGTACTTCTCAGAAAATGGCAGAGTATAGATAAATATAGTTCTCATTCATAACCTTTAAAAATACAAATGTTATATTAGATCGTGTTAGAATCGAAATAAATAGCGGGTAACAGTTGGTTATTGCGGTAATAACCAACGGTTTGTCGTTCCGATGCTTGTTATCAAACCATTCAGACTACAGCCCTCCTGGTTTAATTCCTATGCATCGGAACTCAAACCCGTTAGTTATTACCGCAATAATCAACGGTTACCCGTCAATTATATCTTAAACAAATTCTGACATTTAACATGCATGATGTACACAGATTTTAGACAGACACATTTATTAACCTTAATATCGCAACTTATTTGTCAATGCACTATGAAAGAAATGGCTGTTATTGTTCCTACCATAGCTAAGAGAGAGTAGCTCAAGAACAAAATGTGAATAGAAAAATGAAAGATTAAAAAAGAACACTAATTAATAAGACATGTATCTTACTGCAAAGACAAATGAAACGAAAAACTCATTTAATCACAGCTTTTAAAGAAACAGTGACATATACTGTAGGTTTGATAACACATTTATATTCCAGTGTATCAAACTGTCCAATAGGCAAGAGCATAGCATAATGCATTTCCTTATCTTATTAAGGAAAATTCTCTGAAATATAGGACAAAGTAGAAATATAGGAACTGGTTGACGGCCTGTAATAAGTTTTTTGGTTGGTATAATTAACTAAGATTGGTATATTTGCTACATTTGATGTTCAATTTGTTGTTAATACTTCACAAAAGCTTAATAATGAAACATTTTGTACTGGAACTATTTCATACATTAGTGTCTACTCTTCTACTAGGACACCTTGTGTCCACTATGTTTTAGACCACCTTGTGTCCACTCTGTTGCTAGGCCACCTTGTGTCCATTATGTTCCAGGCCACCTCTTCTGTGTCCACTCTGTTGCTAGGCCACCATGTGTTCACTCTGTTACCAGGTGACCTCTTCTGTGTCCAATTTGTTCCAGGCCACCTCTTCTGTGTCCACTCTGTTCCAGGCCACCTCTTCTGTGTCCACTCTATTCCAGACCACCTCTTCTGTGTCCACTCTAATGCCAGGTCACCTCTTCTGTGTCCACTCTGTTACTAGGCCACCTTGTGTCCACTCTGCTCCAGGCCACCTCTTCTGGGTCCACTCTGTTACCAGGTGACCTTCTGTGTCCACTCTATTACCAGGTCACCTCTTTTGTGTCCACTCTGTTACCAGGCCCCCTCTATTGTGTCCACTCTGTTACCAGGCCCCCTCTATTGTGTCCACTCTGTTACCACACCCCCTCTTCTGTGTCCACTCTGTTACCAGGCCCTCTCTTCTGTGCCCACTCTTTAACTAGGTCACCTCTTCTGTGTCCACTCTGTTACCACACCCCCTCTTCTGTGTCCACTCTATTACTAGGTCACCTCTTATGTGTCCACTCTGTTACCACACACCCTCTTCTGTGTTCATTCTGTTACCAGGCCCTCTCTTCTGAGTCCACTCTGTTACTAGGTCACCTCTTCTGTGTTCCATCTGTTACCAGGGCATATCTTCAGTGTCCACTCTGTTCCCAGGCTTGTCAGTGTTCACTTTGCCACCCGACCAACTGGAAAGTTTGTACACATGTATGAATACTTTGCACAAGTTCAGCTGAACGTTGTTATCTTGACGATATCGCAAGTCTTACCTATCCAAACATAGACCAATTTAGAAGGATTTAGTCCAAATTTTCAATACATACTAATACATGTATAAATATGAATCGATGTTGTAAATCTTGACATGACTTGCATGTTTATGGATAAACTTCCATTAAAATATCATAAATCCATAAAATAAAGTTCAACAGATATGACATTTATAATAATTTAATGAATGTAATTTTCCCCAATCAGCAAAATTTAATGATACAATTTTCAAAACTTATTGGTACTGAACCAGTTCGTGTTTATTACCATCCAATACAAGTTGTATATTATAATTACATTACTACAGCAAGTGAGAACCCCTTTAAACATGGATACAAGTAAATCAGCTTGTTTGTGAATACAGACAAGTGCAGCATATTTATAAACAGAAAACCATGATTCCCCCTATACCTTGACTTTTCCAAGAAAAGGCAAGCTCTTCTACTCGCCCCGGCATGGGCGTCTGGGCTAGATTTAAGTTTTTTGGTTAGCTAGTTTCTTAGGATTGGCTTAAGATATTTTATTCAAACTTAAAAAATTTATTCCACATATTAAAATGAACCTATGGGCCACGTTTTGTAACTCTAGTTTGTAATTGTCTAAAGCATGGGCCCTTTTACGCTTAGAAATTTAACATATAAGCCATTTTGATAGGTTAAAGTTATTCAGTGTTAAGGTAGTTTCTCAGGAGTGGCTTGAGGGATTTCATTCAAACTTAAACACTTATTCCGTATATTACAATGAACCCATAGGACAACTGGGTAAACTCTAGTAGGGAATTTGTCAAAATGTTGGGTCTTTTCACATTTAGAAATTGAACATTGGGTGGGGTGGCAGCTCTTGTAAGTAAATGGTTTATCCTCTAAATATGAACAAAACAAAAACTCACTATTAATTAAAAGCATATAACGTTAATATTTTCTAAAATGGCGACGTGACAAAAAAGTGTGGACATTGTCGGGAGAATATCAAGGAGACAGTCAGGGGCGTGCCATGATGACAGGACCCCGAAAGAAGAACAGAAACTGTAAGTGTTACTGTAACCAATTAGTGTTGTGGAAATCCTAAACTAAACTACTGGTTAGCATTTTTCAATCATATTTAGCTTGACTTTTCGATGAAAAGACAAGCTTTTCTACTGGCGCCGGCGTCTGCGTCCGAGCTAGGTTTAAGTTTTTCTGTGAGCTAGTTTCTCAGGGATGGCTTGATTTCATTTAAACATTTATTCCCCACATCAAAATAAACATATAGGCCAAGTTTAGTAACTCTAGTTTGAAATATGTCAAAATTATGGGCCTTTTTACACCTAGAAATTTTACATATAACCTATGTTGACAGGTTAGTTTTTCGGTAAGCTAGTTTCTCTGGAATGGCTTGAGGGATTTCATTCAAACTTAGAAAGCCTATTCCCTATATTAAAATGAACTCATATGCCAATTTTGATTACTTTAGTTTGAAATTTGTCAAAATTATGGGCCTTTTTGCACTTAAAATTTTTTCATATAAGCTATATGAACAGGTTTAAGTTTTTCGATAATCTCGTTTCTCAGGAATGGCTGGAGGGAAGTCATTCCAACTTGAAACAATTATTCTCTACATTAAAATAAACTCACAGGCCATTTTTGATAACTCAAGTTTGAAAATTGTCCAAATTAAGGGCATTTTTACACTTAGATTTTAAGTGGGTGAAATAGTGGCGTCATCGTTTGATTTCCACTCTCTTTAACTTAAGAATCAATCTTCATACATAAATATCGTAAAGCAACACTTTACTCTGGATTTCATATGTGGTGGGTTGGGTGGGGTAAAGGCCAAGGCCAAGGTCACTGTTACTAAAAATATATATAAAATCTTCTGCTAAATAATTTTAGAACAAATTGAAATATTTTAATAACATTCAGTTGTTAGATAATGTATAACCAGACATTGCATGAGATTGCATATGGAGTTAGTTAGAACAAGGTCAAGTCACTGTTTTGAAATTTATAAAAATGCTTCCACTCAGTAACTCGAGAAAGAAATTGATTTTGTTGGCCCCTACTATTCAGTTTGTTTTAGAAAAACTGCCAGAAACTGTGACAAGCACAAGAAAAGTCGAGGGCGCTGTCCTCCGACAGATCTTGTTAAATTCCCACCGGTGTATATAATCACTTTAACCACTCTGCATCCCTTCTTAGAACTTTTCAACGATCGATTTTAAATTAAGGCACTTTCAAGAATCTGAATGAACCCTGGATGATTGTTTTATGCATCAGTAAAATCTTAATACATTTTTAATCTTTGTCACCCGGTGAGTAAATTGTGCAGCCAGTCTGTGACTCACCCTTGAGACCTCTCGCTTACAGTGCGAGTTTTTTTAACTGAGGTGCACAACCTTAAGTGACTAAGTTCTTTATGTGTAACTTACCAGTTATGAAACAGCTTACACATGTTAAGAAACTGAAACCTGATGTATTAATATATGGCGAACTTATAAGTTCGAACTTAAAATACAGCACCACTTTACCTAGAGACGGGTGCCAGGTTTGAGTCCCTCATTGTCCATGTGTTAGGTTAGTGGTCACCATACCAGACCGGATGGTTTCCTCTGGATTAACCTACAAAAGAACATTACAAGTCAAAGCACACAATACTGAGATTTCGATCATTGTATATCTATTTTCAGTCTTATTAATGTGCTGTGGATAACGGCAATGGACTTAGAGGAGTAAGTACATGTATCAACCTTTAATGTCAGCTGCTATACCCGCAACCTAACAATATATAATATATGTGACAAAAAGCTATTCTGTATATTAGTAGAAAAATATGATTCACTTTAATGTTTCTGTTCAACTGTGAAATTTCATATATTTTTAAATGATCTGCAATGGTCATGGTGCAACTTACCATGAAAGTTTAGTACACTATAAAGTACTATATATTCCCTATTAAACGTTCCCTGGAGGGGCTTTACATTTTCCCAAGGGGAGTGTTTAATATAGTCCAGTTCTTGGCATTCTGTCATATACTAGTGCAAAGAAAACATGATAATTTTTAGGAGTAGCTCACTTTGCAAACATTTATTTAAAAGATTTACTCACAAAAAACTGGTATGGATTTGCAATGAGTATTGAAAGCAACACGAGGGTATTCATTAGGCAGTGAAGTTCTGATGCAGTATATTAAACCACTCGGGCTTATGCCCTAGTTTTTTGATTCCTACACATCAGAACTCCAAATCATTGTTTATTAGCTGATACAGAACTCTATTAAATAAAAAAATATTTCGAAAATTATTTCGAAAAACTAAATTTAAGAATAACATAAAAATCTATATAAATATAGGCCCAGTAAGCAAGATCTATTTGCTACAGTATTAACTGTGATGTATACACTGAAAAAGACACTTGCTATGTACAAACACTCAGAGTGACACTTTGCTTTTTTATAATTATAATGAAATATCGCAAACTATATCAAAGATTAATGATTTATTTAGTGTGTTGATGTTAAAACTGCTCATAATAATAATAATGCGTTAAATACGAAGGGTGATGTCCCTTAAAATATGTACTGTAGCTGACATAGTGTGACATTTAAATGTAGATGCACAGATAAATTAAGCTTGATTAGCAACAAAGTTAACAATGCAGTTTAAGCTACTGCCTCAAAATCACATACCATAAATGAGCAATGATGTCAAAATAATAAAACAAGAGGGCCCTAAGGCTCTAGGTCACTCACCTGAGGGGCAAAGGAACTAACTGTTAAAGAATTGGCCTGGTGACCTAGTTTTTGACCCCATTTGACCTAGTTTTGAACTCATTTGAGATAACATTGGGACAAATGTTCTGAGGAAGTTTCATGAAGATTTGGCAATAAAATTAATGTGGCCTCTAGAGCATTCACAAGGTAAATGTTGACAACGCACGAAATACAAAAGGCGATCACAAAAGCTCTCCATGAGCATGTTGTGCTCAGGTGAGTTAAAAATGAAATGTTTTAATGTCAACTTGAAATGTAAGCTGGTATCAAATATTAACTTTCTATTTATGTGCTCTTATTTGATATTTCTTTCCAGAATTTTTTTTCGTCAGTACTTAAGTGGTGTCGTAAGAGATAATTTTTTCTACCACCCATCCAACAATTCTGCCAGGAAAGTCTGTTAAAGTAACTAAATGAAGCAATAGCGAAGTGTTAAATTAAGCTTTTGTATCACTTTCTTTAAAATATTCCTTCATCATTTCAGGCCGTACGGCTGCTATGCAACATTGTGATTAGAAAATGTAGGCAGGAGGGCAAAAACACAGAGCAAGGTAAAAGATCAAGGTTATTATTCTAAAGCAATGTTACAACTTACACAAGGCGATAGCCAACCCCCCACTACAATCCATCCATATATATATGTATTACTATGGTTGAGTGTAAAACTATTGTATCTGATATAAAAATGTTAAGCAGACACAACAGTTTGACACTCAACCCGCGATTTTTATCTCAACTATTTAACAAATAGTTAGAGCTATACTACTCACTCATTCATCTGCATCATGCTCAGGTTAAGGTTTGCTTGAAACAAGAACATATACCTTATCAGGGGATGCGCCACTTTCCAGCGAAGACAAAAAAGGAGAGACGGGGTGTTTGTATATATTGGTTTATATACGTTTTTGCTTTGATTTCCAAAAATATAATATAATATAAAGATGTCAGAAGCAATAAAGAGTCATCACAGAAAATATAAAGTTACAGAACCTTGTATTTTCCAAGAAAAGGCGAGTTAAAATCAAACATAATGTGTTTTCAAGGTATTTTTCAAGTTTATATAGTTTTATCGCCGCAAATAGCTCATTTTGCAAAAATCTAACTCGGCAGACATTTTGCGCATTGTTCCACCAGTAACCACACCAATTTTCAGAATTGTTCATTGTTTTATATTAGAGACACAAGGTCCTGAAGTGATGGGGTGTACACAAAATGGCACCAGTTATCAGCGATTTCATATTTTTACCCGCACCAGTGATCAGCGAAATTTCATGTAGTTACAAATTTAAGCATTTGTCACAAATTTATCATGAAATTTCGCTGTCTGTAAAAAATTGGTGGTTACTGGTGGATCAATGCGCAAAAAGTCTGTCGATTAAGATTTTTGCAAAATAGGCTATTTTCGGAGATAAAACTATATAAACTTGACAAAATACCTCGAAAACACATAATGTTCGATTTTAACTCGCCTTTCATTGGAAATTATAAGGTTGTGTAACTTTATGTTTTCTGTGATGACTCTTTATTGTTTCTGACCTCTTCATATAACTTTTTTTTTGAAACTTAAAGCAAAAACGTATAAAACACCAATATGTACAAACCCACCTTCTTTCCTTTTTGGGTCTTTGCTGGAAAGTGGTGCATTCGCTGATAAGGAGTCGGTACTACGATGTGTATACCTGTAATTACTACAGATATTCAACTGAAGCTTCACACATCTTCGGGGTCATGATGTAAGGTCACTGACCAAGGCTCATAACTCTGACTCTCAATTTAGCAGAATTATACCCCTTTTGTACTTAAAAAATTCAGGTTAAAGCTAAAGCCCTGCAATACCATGTAAACTGAGATCGGAAACACTTTTCATAGTCCCATTATCTAATTAAAAAGAAACAATATATCAATAAATCAAATGAAACATTTAATGGTACCAGATTAACGACCAGAATTTAAATGTTTTCAGAGAAACGTCTAGGTCTGATGAAGATTGATGGCCTCCGGCATTTTGGAAGGCCGCAAAGGAGGCATAGTTGGCTTGAGCTCCAGGGTAAAATATCAATACATACATACCTCATAATGCTGATAAATTGTCAAAAAATACAATAGAACTGGATAGCATGAGTGAACACCTGATGTCTGAAACTGAATGCATACTACATGTATTGAAATAGACATTATTGTTCAGCAAATGATTCCACGAAAAAATGTTATATAAACAGATTTGAGACTCATTTAATGCACAATTTATAGTGAGACAAGATTCTGTTCATATTAATCCTAAATAAATATGAAATGCATTTCATTATTTGTGAGATTAAAATATATTCATGCATCAGTCATTTAAATGAGCAGCATGGGTAAGCAAGCCCTAATTCTTTTATTTTTACTTAAGCTCCAAAAAAATGCAACAAGCCAAACCTATATGGTTACAGAAATATTATGTACTGAGAATCCCTCATTCAACTTTTGAAATAAACAGTATGAACTTTGTTTCAACAGTTGCCGAGGAATTGCAGGCAATGAGGAATGTATCAGAAGAGGATGATATAGAGAGGGTCCCCTTTGGACCGCAGCCCCGTCCCGCTGCAAAGGGTACAATTTCAATGTTAACATTGTATAAATACGCTGGCTGTTTGATAAATTTGCGCAGTTCTATTATTAAAACGTTATTTTTTGTTCAAATTGCATGAAATCACATGCGCAGGTAGTTTGATACATATCCTATAATATATTACAATGGGGTTTTATTTTGTTCAATTACTTGAAGATTTAGTGGTACCTATAGCAACCACTATTTAGAGACTTGAAGCACGCTAATTTTCATACATTTGAAACACACTCATTTTGTGCACAAAAGCTCATTATGTTAAGGTTATGTCTCGACGTCATTTCCTGTAATTTGGAAGACATTGTGTTTAACAGTTACCCCCAAGCAGCGTTTTATCGCCATGACTTCAAAAAATCTTTCGACGTCAAAGGACGTCATAGTTATGTTCTGTTATTAAATTTTGTGTATAATACAAAATATCTCAAGCAAAACACTTAAACAAACAAAAAATTTGGATATATAAAAACATATGAAAGACAATTGTGTACAAATGTCAAGCGTGATTTAGGGGCAGTAGAAACACAGTGTTTGATCAGAAAAGATCAGGTCCTCCAATATCTACAGTGCCTGTTGGAAACGCGTTACATTGTAACATCGTTAGAATTATGCAACAAATCCAGAGAAATGCTGTATTTGCTCAAAGATTGTGTTTACGAAAAAGCGAACAACACTCTTTAATTTGGAGACATCCGGTTAGGCGAAGGTACTTTGACGCTGGCGTGCTTCAAGCACTACGCAGTAGTCTTGTTGAAAGTTTCAGGTAAAATTAACTGTTCCACGTATCACTTCACTTTCCACAAGTAAACTTATCTGAAGATGTATATAGTTTTTTTTATAAATGGCCTGAGGTTGAAGAAAAATAGCAAATTCCGCAAATTTATGAAACAACCCTCGTACAATGTAACAATGTGAAAAACACGACACCATTTCAATGCATTTTATGCAGAACTTGCTGTTCAGCAAATAATTCCATGAAAAACAATGTTGTAGAAACAAATTGTTTTACTTGCTTAATACAAACTTTAAAGGTATCAGTATTCTGTTCGAATCAGTTTGTTTAGAACAATAGCACACGGCTTGTGCTAGCTTAAAATACCATATGTATCGTATTTCAATAAATATGTGTTTAACCAGTTTGCAAGTAACCAGTAAAAATGAACTTGTGTGACCAATTTTAATCTGTTCTAGCAACACCGAAAGGTGACAGGACTTAAGATTAGTTTAAACATATTGCTAGAATGTTCTGAAAGCCATAGGCTTATTAAAACACTTTTGAGTCCAATCTTGGGAAGAACTGATACTTGCTGTCTTGAGACTTTTTTGATGATTCAAATGAATTCCAATTGGTTTTCGTCAACTATGCATGTATGCTATGGTTAGTATTTTATTGACAATATGTATTGTTTAACTTGTGAAAGCAAAACAGTACCAATATTGTTTCTGCAGTATATATGGACATCGGTCAGGAGCGGCCACTACAGACCACCACCATAAGGCCCGAGCGCCTGAGTTTGCAGGGTACAATTTCAATTTTAATATATATGCATTCATTGCAACAATGTGAAAAACCTGATAAGTCACTTCAATGCATTTTATACAGACATTGCTATTCAGCAAATAATTCCATGAAAAACAATGTAGAAACAAATTTATCGCTCATTTAATGCAATATTTATACCCTTGGCACAAGCAAATTCTAAGGGGGGTATTTTGGAATCAGCTTGTCTGTCTGTCCGTCAGTCTGTCTGTCTGTATCGATGTTCGTTTATTTATACACCCACAAACAAAGTTTAGGGGGGGAGGTATATAGGAGTTAGCATGTCGGTCTGTCAGTCCGTAGGTCTGTTGGTTTTATGTTTCCGGATGATTTTGGTACACATGTGTAACATCATAGAATACAGGTCAAGTTCGATGTTAGTAACAAACCACTAAATGTTGACTGAGTTGAATGGATTGGGTGGGGTCCAAGATCAATGCTTTCCACTCAGTAACTCGAGAACGAAATTAACTTTGTTTAATTGGCCCCTTCTATCCAAACAGTTTGCTTAGAAACAAATGCCAGTAACTCTGACCAGTGCAAGAAAAGTCGAGCGCAATGTCTTTCGGCAGCTCTTGTCCAGAGCATAAACCCATTTAAATATAAACTTCAAACTTCATACATGGATAGATGGTTGTTAGGCGGAGTGCAATGCACAAGATTCATAACTCTAGCTGCATTCTTTACAGAGTAATTCCTCTTTGCAAGTTTTTCTTGTCCGGCCATTAACTCAAAAACTACTGAAAAGATTGACCTCAATATTCATACACTGATAGATTTTTCTTGGATGGAGTGAAGAGAACAAGAATTATAACTCTAGCTGCATTATTTACAGAGATTCTCCTTTGTCAAATTTGCTTGACTGGCCATTTTCTCAAAAGCTGCTGAAGAGATGTAACTACAACTTCAGACATAGAAAGCAGGTTGTTTAATCGTATTGCAGTGCAATTATTCATGGTGAGCTTTTGTGACCGCCCTTTGTCCTTCCTGCGTCAGCATATTTCATTCAAGCAACATCTCCTAAACAGCTGGGCAGATTTTCACCGAACTTCAACAAAAATGTTAAAGTGTTCATGGTGAGCTTTTGTGACAGCCTTTTGTCCTTCATGCGTCAGCTTTTTCATTCAAACAACATCTCCTCCTAAACAGCTGGACAGATCTTCACCAAACTTCAAAAAAAAAGTTCCATATGTGACCCTCTTTCTAAATAAAATTGTTGAAATCGTTACGATGTGCTGCATATATAGGTCACCAGAGCTAGAAATAGATTTTAAAAGTGAGATTTTTTAAAATCTTTTCCGACTCAGAGCTTTCATATTTGATTTTTGACATCCTTTAGTAGTCCTCTTTAAAGATTGCTCAAATTGTTGCCCTGGGGTCAAAACTGGCCATGCCCCAGGGGTCACATGGTTTAGACTTAATTTGCAAAATGACTTTAAAAATCTTCTCTGAAACCGCAAGGCCCTATGGTTTTGTATTTGGTATGTAACGTATCATATAGTGGTCCTCTACCAAGATTGTTCAAATTATGCACCTGGGGTAAAAAGCCACGCCCCAGGGTCACATTGTCTTTATAAGACTTATGTGGCAAGTGGATTTAAAAAATCTCTTAAACGGCAAAGCCCAGAGATTTCATATTGGTTATTTAACATTGTATAGTTGTCCTCTACAAAGATTATTCAAGTTATGCCCCTGGGGTTAAACCTGGCCACACCCTATCAGTCACATGGTTTATATGCACCTAAATAGCAAAATGACTTTTAAAATCTCCTCATGAAACCTCAAGGCCCAAAACTTTTGTACATGGTATGTAACATTGTAAATTGGTCCTCTACATAGATTGTTCAAATTATGCCCCTAGGGTAAATTTTGCCATGCCCTGGGGGTCATATTGTTTCAATAGACTTATACAGTGGGCTTTACAAATCTTATCTGAAACCACAAGGCCCTGAAGTTTCATATTTTGCGTTAAACATTGTATAGTGGTACCCTATAGATTGTTCAAATTATGCCCTGGAGGTAATAAGTGTCTATAGAATTAAATAGCAAAAAATAATAGTAATAATATGTGTTTTATTTTGATCCTAGAAGCTGGCCCCTCCAAATCACCTGCGTGTGGATCACCAGACCCTGCAGACCCTGGGCCTTCCAGAAGGCAGAGCACACCATCCCCTTGTGCTGAGGAAGAGCGCAAGTCCAATTTTCAAACGCCATAAGCAGCAAAAAATTATTTTCTCTTTTTACTTACCAAGCATGAAAACAGTATATCAGACTTTTTTTCCAATAAGTATTTTAATAAAATATTATATTCCAATAATCATAGCATGTCATTATGCCATGTAGTATTCAAATAAGTTCAAGCTCTGCCTATTGTTTTTACTGTCTTGTAAATCCCTGTTTCTACTCACAGACATACCATAGAGTTGGTATTAGGAAAGAAAACCAATAATTTTGCCCCCCATTGAAGAGAGCAGGGTATATTGGTTTGCTAATGTCGTTGGTCTGTTGGTCGGTCTGTAGACCACTTTTATTTCTGCTCTCTAAGTTCAAAGGTTTTCACCTGATCTTCGCCAAACTTCATGAAAATGTTAGAGGGCATAATATCTAGGTCAAGTTCGATAATCACGTCTAATCGCCCCAGTAATTGTAGAGTAATGGTCCTTGTATTATTTAAAATGTAATATGCTCCTTTAAATACTGAAGTTATATGGTATGTCAGTGACGATATCATATAAATAATTTAAAACATGTATTAACAGAGTCTCCAGAGTCGCCCAGAAGATCAGCAAGACTAGCAGACAGCCCAGTCCAGTATGCTGGTTTTTAGGTGTGAATTTGACCTCTATTAAAAGTTCTTATATTTATTTACACGATTACTGGGAGAAATCAAGAAACTAATGGGTCAAATGCACTGAAATACAACACCATTTCTCAAATATTTGGACTCTTTTAGACATGTTTTATGACCTCGGCATTTTGATGCGGGAGGCATACTGTTTGTACATTTTATTTAAAAATGTATTTCTAGCTCCATTTTTATTTGTAAAACCATAACTGTAATAATAAACAAGCATACACATACGCAAACTGTTCACTGACACTTTAAGATATGATATTAATTGCAAAGTAACAGCTTTTTATGTACCGAAACTAGCAACATTTTCTGGAGAGTTATTTCAGAGGTGTACAGTAATCGCTATGCCTGTCCGTTTGTTTCCTACATTACTTAGGGATAATAAGTGGAAAGGTATAAATGGGGTTTGATTCATCTAAAGTTAAAAAATGTCATTGTCAAATGAATCAAGCTTATGACAGAGTAATTGTTCTTATTTTTAGCACTCCTATTGCTATACAGAATAAAAATACACTAAGTCTGAAGGCTCTAGATTCCAAAGGTTTCAAGAAAAATTGACCTAAACAGGAAAGAATAAGTACCGGAACTTGAAATTTCACGTTCAGTTCATTCAAGCTGAGAACAAAAACATTGTACATAATATGTGTACATGTTTAGTTAAAAAAGAAAATGTGCAAAATATACATATATAAGGACTAAATAAATGAAAAAAACTGAAAATTGATTACCAAGTATGAAGCCTTGAAAACAAAATTAAAATGTTTTCAAATGAATATAATTAAATGAAAGCTGCTGGTTCTTGATTATTTTTTTCAATGTTCAAATTCTGGCGAAGCCGCTGGTTTCTTTGCGTCATTGTCTGTATAACTGTCTGAAATGAAAATAAGTCTGATTATGGCCTTGGTTAGTAAATGTAAATGTTACCTTATTAACGTATTATATTTTATTATCTACCTGTATTGATGCAGCTTGATTGGTTAGGAGTTGTTCAAATAGAGTTAAAGCTGCTGTCCATGGAATCTAATTCAAGACATCATAATTATTTTTTATCCCATCTCCACCGTGGGGTTGACGAAATAACACCCCGTGGGATAAACTTTGGCGTATTTTCACACTGTGAACTATATCAAACACGTGCAGTTTAATGACATCATTTTTTTTTCATGATCTCATTTAGTTTTTCGTAATATTTAGTGCGTTTTCTTTAGTTTATTTTTAAAAGAAAGACAGAAACTGATGAAACTGATGAAACTGAGAAACTTGCCAAGGCTCACGATTCTGGTGTTCTAAGTCTCGCAAGATAAACTTCTCTATATTCAACACTGACCTAGTATTCTCTATATCTTACAAACTGAAATTTTTACGAAAGGCATTTGTTTCAGTGTAAATTCAAAAACGCAAGGTACAAATGGAATATACAATAATTTACCTGCTGATTTACTCGAGGCATCACCAGTTATCACATACAGAATATATACGATAAAAACATACCAAAATGTTATTATGGCACCAATTTCAATGCATGTTTTTGTATAATGATTGGTAATATGTTTATAAGGAACGTTTTCTGCCAAATTTATTTTTATTAACATATTTCTGGACTGCTGTGTTCAGTATTCTATGCATTGAATTTGGTATAAGGACTCTTCAACAGCTAACTGCATAAAAAGCATTTTTTTGGTAAATGTTTGTGCACTGTTATAAAACAGTTTCTACATGCTAAGGCAAGAGTTCTTTTTTATCTCTTGGTTCTCGGATCTGCCGACGTCTTTTTTTTCCACAATTGTTTTTAATAATAATTGTAGAATGCAACCGATATCATAAAAATGATCTTGTGAAAGGGTTTCAACCTATTACACAAAATGCAAATAAATATAAATGTCATGGTTATCATGTAGTGATTGAGTTAATGTTGTGTAATATGATTTTTGTAAGTAATAATGCATTATGATTTTAAAATCAATGCCCATTTCCATTTGTGAAATTCTAGTAATTAATTTACTCAATTCCGGGTTGTTTTATTTTATTTATTTTTATTTTTTTCCCACCTCTAACTCCGTATATAAAAGATATGTTACCAGGATTAAACCTACACCTTTGTGTGTGCTATTTTTATTGCTAAGTATTTTTATATATAAACATAAAATGTGTTTTATGTCACAGTTGTTAAAGATTGTATGTTGCAATTTTAAATTACAGTAAAAAGTAACAAAAGGCCATGGTCTTTACCGCAATGCTTGTAGAATTTTCTTGCAGCTGACGCATCTCAGCCTCGTGTTGGTCGAGTGTTGTGTTGAGCTACAAATTCAAATCACAATCGCGATAAAACATACATTTTAGCAAATCATATTAATATTGTAATACAAGTATTTGGGGAGACATTGTCATATACTGTTGCTCATTTTCAAGATCTTTGTAAGTACCAGCAAATATGAAGTAATGAAGTATCCAATATATATATATATATATATATATATATATATATATATATATATATATATATATATATATATATATATATATATATTTATATATATATATATATATATATATATATATAATCATGCACTTATGCCTAACTTGATGTTGACCAACCACCAACATCATCCCAAGTTGAGTCCTGGTATTTGTTTTTGTTGTATCACTCTAAATATGCATTTGATATTCTAAAACAAATCATCATCAGATCAGAAGGAAAACAAACATGCATATTATTCAGTTTGTATATATTATTATGTGAATACAATAATGAGTGAATTATAACAAAAACCATATCATTGTTTAAAGTGAGTGAGACGTCAATAAAGCTTTAACCGTCTGCTCTATTCTGCTTTCTAAGAAAACCGGTATATGAGCTATGTATTGTTATACCCCTTTTCCGTTACATTTTCTCTTATTTTACAATTATAATTTGCCCATTTTAGTATCTTAATTTTAGAGTGTGTTATGATAATTAATGGCCACTCCCTCGAGTATTTTATTTGGTTGGCAGAATACACGCCCTCCCCGCACAAAGAATGCAATACAACACAATGACCGGACACTACGAATAAGGCAGCCAGTCCCGCCTGTTTTCCATATTATATTGAACTACAAAAAAAGGCGATACTACGAATTTGCAATATTAAGAAAGATGTGTTACTATGAATACATTTTCCCGTCATATGAACATGATACTACACATAATATTGTCACGTAGACTTTTCACACCTCAACATAGATTTGACACCTCTGCCGAGTTGGACACCTAGCCAGTTTATTTGCAAAGATAGTTGTTAACAAGTTCAGTTACCATTTTAAGACATTGCAATGTGAGACTTCACAATCGCAAATTAACACAAAATGTATTACATTACTACCGTCATTTCCAAAATATGTGACACTACAAAAAACGCAATACTACAAACAAATCTGTGTCCAATGTCACAATTCGTAGTATTATGTTTTGATAGTAGATACATTGCTTTTAGGTGCAATATTCGTTTAATGTTTCTTCAAAGTTTGGATGACTTACTAGTTGTCTAAGGCGCTGTATTTCATTGTTAGCAGAAGCTAGCTCCGTTCTGTAACAGAATGTATATTTACTTGTCTGAATGCAGTTAAATTAAGTGCAAGTTGATAATACATAATGTACTTTATTTACAGTTTGAATACCTTAGGAAAGGAAATTATGGTAATTAAAATTATAAAGATTACTGGCTGTATAAATGATTTTTTTCTAGCCCCAGTGTTAGCATCAGTTGTTTTCTCATGATTATGTTTTTCTTTATATAATTATTGAGTTCTGTAGTCCAAGTGCTTTACTTATTGCAATTAAGACATAAGATGACATTTGTCAAAAATACAAAGTGATTTAGGGAATTATCAATGTAAATTCAAAGCCTGTTTGTAGCAACCAATTTTATTGTTAAATATCTTAGTTAAGAAAGTGACATCTTTCTTAGTCATGGTGCCACAAGTTTAGCATGTTCATACCTCAGTGCATCATTTCTTTGCTGGAGGTCCTCGGGGCTGAGCGGCACCAGGGGATGCTGTGGCGCCAGGAGACACCCTTGTGCTAGGGGCGCCGCTCTGCTTGGGGGCTCCGCTCTGCTAGGGGGCGCCGCTCTGCTAGGGGGCTCCGCTCTGGTTGGGGGCTCCGCTCTGCTAGGGGGCGCCGCTCTGCTAGGGGGCTCCGCTCTGCTAGGGGGCGCCGCTCTGCTAGGGGGCGCCGCTCTGCTAGGGGGCGCCGCTCTGCTTGGGGGCTCCGCTCTGCTAGGGGGCTCCGCTCTGCTAGGGGGCGCCGCTCTGCGTGGGGGCTCCGTTCTGCTTGGGCTTCGCTCTGCTAGGGGGCGCCGCTCTGCTTGGGGGCGCCGCTTTGCAAGGGGGCTCACCATTTGTACCATGTAGTCGTCTGTAACATTTGCAGTAATCATTTCTAATGAGCATCTTATCAATCAAAATACAAATACTACATTGAAGTCTGCAAAATAATAATGTTTCGTTAACTTTTTATCGTATAGTTATCAGATTTCGATATGGTGATGCCTCTGGAGTATTATAATCAGCATGTACATTAGTGTATATTCAGTTTGTACCAAGCGTTTTTGAGCATAGACATGTTAAAATGTCTTTCATAAATAAAAAACAGGTTTCAGTCGAATAAACATCATTAACGTTCATTAGAACTAATGCCAATTTAAGATGTTTTGAATGATATTCTATGGACTGTAGCTGACATTTCATAATTATGCTCTACATTTATTTAACCATAAACACGAGTCAGTTTAAAAGGACTTGTAATTTTATCAATTTCAACTGATGATTCTCATAAATGAAACAGTTTTACACTTTATTTCTAGGTTCGTAGTGTTATTTTGCTCCCTTGTATGCAGTGTTCTTTTTTTTGGAATCGGTGACAAAAAGTTGAAATTTTTTGAATTTGTCAATCTGTGAACAGGTCCCTTTAATGAGTCTTTGTTGGTGTCTCAACAATACTGGTTTAAGCAATAACTGCAATAATTACCCATGTTGTTAGCTTTTTTGTCAGCTCTTGATTTTGAAATTACTATTAAAGTGGTCAATGCTGGCACACACATAGATGGTTTCTGTTTGTATTACGGTACTAACATTTTTAAGATACATGAAGTTGAAAATGTGATCAATAATTTAATATTTTTGTATATTTATTAAGACAAATGTAATCTCTTCTACTATGTCAGTTACAAAAGAAACAGGGTTGTCTGCTTTATAATGAGGACATGTTGGAATAACTCTGGAAAGCTCAAGATCGCCGGTATTGCAGTATTACCAATTAACCCCCCACACACCCACCCCACCAAAAAATAAATAAAACAATGATTTGTTCCACTGTTTTGTATATTTGTCTTTTTGCATGACTGTCAAGTAAAAGTACCAACCTTCTTGCATGCCATCCATTGGCGCTTGCGACACTCGCCGAGATCTATCTTGTTCTAAAACAAAGATTAAACAACCCTTAGTTAAGTTGTTTAATATGAATTTCTTTAGTATCTTATAATTGAGCAGTTTAAGAGTGTTAAAATATACTGAACCAAAAAATATACTTTCACTAAGTTTGAATGTAGATATTTTTTAACATTTAAATAGATTTGACAGAAATCTAGTGTTTGTTGTATAAGTTTGTCTTATGAATCTACTGGGATTAACTGGTTGATTTTGCAAAGTACAGCGATTTTACAATAATCACATGTATTTATGTGTGTACAGCTTTTTCATAGCCTTGACAGTTTGGCATGTACTTTATTGAAGTTTATTTTTATGCCCCTGGCATCTTGATGCTGAAGGCGTATGGTGCTCATTTGGTATAGCGCTGGGCTGTCAATTCAGGGTTTGTGACTTCGAGCCCAATCCGCCCATATAACTTGTGTGGGGATTGGTCATGAAATTATTTCTATGGCTATTTTCCTCCTACCTCTGATTCAAGTAGGGAAGTTGTCAGTTACTGGCATAAGTATGTGCACTTAGTACTGATAACCCACTTAGATCAGCTAAGCTTGCCCAGGAAAAGTGTGAGTAGGTTAACTGACTGCTGTGATATGACTGAAATACTGTTAAAAACTGCGAAAAATCCAAACAAAAAAGGATATGGCGATTGCCCTCAGTGTTTTTTTAGGGCCAATTTTGGGCCGATATTTGGCCCCATTGCCCTGCTAATAAAGTATATACTTTTCCCCTATATTTACCTTAAAATTTCCCTCAGAATGTTTGCTTTATTTGAAAAACAATTGACCAAAATCTGACACAAATTGACTAATATATAGGCATTTTTGTAAACAATTCCAGCAATTTTTCATCAAACCAAGTTAGTGCTTAATCTGAGTTTGTATCATATGTAGCAAAGCACTTGATTAATGTTTTATAGCAAAGTAAAATGTAAACATGTAATAATGGATTTCAAAAAACAAATTCTACTTTTGTTGTAAAATTCCCCATCTGAAGTGGCCCCGCCACCTTTCCCCCAAAGGTAAAAAAAAAACACTGGCCCTGTCTGTGAGTCCGTGAATAGCAATGTCAAACCTGTACACATACCTTCATTATCTCCTGTCTCCTGACGCATGCTTTTGACTCGACGATTTTTTCCCCGTCTTGTTGGGGTAGCTGTTACCAGAAAGAATGAATCATTAAAGTTTTCATTGGTGGTCTGTTTAAAACATTAGTCTATTTGGAACAAAATATTCAGGTATGCTGACTTTAACAAGAGGCACACAAATGCTTGTATCACTTCCCTGGCTTATTAAGTAAGGAATATCAGTAGCAAAAGGACCCTGATATGGTACCACAAATGCCCGCCCCCCATTTTATTTTTGACTTGTGCAAGATAAATTTGTTACCTGAACATCGTTAAGTTTTAATAATGCAATAATACAATATATCCAAACTGACAGGGTCAACAAAGAACATTCACTTACTGTAAAACAGTACAGAAAAATGCATTTAATGTTATAAGAAAGCTTATTCCTATATGATAGCCAAATCATAATTGCCATATTCGCATGTCTTGTATACTTGTATACACCAAAAACGTCTTGATTTGGAAAGGGTGCATTTTGGGCTATTTTTAATGGAGAGGTTACCGATTCTAAGTGTTACAATTTACTTAAAAGGACCTGTTTCAAAAATTTGGTAATAGATTCCCAAAAGAAATTGTACATTATATACAAACAAGCAAAATAACACTCTTGACTCAGAAATATATTGGAAATATTGTTTCGATTATCGATATTAATTAATCAAAATGGATAAAATTATAAAGCGTTGTAAGCCTTTTCATCGGTATTTTGGAAAACATGAGTATCACTTACATAGCGTTAAAAATACACAATCTAATGTATAAGTCTGAATGGCCCAGTGGTTAGCGCACAATATTTTTGATCTCAAAGGTCCTGGGTTCTAGTCCCGGCGAAGGCAATTTGTTTAATTTAACTTTTTTTCTTTATATAATATTTGTTTAAGATTATTTCAGATGTTTTTGCAGTAAAGACATGTAATGACAACTTTCAAAAATATGAACAATCTGTGAACAAGTTTTTGAGAAATGGACTCTGAAAAAAACTAAACCAAAAAACTTAACCAAACAAGATTCTGTGTTTGATAAACACACATGCCCACTGTTGATGCTGGATATCCCATTTCTTAGTCCAAATAAGGTCAAGGTCAAAGTGAGGTTGGGTGATGTGGGTGGATTGGGGATGGTCATAGCAACAATTGTGTAGTGTAAACTCAAGTGATTCTGTCTTTACATAATTCACATGTACTACAGCCCCTAAATTAGAGTCTTGTTGTCATTACATAATACACATGTACTACAGCCCATAAACTGGAGTCTTGTTGTCTTAACATAATACACATGTACTACAGCCCCTAAACTAGAGTCTTGTTGTCTTAACAAGATTCACATGTACTACAGCCCCTAAACACAAGTGATGCTGTCCTTACATAATTCACATGTACTTCATCCCCTAAACTCAAGCCATGCTGTCCTTACATAATTCACATGTTCTACAGCCCCTAAATTCAAGTGATGCTGTCTTTACATAATTCACATATACTTCAGCCCCTAAACTCAAGCCATGCTGTCTTAACATAATTCACATGTACTACAGCCGCAAAACTCAAGTGTTGCTGCCTTTACATAATTCACATGTACAACCGCCCTTAAACTCAAGTTATGATGTCTTAACATAATTCACATGTTCTACAGCCCTTAAACTCAAGTTATACTGTCTTAACATAATTCACATGTACTACAGCCCTTAAACTCAAGTTATGTCTTAACATAATTCACATGTACTACAGTCCCTAAACTCAAGTGATGCTGTCTTAACATAATTCACATGTACTACAGCCCCTAAACTCAAGTGATGCTGTCTTCACATAATTCACATGTACTACAGCCCCTAAACTCAAGTGTTGCTGCCTTTACATAATTCACATGTACTACAGCCCCTAAACTCAAGTGATGCTGTCTTTACATAATTCACATGTACTACAGCCCCGAAACTCAAGTGTTGCTGTCTTTACATAATTCACATGTACTACAGCCCCTCAACACAAGTTATGCTCTCTTTACATAATTCACATGTACTACAGCCCCTAATCTCAAGCGTTGCTGTCTTTAAATAATTCACATGAACTACATCCCCTAAACTCAAGTGATGCTGTCTTTACATAATTCACATGTACTACAGACCCTGAACTCAAGTTATGCTGTCTTTACATAATTCACGTGTACTACAGCCCTTAAACTCAAGTGCTGCTCATGACATAATTCACATGTACTACAGCCCCTAAACTCAAGTGATGCTGTCTTAACATAATTCACATGTACTACAGCCCTTAAACTCAAGTGTTACTGTCTTTACATAATTCACGTGTACTACAGCCCCTAAACTCAAGTGTTGCTGTCTTTACATAATTCACATGTTATACAGCCCCTAAACTCAGGCCATGCTGTCTTTACATAATTCACATGTTCTACAGCCCCTAAACTCAAGTGTTGCTGTCTTTACATAATTCACATGTACTACAGCCCCTCAACACAAGTTATGCTGTCTTTACATAATTCACATGTACTACAGCCCCTAAACTCAAGTGTTGCTGTCTTTACATAATTCACATGTACTACAGCCCCTAAACTCAAGTTATGCTGTCTTTACATAATTCACATGTACTACAGCCCCTAAACTCAAGTGATTCTGTCTTTACATAATTCACATGTACTACAGCCCCTAAACTCAAGCCTTGCTGTCTTTACATAATTCACATGTACTACAGCCCCTCAACACAAGTTATGCTGTCTTTACAAAATTCACATGTACTACAGCCCCTAAACTCAAGCCATGCTGTCTTTACATAATTCACATGTACTACAGCCCCTAAATTCAAGTCATGCTGTCTTTTCATAATTCACATGTACTACAGCCCCTAAACTCAAGCCATGCTGTCTTAACATAATTCACATGTACTACAGCCCCTAAACTCAAGTGATGCTGTCTTTACATAATTCACATGTACTACATCCCCTAAACTCAAGTGTTGCTGTCTTTACATAATTCACGTGTACTACAGCCCTTAAACTCAAGTGTTGCTGTCTTTACATAATTCACATGTACTACAGCCCCTAAACTCAAGTGATGCTGTCTTTACATAATTCACATGTACTACAGCCCCTAAACTCAAGTGATGCTCTCTTTACATAATTCACATGTACTACAGCCCTTAAACTCAAGTGTTGCTGTCTTTACATAATTCACATGTTCTACAGCCCCTAAACTCAAGTGATGCTGTCTTTACATAATTCACATGTACTACAGCCCCTAAACTCAAGTGTTGCTGTCTTTTCATAATTCACGTGTACTACAGCCCTTAAACTCAAGTGATGCTGTCTTTACATAATTCACATGTACCACATCCCCTAAACTCAAGTGATGCTGTCTTTACATAATTCACATGTACTACAGCCCTTAAACTCAAGTGATGCTGTCTTTACATAATTCACATGTACTACAGCCCCTAAACTCAAGTGATGCTGTCTTTACATAATTCACATGTACTACAGCCCCTAAACTCAAGTGTTGCTGTCTTTACATAATTCACGTGTACTACAGCCCTTAAACTCAAGTGTTGCTGTCTTTACATAATTCACATGTACTACAGCCCCTAAACTCAAGTGATGCTGTCTTAACATAATTCACATGTACTACAGCCCTTAAACTCAAGTGTTGCTGTCTTTACATAATTCACGTGTACTACAGCCCCTAAACTCAAGTGTTGCTGTCTTTACATAATTCACATGTTCTACAGCCCCTAAACTCAAGCCATGCTGTCTTTACATAATTCACATGTTCTACAGCCCCTAAACTCAAGTGTTGCTGTCTTTACATAATTCACATGTACTACAGCCCCTCAACACAAGTTATTCTGTCTTTACATAATTCACATGTACTACAGCCCTTAAACTCAAGTGTTGCTGTCTTTACATAATTCACATGTACTACAGCCCCTCAACTCAAGTGATGCTGTCTTTACATAATTCACGTGTACTACAGCCCCTAAACTCAAGTGTTGCTGTCTTTACATAATTCACATGTATTACAGCCCCTAAACTCAAGTGATGCTGTCTTTACATAATTCACATGTACTACAGCACTTAACTCAAGTGTTGCTGTCTTTACATAATTCACATTTACTACAGCCCCTCAACACAAGTTATGCTGTCTTTACATAATTCACATGTGCTACAGCCCCTAAACTCAAGTTATGCTGTCTTTACATAATTCACATGTACTACAGCCCCAAAACTCAAGTGTTGCTGTCTTTACATAATTCACATGTACTACAGCCCCTAAACTCAAGTGTTGCTGTCTTTACATAATTCACATGTACTACAGCCCCTAAACTCAAGTGTTGCTGTCTTTACATAGTATACATGTACTACAGCCCCTAAACTCAAGTTATGCTGTCTTTACATAATTCACGTGTACTACAGCCCCTAAACTCAAGTGATGCTGTCTTTACATAATTCAGGTGTACTACAGCACCTCAACACAAGTGATGCTGTCTTTACATAATTCACGTGTACTACAGCCCCTAAACTCAAGTGATGCTGTCTTTACATAATTCACGTGTACTACAGCCCCTAAACTCAAGTGATGCTGTCTTTACATAATTCACGTGTAGTACAGCCCCTAAACTCAAGTGATGCTGTCTTTACATAATTCACGTGTACGACAGCCCCTAAACTCAAGCCATGCTGTCTTAACATAATTCACATGTACTACAGACCCTAAACTCAAGTGATGCTGTCTTTACATAATTCACATGTACTACAGCCCCTCAACACAAGTTATGCTGTCTTTACTTAATTCACGTGTACTACAGCCCCTAAACTCAAGTGATGCTGTCTTTACATAATTCACATGTACTACAGCCCCTCAACACAAGTTATGCTGTCTTTACATAATTCACATGTACTACAGCCCCTCAAGACAAGTTATGCTGTCTTTACATAATTCACATGTACTACAGCCCCTAAACTCAAGTGTTGCTGTCTTTACATAATTCACATGTACTACAGCCCCTCAACACAAGTTATGCTGTCTTTACATAATTCACATGTACTACAGCCCCTAAACTCATGTTAGGCTGTCTTTACATAATTCACGTGTACTACAGCCCCTAAACTCAAGCCATGCTGTCTTTACATAATTCACATGTATTACAGCCCCTAAACTCAAGTGTTGCTGTCTTTACATAATTCACATGTACTACAGCCCCTGAACTCAAGTGTTGCTGTCTTTACATAATTCACATGTATTACAGCCCCTCAACACAAGTTATGCTGTCTTTACATAATTCACATGTATTACAGCCCCTCAACACAAGTTATGCTGTCTTTACATAATTCACCTGTACTACAGCCCCTAAACTCAAGTGTTGCTGTCTTTACATAATTCACATGTACTACAGCCCCTCAACACAAGTTATGCTGTCTTTACATAATTCACATGTATTACAGCCCCTCAACACAAGTTATGCTGTCTTTACATAATTCACGTGTACTACAGCCCCTAAACTCAAGTGATGCTGTCTTTACATAATTCACGTGTACTACAGCCCCTAAACTCAAGTGTTGCTGTCTTTACATAATTCACATGTACTACAGCCCCTCAACACAAGTTAAGCTGTCTTTACATAATTCACATGTACTACAGCCCCTAAACTCAAGTCATGCTGTCTTTACATAATTCGCATATACTACAGCCCCTAAACTCAAGTGATGCTGTCTTTACATAATTCGCATATACTACAGCCCCTAAACTCAAGTGATGCTGTCTTTACATAATTCACATGTACTACAGCCCCTAAACTCAAGTGTTGCTGTCTTTACATAATTCACATGTACTACAGCCCTTAAACTCAAGTGATGCTGTCTTTACATAATTCACATGTATTACAGCCCCTAAACTCAAGTGTTGCTGTCTTTACATAATTCACATGTATTACAGCCCCTAAACTCAAGTGTTGCTGTCTTTACAAAGTTCACATGTATTACAGCCCGTCAACACAAGTTATGCTGTCTTTACATAATTCACGTGTACTACAGCCCCAAAACTCAAGTGATGCTGTCTTTACATAATTCACATGTACTACAGTCCCTAAACTAAAGTGTTGCTGTCTTTACATAATTCACATGTACTACAGCCCCTCAACACAAGGTATGCTGTCTTTACATAATTCACATGTACTACAGCCCCTCAACTCAAGTGATGCTGTCTTTACATAATTCACATGTACTACAGCCCCAAAACTCAAGCCAAGCTGTCTTTACATAAATCACATGTACTACAGCCCCTAAACTCAAGTGTTGCTGTCTTTACATAATTCACATGTACTACAGCCCCTAAACTCAAGTGATGCTGCCTTTACATAATTCACATGTACTACAGCCCCTCAACTCAAGTGATGCTGTCTTTACATAATTCACATATACTACAGCCCCTAAACTCAAGTGTTGCTGTCTTTACATAATTCACATGTACTACAGCCCCAAAACTCAAGTGATGCAGTCTTTACATAATTCACATGTACTACAGCCCCTCAACTCAAGTGATGCTGTCTTTACATAATTCACATGTACTACAGCCCCTCAACACAAGTGTTGCTGTCTTTACATAATTCACGTGTACTACAGCCCCTCAACTCAAGTGATGCTGTCTTTACATAATTCACATGTACCACAGCCCCTCAACACAAGTGATGCTGTCTTTACATAATTCACGTGTACTACAGCCCCTCAACACAAGTGATGCTGTCTTTACATAATTCACATGTACTATAGCCCCTCAACACTAGTGATGCTGTCTTTACATAATTCACGTGTACTACAGCCCCTCAACACAAGTGATGCTGTCTTTACATAATTCGCGTGTACTACAGCCCCTCAACACAAGTGATGCTGTCTTTACATAATTCACGTGTACTACAGCCCCTCAACACAAGTGATGCTGTCTTTACATAATTCACGTGTACTACAACCCCTCATCTCAAGTGATGCTGTCTTTACATAATTCACATGTATTACAGCCCTTCAATTCAAGTGATGCTGTCTTTACATAATTCACATGTACTACAGCCCCTCAACTCAAGTGATGCTGTCTTTACATAATTCACATGTACTACAGCCCCTCAACTCAAGTGATGCTGTCTTTACATAATTCACATGAACTACAGCCCTTAAACTCAAGTGATGCTGTCTTTACATAATTCACATGTACTACAGCCCCTAAACTCAAGTGATGCTGTCTTTACATAATTCACATGTGCTACAGCCCCTAAACTCAAGTGATGCTGTCTTTACATAATTCACATGTACTACAGCCCCTCAACTCAAGTGATGCTGTCTTTACATAATTCACATGTACTACAGCCCCTCAACTAAAGTGATGTTGTCTTTACATAATTAACATGTACTACAGCCCCTCAACTCAAGTTATGCTGTCTTTACATAATTCACATGTACTACAGCCCCTCAACACAAGTGATGCTGTCTTTACATAATTCACATGAACTACAGCCCCTCAACACATGTGATGCTGTCTTTACATAATTCACGTGTACTACAGCCCCTAAACTCAAGTGATGCTGTCTTTACATAATTCACGTGTACTACAGCCCCTAAACTCATGTGATGCTGTCTTTACATAATTCACATGTACTACAGCCCCTCAACACAAGTGATGCTGTCTTTACATAATTCACGTGTACTACAGCCCCGCAACTCAAGTGATGCTGTCTTTACATAATTCACATGTACTACAGCCCCTCAACACAAGTGATGCTGTCTTTACATAATTCACATGTACTACAGCCCCTCAACACAAGTGATGCTGTCTTTACATAATTCACGTGTACTACAGCCCCTAAATTAGAGTATTGTTATCTTTACATAATTCACGTGTACTACAGCCCCTCAACACAAGTGATGCTGTCTTTACATAATTCACATGTACTACAGCCCCTAAACTCAAGTGATGCTGTCTTAACATAATTCACATGTACAACAGCCCCTAAACTCAAGTGATGCTGTCTTTACATAATTCACATGTTCTACAGCCCCTAAACTCAAGTGATGCTGTCTTTACTTAATTCACATGTACTACAGCCCCTAAATTAGAGTATTGTTGTCTTTACATAATTCACATGTACTACAGCCCCTAAACTCAAGTGTTGCTGTCTTTACAAAATTAACATGTTCTACAGCCCCTAAACTCAAGTGATGCTGTCTTTACTTAATTCACATGTACTACAGCCCCTAAATTAGAGTATTGTTGTCTTTACATAATTCACATGTACTACAGCCCCTAAACTCAAGTGTTGCTGTCTTTACATAATTCACATGTACTACAGCCCCTAAACTCAAGTGTTGCTGTCTTTACATAATTCACATGTATTAGAGCCCCTAAACTCAAGTGATGCTGTCTTTACATAATTCACATGTACTACATCCCCTAAACTCAAGTGATGCTGTCTTTTCATAATTCACATGTATTACATCCCCTAAACTCAAGTGATGCTGTCTTTACATAATTCACATGTACTACCGCCCCTAAACTCAAGTGATGCTGTCTTTACATAATTCACATGTACTACAGCCCCTAAACTCAAGTGTTGCTGTCTTTACATAATTCACGTGTACTACAGCCCCTAAACTCAAGTGTTGCTGTCTTTATATAATTCACATGTACTACATCCCCTAAACTCAAGTGATGCTTTCTTTACATAATTCACATGTATTACAGCCCCTAAACTCAATGATGCTGTCTTTACATAATTCACATGTACTACAGCCCCTCAACACAAGTGATGCTGTCTTTACAGAATTCACATGTACTACAGCCCCTAAACTCAAGCGTTGCTGTCTTTACATAATTCACATGTTCTACAACCCCTAAACTCAAGTGATGCTGTCTTAACATAATTCACATATGCTACAGCCCCTAAACTCAAGTGATGCTGTCTTAACACAATTCACGTGTTCTACAGCACCTAAACTCAAGTGATGCTGTCTTTACATAATTCACATGTAATACAGTCCCTAATCTCAAGTGATGCTGTCTTTACATAATTCACATGTACTACAGCCCCTAAACTCAAGTGTTGCTGTCTTTACATAATTCACATGTATTACAGCCCCTATACTCAAGTGATGCTGTCTTTACATAATTCACATGTACTACAGCCCCTAAACTCAAGTGATGCTGTCTTTACATAATTCAAATGTATTACAGCCCCTAAACTCAAGTGATGCTGTCTTTACATAATTCACATGTATTACAGCCCCTAAAGTCAAGTGTTGCTGTCTTTACATAATTCACATGTACTACAGCCCCTAAACTCGAGCGTTGCTGTCTTTACATAATTCACATGTACTACAGCCCCTAAACTTGAGTTGTGCTGCTGTCTTTACATAATTTACATGAACTACAGCCCCTAAACTGGAGTTGTGCTGTCTTTACATATTTCGCATGTACTACAGCCCCTAAACTCAAGTGATGCTGTCCTTACATAATTCACATGTACTACAGCCCCTAAACTCAAGTGATGCTGTCTTTACATAATTCACATGTACTGCAGCCCCTAAACTCAAGTGATGCTGTCTTTTCATAGTTAACATGTACTACAGCCCCTAAACTCAACTGATTCTGTCTTTACATAATTCACATGTACTACAGCCCCTAAATTAGAGTCTTGCTGTCTTTACATAATACACATGTAATACAGCCCTTAAACTCAAGTTATGCTGTCTTAACATAATTCACATGTTCTACAGCCCTTAAACTCAAGTGATGCTGCCTTTACATAATTCACATGTACTACAGCCCCTAAACTCAAGTGATGCTGTCTTTACATAATTCACATGTACTACAGCCCCTAAATTAGAGTATTGTTGTCTTTACATAATTCACATGTAATACAGCCCCTAAACTCAAGTGTTGCTGTCATTACATAATTCACATGTACTACAGCCCCTAAACTCAAGTGTTGCTGTCTTTACATAATTCGCATGTTCTACAGCCCTTAAACTCAAGTGATGCTGTCTTTACATAATTCACATGTAATACAGCCCCTAAACTCAAGTGATGCTGTCTTTACATAATTCACATATAATACAGTCCCTAAATTCAAGTGATGCTGTCTTTACATAATTCACATGTAATACAGCCCCTAAACTCAAGTGTTGCTGTCTTTACATAATTCACGTGTTCTACAGCCCCTAAACTCAAGTGTTGCTGTCTTTACGTAATTCACGTGTTCTACAGCCCCTAAACTCAAGTGTTGCTGTCTTTACATAATTCACATGCTCTACTGCCCCAAAACTCAAGTTATGCTGTCTTAACATAATTCACATGTTCTACAGCCCCTAAACTGGAGTTGTGCTGTCTTAACATAATTCACATGTTATACAGCCCCTAAACTCAAGTTATGCTGTCTTAACATAATTTACATGTTCTACAGCCCTTAAACTCAAGTGATGCTGTCTTAACACAATTCACGTGTTCTACAGCCCCTAAACTCAAGTGATGCTGTCTTAACATAATTCACATGTTCTACAACCCCTAAACTCAAGTGATGCTGTCTTAACATAATTCACATATGCTACAGCCCCTAAACTCAAGTGATGCTGTCTTAACACAATTCACGTGTTCTACAGCCCCTAAACTCAAGTGATGCTGTCTTTACATAATTCACATGTTATACAGTCCCTAATCTCAAGTGATGCTGTCTTTACATAATTCACATGTACTACAGCCCCTAAACTCAAGTGTTGCTTTCTTTACATAATTCACATGTATTACAGCCCCTATACTCAAGTGATGCTGTCTTTACATAATTCACATGTACTACAGCCCCTAAACTCAAGTGATGCTGTCTTTACATAATTCACATGTATTACAGCCCCTAAACTCAAGTGATGCTGTCTTTACATAATTCACATGTATTACAGCCCCTAAACTCAAGTGTTGCTGTCTTTACATAATTCACATGTACTACAGTCCCTAAACTAAAGTGTTGCTGTCTTTACATAATTCACATGTACTACAGCCCCTCAACACAAGGTATGCTGTCTTTACATAATTCACATGTACTACAGCCCCTCAACTCAAGTGATGCTGTCTTTACATAATTCACATGTACTACAGCCCCAAAACTCAAGCCAAGCTGTCTTTACATAAATCACATGTACTACAGCCCCTAAACTCAAGTGTTGCTGTCTTTACATAATTCACATGTACTACAGCCCCTAAACTCAAGTGATGCTGCCTTTACATAATTCACATGTACTACAGCCCCTCAACTCAAGTGATGCTGTCTTTACATAATTCACATATACTACAGCCCCTAAACTCAAGTGTTGCTGTCTTTACATAATTCACATGTACTACAGCCCCAAAACTCAAGTGATGCAGTCTTTACATAATTCACATGTACTACAGCCCCTCAACTCAAGTGATGCTGTCTTTACATAATTCACATATACTACAGCCCCTCAACACAAGTGTTGCTGTCTTTACATAATTCACGTGTACTACAGCCCCTCAACTCAAGTGATGCTGTCTTTACATAATTCACATGTACCACAGCCCCTCAACACAAGTGATGCTGTCTTTACATAATTCACGTGTACTACAGCCCCTCAACACAAGTGATGCTGTCTTTACATAATTCACATGTACTATAGCCCCTCAACACTAGTGATGCTGTCTTTACATAATTCACGTGTACTACAGCCCCTCAACACAAGTGATGCTGTCTTTACATAATTCGCGTGTACTACAGCCCCTCAACACAAGTGATGCTGTCTTTACATAATTCACGTGTACTACAGCCCCTCAACACAAGTGATGCTGTCTTTACATAATTCACGTGTACTACAACCCCTCATCTCAAGTGATGCTGTCTTTACATAATTCACATGTATTACAGCCCTTCAATTCAAGTGATGCTGTCTTTACATAATTCACATGTACTACAGCCCCTCAACTCAAGTGATGCTGTCTTTACATAATTCACATGTACTACAGCCCCTCAACTCAAGTGATGCTGTCTTTACATAATTCACATGAACTACAGCCCTTAAACTCAAGTGATGCTGTCTTTACATAATTCACATGTACTACAGCCCCTAAACTCAAGTGATGCTGTCTTTACATAATTCACATGTGCTACAGCCCCTAAACTCAAGTGATGCTGTCTTTACATAATTCACATGTACTACAGCCCCTCAACTCAAGTGATGCTGTCTTTACATAATTCACATGTACTACAGCCCCTCAACTAAAGTGATGTTGTCTTTACATAATTAACATGTACTACAGCCCCTCAACTCAAGTTATGCTGTCTTTACATAATTCACATGTACTACAGCCCCTCAACACAAGTGATGCTGTCTTTACATAATTCACATGAACTACAGCCCCTCAACACATGTGATGCTGTCTTTACATAATTCACGTGTACTACAGCCCCTAAACTCAAGTGATGCTGTCTTTACATAATTCACGTGTACTACAGCCCCTAAACTCATGTGATGCTGTCTTTACATAATTCACATGTACTACAGCCCCTCAACACAAGTGATGCTGTCTTTACATAATTCACGTGTACTACAGCCCCGCAACTCAAGTGATGCTGTCTTTACATAATTCACATGTACTACAGCCCCTCAACACAAGTGATGCTGTCTTTACATAATTCACATGTACTACAGCCCCTCAACACAAGTGATGCTGTCTTTACATAATTCACGTGTACTACAGCCCCTAAATTAGAGTATTGTTATCTTTACATAATTCACGTGTACTACAGCCCCTCAACACAAGTGATGCTGTCTTTACATAATTCACATGTACTACAGCCCCTAAACTCAAGTGATGCTGTCTTAACATAATTCACATGTACAACAGCCCCTAAACTCAAGTGATGCTGTCTTTACATAATTCACATGTTCTACAGCCCCTAAACTCAAGTGATGCTGTCTTTACTTAATTCACATGTACTACAGCCCCTAAATTAGAGTATTGTTGTCTTTACATAATTCACATGTACAACAGCCCCTAAACTCAAGTGTTGCTGTCTTTACAAAATTAACATGTTCTACAGCCCCTAAACTCAAGTGATGCTGTCTTTACTTAATTCACATGTACTACAGCCCCTAAATTAGAGTATTGTTGTCTTTACATAATTCACATGTACTACAGCCCCTAAACTCAAGTGTTGCTGTCTTTACATAATTCACATGTACTACAGCCCCTAAACTCAAGTGTTGCTGTCTTTACATAATTCACATGTATTAGAGCCCCTAAACTCAAGTGATGCTGTCTTTACATAATTCACATGTACTACATCCCCTAAACTCAAGTGATGCTGTCTTTTCATAATTCACATGTATTACATCCCCTAAACTCAAGTGATGCTGTCTTTACATAATTCACATGTACTACCGCCCCTAAACTCAAGTGATGCTGTCTTTACATAATTCACATGTACTACAGCCCCTAAACTCAAGTGTTGCTGTCTTTACATAATTCACGTGTACTACAGCCCCTAAACTCAAGTGTTGCTGTCTTTATATAATTCACATGTACTACATCCCCTAAACTCAAGTGATGCTTTCTTTACATAATTCACATGTATTACAGCCCCTAAACTCAATGATGCTGTCTTTACATAATTCACATGTACTACAGCCCCTCAACACAAGTGATGCTGTCTTTACAGAATTCACATGTACTACAGCCCCTAAACTCAAGCGTTGCTGTCTTTACATAATTCACATGTTCTACAACCCCTAAACTCAAGTGATGCTGTCTTAACATAATTCACATATGCTACAGCCCCTAAACTCAAGTGATGCTGTCTTAACACAATTCACGTGTTCTACAGCACCTAAACTCAAGTGATGCTGTCTTTACATAATTCACATGTAATACAGTCCCTAATCTCAAGTGATGCTGTCTTTACATAATTCACATGTACTACAGCCCCTAAACTCAAGTGTTGCTGTCTTTACATAATTCACATGTATTACAGCCCCTATACTCAAGTGATGCTGTCTTTACATAATTCACATGTACTACAGCCCCTAAACTCAAGTGATGCTGTCTTTACATAATTCAAATGTATTACAGCCCCTAAACTCAAGTGATGCTGTCTTTACATAATTCACATGTATTACAGCCCCTAAAGTCAAGTGTTGCTGTCTTTACATAATTCACATGTACTACAGCCCCTAAACTCGAGCGTTGCTGTCTTTACATAATTCACATGTACTACAGCCCCTAAACTTGAGTTGTGCTGCTGTCTTTACATAATTTACATGAACTACAGCCCCTAAACTGGAGTTGTGCTGTCTTTACATATTTCGCATGTACTACAGCCCCTAAACTCAAGTGATGCTGTCCTTACATAATTCACATGTACTACAGCCCCTAAACTCAAGTGATGCTGTCTTTACATAATTCACATGTACTGCAGCCCCTAAACTCAAGTGATGCTGTCTTTTCATAGTTAACATGTACTACAGCCCCTAAACTCAACTGATTCTGTCTTTACATAATTCACATGTACTACAGCCCCTAAATTAGAGTCTTGCTGTCTTTACATAATACACATGTAATACAGCCCTTAAACTCAAGTTATGCTGTCTTAACATAATTCACATGTTCTACAGCCCTTAAACTCAAGTGATGCTGCCTTTACATAATTCACATGTACTACAGCCCCTAAACTCAAGTGATGCTGTCTTTACATAATTCACATGTACTACAGCCCCTAAATTAGAGTATTGTTGTCTTTACATAATTCACATGTAATACAGCCCCTAAACTCAAGTGTTGCTGTCATTACATAATTCACATGTACTACAGCCCCTAAACTCAAGTGTTGCTGTCTTTACATAATTCGCATGTTCTACAGCCCTTAAACTCAAGTGATGCTGTCTTTACATAATTCACATGTAATACAGCCCCTAAACTCAAGTGATGCTGTCTTTACATAATTCACATATAATACAGTCCCTAAATTCAAGTGATGCTGTCTTTACATAATTCACATGTAATACAGCCCCTAAACTCAAGTGTTGCTGTCTTTACATAATTCACGTGTTCTACAGCCCCTAAACTCAAGTGTTGCTGTCTTTACGTAATTCACGTGTTCTACAGCCCCTAAACTCAAGTGTTGCTGTCTTTACATAATTCACATGCTCTACTGCCCCAAAACTCAAGTTATGCTGTCTTAACATAATTCACATGTTCTACAGCCCCTAAACTGGAGTTGTGCTGTCTTAACATAATTCACATGTTATACAGCCCCTAAACTCAAGTTATGCTGTCTTAACATAATTCACATGTTCTACAGCCCTTAAACTCAAGTGATGCTGTCTTAACACAATTCACGTGTTCTACAGCCCCTAAACTCAAGTGATGCTGTCTTAACATAATTCACATGTTCTACAACCCCTAAACTCAAGTGATGCTGTCTTAACATAATTCACATATGCTACAGCCCCTAAACTCAAGTGATGCTGTCTTAACACAATTCACGTGTTCTACAGCCCCTAAACTCAAGTGATGCTGTCTTTACATAATTCACATGTTATACAGTCCCTAATCTCAAGTGATGCTGTCTTTACATAATTCACATGTACTACAGCCCCTAAACTCAAGTGTTGCTTTCTTTACATAATTCACATGTATTACAGCCCCTATACTCAAGTGATGCTGTCTTTACATAATTCACATGTACTACAGCCCCTAAACTCAAGTGATGCTGTCTTTACATAATTCACATGTATTACAGCCCCTAAACTCAAGTGATGCTGTCTTTACATAATTCACATGTATTACAGCCCCTAAACTCAAGTGTTGCTGTCTTTACATAATTCACATGTACTACAGCCCCTAAACTCAAGCGTTGCTGTCTTTACATAATTCACATGTACTACAGCCCCTAAACTTGAGTTGTGCTGCTGTCTTTACATAATTCACATGAACTACAGCCCCTAAACTGGAGTTGTGCTGTCTTTACATATTTCGCATGTACTACAGCCCCTAAACTCAAGTGATGCTGTCCTTACATAATTCACATGTACTACAGCCCCTAAACTCAAGTGATGCTGTCTTTACATAATTCACATGTACTGCAGCCCCTAAACTCAAGTGATGCTGTCTTTTCATAATTAACATGTACTACAGCCCCTAAACTCAACTGATTCTGTCTTTACATAATTCGCATGTACTACAGCCCCTAAATTAGAGTCTTGCTGTCTTTACATAATACACATGTAATACAGCCCTTAAACTCAAGTTATGCTGTCTTAACATAATTCACATGTTCTACAGCCCTTAAACTCAAGTGATGCTGCCTTTACATAATTCACATGTACTACAGCCCCTAAACTCAAGTGATGATGTCTTAACATAATTCACGTTCTACAGCCCTTAAACTCAAGTTATGCTCTCTTTACATAATTCTCATGTTCTACAGCCCTTAAACTTGAGTCTTGCCATTTTAACATAATTCACATATTTAACTGTTTCTGGTTCTGCATATTGATTTGCCCAATGTGGACATATGACAATATGGCCCTTAAACCATGGGCCCTCTCATCAGTCTTTCCAAGGCCCTAATAATGGGAAGTTGTGCACTCTGTGTTTGCATTTTTAGGCACTTCTTACAAGTTGAGGAAAAATATTTACTGCAAATGAACTCTTAAATGCTATGTGTTTTCTTTGTTCAACGTGAATCAACTTGATTATCATCAAATAAATCCTATGGTCAGATGTTGAACTTCAAAGCCAACAAATGCAGCAGTTTAAACTTAAATTTTAACTAAGGCAAAAAAAAATAAAAATCCGTTTCTGATTTCCTGCCCAAAAATATAAGGTCGGTAGGTCGGGATTTTTTAATTATTTTTTTATGATGGGAGAATTATTTTTGGACCAAAAATATTAAGGGTCGGCAGCAAAAGTAAAGGGTCGGTCATGAGACCAGAAACTGGACTATTTTTGGGGGGCCTAAGTAACATTTACTTACATTGGAGCATATTTCAATGCAACAGGTAGATACTCATCAACATTGCAAATGCATCTTGCTTGTCTGTCTAATATGTGAAATAAACAACAATTGTTTGTCTTATTTTTACATGACCATGTTAACTTTTACTACTTTTTGATTTTGAACAGTTTTAAGAACCTGTGTGTCACAAAACATGCAGTACTCAATCAAAGCAAACTCAATTGATTTACCTGAAAATCAGATGGGAGCATTTGAAGTTTTACGTGTAAATGAAAATTATGAAAATGCTGCCCTCAGAAACTATTCTGTCACTAACCTGACAGATATGCATTATCTTCCTTAAAATGTCAGATCTGATGACAACTCCATATTCCACTCTTGAAACTGCACATTTCCAAAAGGACTATTTATATCTCAACAAATGAAGTTTGCTCTCTTAATTACATCTGGCCGATATTCAATTTGTAGACAATATGCAGATAATATATATGTTAGTGTTGCAGACCACAAACAATTAAACCTTTCAACATACTCCAAAAACAGCCATGATGTGTCAATCATGAACTTGTTGTTTGATACTTATGGCACTGCAAAATCAAAATTATCTTTTAACTTTCAAGGGCATGAATGTTTGCTCTGACTTTGGCTGAAAGGGGACCATCTGACCTTCTATTTTTCATCCTGAGATCCAAATGCCTAGTGTTTATTAGGAGATTTTTTTTTTTCTTTGGGTGGGTTCTATGAAAGAACATGTTTTTAGTCACCGAAAGAAAGGGTATTGTACATAAAATCTTTGTGGTGACAAATTTCCGAAAACCGTACATGGAAATGTGAATCTATTTTCATGATATGTCTTCAAAGTTTATGGATAATAAGTTAAGAACCATTAAATTATGGTTAAAAAAATTTATCCCATTCAAATACGTGTCAATAATGAACTTATTATTTTCTCTGCTACATCTGAATCCAACTAGTATTATTTGTGCGTTATTAGCAAACACCTTTTTTGTCTAAATCATTATCTACATGTAGCTATTTTGTTTAAATTTTTCCCTTTTTATCCACAAATTTTACCTCATGTGCCTTGATTCAAAGTCCTGTGTGTTAGTATTTATTACATGTACCTATTCGAATTATGACCATTTTCAATCAACCAATAATTAACAAGCTATTGGTATTTTTCGCAACAATTATGATCTTGTAGTTGTTTAATGGATGTGACAAGAGTAATGAACATGTTTAGGAGATACAGTTGATGATACCATGCAGGGGTCTCGATCTCCGTATTTTTATGCCGAAATTCGGCATCATTCCCCCAACGAAAAACTATATATTTTTCCCCCATTTCAGACCAAAATTCCCCCTAAATGAACTGCCATCAAATTTGTTTTCGCTTTGTTTGTGGGAGTAATTTTCGGGGATCAAATTTACTTAAGCACCGTTACACACGGTTAACAATAAAATCGAAAGAACACCACATGGTCATGTTAAATGACCGTTTTGACTTGTCTGGTTCCCGATTATTTGTGCTTTTATAATACAACTTCATTTATATACGGTTAACTGCTTGCTTATTTTCCGGGAACCGTAATTTATGTTTTGGGAAAATGGCTTCTGCTACACAGTAATCAAAACAGGTAAAGCAAAAAGGCACATATACCGTGTCTTACAGTCGAAAACACAGTTTATTACTTATTAGAATTAGTATAAGTAGTTTAACAAAATTAATTAAGGTTAAACATTGGAAGTTAAAAAAACGATTTTATTTAACTTCCAATTTTTAACCTCAATTGAAGTGAAAAACTATTAGATTGCTTGAAAAATTATCTGTTGCACTGCTCCATCTTATAATGGTCAAGTGGTAGACCGTAGATGGTTAAAATTTGACTAGTTAATATAATATTCAATTTATTGATAATTTTCATGAGTAAAGTTGTCAGGTAAAGAGGTAGACTAAATAAAGTAATTTGAAAAATTTATATAATAGTTTTTATTTTTGACTCGTTGGCTAAGTAGAAATTTCCCCTTCTGTGTAAAACTACGCTAAAATTCCCCCGCCTGAGGGTACAGGTACTCTTCCCCCAAACCAGAGAGAGACCCCTGCCATGATTTACGTCGAAACCCATTCCTTGTAAAAAAAAAAATCACTTGAGAACTGGTTCGACCCAGGGAATTTTACTGTAATTTTATGTACCTTCCATTGTTTCAATGTTTGCACCTGCTGTAACTAGAACTGCCACAAGAGTCTGGAAACCGTGACCTTTATTTTATGATGTTACGCCTGTGAATATGTCAAGCCTTATTTTAGTCATTGTCATAAAACAGTGTTTTAGGAAATTGAAGTCGAGAAAAGGCCAGAACTCTTGTCAATATTTAGTGGTTTGTAACCAAAGTCAAACTTGATCTGTATTTTATGATGTTACACATGTATACCAAAAATTATTTGAATATGTCAAGCCTTTCTAGAATTATCCTCCCGAAACCATATTTTTAGGGATTTAAGTCGAAATGCGGCCATAACTCAGTCAACATTTAGTGGTTTGTAACCAAATTCGAACTTGATGTGTATTTTATGAAGTTCCACGTGTACCAAAATTTAATTGATTATGTCAAGCCTTTCTTGATTTATAGTCCGGAAACCCGTGTATTTAGGGAATTAAAAGTCGAAACGGGCCATAACTCTGTCAACATTTAGTGGTTTGTAACCAAAGTCAAACTTGACCTGTATTTTATGATGTTACACAATTACACATTTATTTGAATACGTCAAGCCTTTCTTGAGTTATCGTCCGGCAACTATGAAAACCCACAGACCTACGGACCCGACAAGCTCACTCCTATATACCCACCCCATCAATTTTGTTTGTGGAGGAATAACAAAAAAAGTTAATATCCTCATACTGCTACTCTAATTTCCTTTGAACTTTTTTTATCTCTGCAACATGATTTCAGTCATTAGATAAAAGCTGAAAATCAATTTATCACGTATATAAACCTGGTTGAAAATTGAAAAATAATAATTTCAGTTGTTTACCAAGTATGTGTCATGTTTTATGTTAAAATCACTCATTTCAAGTTAGGTGATTTGTAAATCTTTTTAAATAGATGATAACCAAGTATGAGCCTTGTTTGAAAATTGTAAATCCAAAATTTCAATTATCAAATTCCATGTTATTTTGTAAACAATTTGGATGTTAGTACATTTTACTAAAATAACTTTGTTAATACGACTACATGTATTAATTTCTGGGCAACAGTGTTTAAATGCAATGTATCAGTAGTTTAGCACCAAATAATAATTCAATTTGGCATGTTTTGCATTAGTGCTGTTCTAAATTGTCTGTTTTTTACTTTGTACCACACACATGTTAATGAAGAAAGTGTAATGTTCAATGTTACAGTTAAACTTATAGTATTACAGATTTAAAAATAAACAGTTGTTCTTAGCATAACCCTATTTATAATATTAATATTATATATAATGTAATGGCCTTTGAAAATATACTTTTTAAAATAGTGAACTTGTAAATTATGATCATTGTTATACATGCTGCTGTCATTGTTAGACCTGCCGCTGTCATTGTTAGACCTGCTGCTGTCATTCTTAGACCTGCCGCTGTCATTGTTAGACCTGCTGCTGTCATTGTTAGACCTGCTGCTGTCATTGTTAGACCTGCTGCTGTCATTGTTAGACCTGCTGCTGTCATTGTTAGACCTGCTGCTGTCATTGTTATACCTGATGCTGTCATTGTTAGACCTGCTGCTGTCATTGTTAGACCTGCTGCTGTCATTGTTAGACCTGCTGCTGTCATTGTTAGACCTGCTGCTGTCATTGTTAGACCTGCTGCTGTCATTGTTAGACCTGCTGCTGTCATTGTTAGACCTGCACCTGTCATTGTTATACATGCTGCTGTCATTGTTATACATGCTGCTGTCATTGTTATACATGCTGCTGTCATTGTTATACATGCTGCTGTCATTGTTATACATGCTGCTGTCATTGTTATACATGCTGCTGTCATTGTTATACACGCTGCTGTCATTGTTATACATGCTGGTGTCATTGTTATACATGCTGCTGTCATTGTTAGACATGCTGCTGTCATTGTTTGACCTGCTGCTGTCATTGTTAGACCTGCTGCTGTCATTATTAGACCTGCCGCTGTCATTGTTAGACCTGCTGGTCATTGTTAGACCTGCCGGTCATTGTTAGACCTGCTGCTGTCATTGCTATACATGCTGCTGTCATTGTTAGACCTGCTGCTGTCATTGTTAGACCTGCCGCTGTCATTGTTCGACCTGCCGCTGTCATTGTTAGACCTGCTGCTCTCATTGTTACACCTGCTGCTGTCATTGTTAGACCTGCTGCTGTCATTGTTAGACCTGCTGCTGTCATTGTTAGACCTGCTGCTGTCATTGTTAGACCTGCTGCTGTCATTGTTATACATGCTGCTGTCATTGTTATACATGCTGCTGTCATTGTTATACATGCTGCTGTCATTGTTAGACCTACCTCTGTCATTGTTAGACCTGCTGGTCTCATCGTTAGACCTGCTGCTGTCATTGTTAGACCTGCTGCTGTCATTGTTAGACCTTCCGGTCATTGTTAGATCTGCTGCTGTCATTGTTAGACCTGCTGCTGTCATTGTTAGACCTACCGCTGTCATTGTTAGACCTACCGCTGTCATTGTTAGACCTGACGCTGTCATTGTTAGACCTGCTGCTGTCAGTGTTAGACCTGCTGCTGTCATTGTTATACATGCTGCTGTCACTGTTATACATGCTGCTGTCAATGTTAAACCTGCTGCTCTCATTGTTAGACCTGCTGCTGTCATTGTTAGACCTGCTGCTGTCATTGTTAGACCTTCCGGTCATTGTTAGATCTGCTGCTGTCATTGTTATACATGCTGCTGTCATTGTTATACATGCTGCTGTCATTGTTATACATGCTGCTGTCATTGTTAGACCTGCTGCTGTCATTGTTAGACATGCTGCTGTCATTGTTAGACCTGCTGCTGTCATTGTTAGACCTGCTGCTGTCATTGTTAGACCTGCTGCTGTCATTGTTAGACCTGCTGCTGTCATTGTTATACCTGCAGCTGTCATTGTTATACATACTGCAGTCATTGTTAGACCTGCTGCTGTCATTTTTATACATGCTCCTGTCATTGTTATACATGCTGCTGTCATTGTTATACATGCTGCTGTCATTGTTATACCTGCTGCTGTCATTGTTATACATGCTGCTGTCATTGTTAGACCTGCTGCTGTCATTGTTATACATGCTGCTGTCATTGTTAGACCTGCTGCTGTCATTGTTAGTCCTGCTGCTGTCATTGTTAGACCTGCCGCTGTCATTGTTAGACCTGCGGCTGTCATTGTTAGACCTGCTGCTGTCATTGTTAGACATGCTTCAATCATTGTTAGACCTGCTGCTGTCATTGTTAGACCTGCTGCTGTCATTGTTAGACCTGCTGCTGTCATTGTTAGACCTGCTGCTGTCATTGTTAGACCTGCTGCTGTCATTATTAGACCTGCTGCTGTCATTGTTATACATGCTGCTGTCATTGTTAGACCTGCTGCTGTCATTGTTAGACCTGCTGCTGTCATTGTTAGACCTACTGCTGTCATTGTTAGACCTGCTGCTGTCATTGTTAGACCTGCTGCTGTCATTGTTAGACCTGCTGCAGTCATTGTTAGACCTGCCGTTGTCTGTTTTTAAATTTGTACCAGACACATGTTAATGAAGAAAGTGTAATGTTCAATGTTACCGTTAAACTTAGAGTATTACAAAATAAAAACTAAATAGTTGTTCTTAGCAATACCATAGTTATAATATTAAAATTATATATTTTAATGGCCTTAGAAAAGAAACTTGTCAAAATAGTGAATTTGTTAATTATGATCATTGTTAGACCTGCTGCTGTCATTGTTAGACCTGCTGCTGTCAGTGTTAGACCTGCCGCTGTCATTGTTAGATCTGATGCTGTCATTGTTAGACCTGATGCTGTCATTGTTAGACCTGCTGCTGTCATTGTTAGACCTGCCGCTGTCATTGTTAGACCTGCTGCTGTCAGTCTTAGACCTGCCGCTGTCATAGTTAGATCTGATGCTGTCATTGTTAGAACTGCTGCTGTCATTGTTAGACCTGCTGCTATCAGTGTTAGACCTGCCGCTGTCATTGTTAGATCTGATGCTGTCATTGTTAGACCTGATGCTGTCATTGTTAGACCTGCCGCTGTCATTGTTAGACCTGCTGCTGTCATTGTTAGACCTGCCACTGTCATTGTTAGACCTGCTGCTGTCATTGTTAGACCTGCTGCTGTCATTGTTAGACCTGTTGCTGTCATTGTTAGACCTGCTGCTGTCATTGTTAGACCTGATGCTGTCATTGTTAGACCTGCTGATGTCATTGTTAGACCTGATGCTGTCATTGTTAGACCTGCTGCTGTCATTGTTAGACCTGCCGCTGTCAGTGTTAGACCTGCTGCTGTCATTGTTAGACCTGCCGCTGTCATTGTTAGACCTGATGCTGTCATTGTTAGACCTGCCGCTGTCATTGTTAGACCAGCCGCTGTCATTGTTAGACCTGATGCTGTCATTGTTAGACCTGATGCTGTCATTGTAAGACCTGCTGCTGTCATTGTTAGACCTGCTGCTGTCATTGTTAGACCTGCTGCTGTCATTGTTAGACCTGCCGGTCATTGTTATACATGCTGCTGTCATTGTTAGACCTGCTGCTGTCATTGTTAGACCTGCTGCTGTCATTGTTAGACCTACCGCTGTCATTGTTAGACCTGCCCTTGTCTGTTTTTAAATTTGTACCAGACACATGTTAATGAAGAAAGTGAAATTTTCAATGTTACCGTTAAACTTAGAGTATTACAGAATAAAAAATAAACAATTGTTCTTAGCAATACCATAGTTATAATATTGGAATTATATAGTTTAATGGCCTTTGAAAAGAGACTTTTCAAAAAAGTGAACTTGTTACTTATGATCAGTGTTAGACCTGCTGCTGTCATTGTTAGATCTGCAGCTGTCATTGTTATACATGCTGCTGTCATTGTTAGACCTGATGCTGTCATTGTTAGACCTACCGCTGTCAATGTTAGACCTGCTGCTGTCATTGTTATACATGCTGCTGTCATTGTTAGACCTACCGCTGTAATTGTTAGACCTGCTGCTGTCATTGTTAGACCTTCTGCTGTCATTGTTAGACCTGCTGCTGTCATTGTTAGACCTACCGCTGTCATTGTTAGACCTACCGCTGTCATTGTTAGACCTGACGCTGTCATTGTTAGACCTGCTGCTGTCAGTGTTAGACCTGCTGCTGTCATTGTTAGACCTGCTGCTGTCAATGTTAGACCTACCGCTGTCATTGTTAGACCTACCGCTCTCATTGTTAGACCTACCGTTGTCATTGTTAGACCTACCGCTGTCATTGTTAGACCTACCGCTGTCATTGTTAGACCTACCGCTGTCATTGTTAGACCTACCACTGTCATTGTTAGACCTGCTGCTGTCATTGTTAGACCTGCCGGTCATTGTTAGACCTGCCAATGTCATTGTTAGACCTGCTGCTGTCATTGTTATACATGCTGCTGTCATTGTTAGACCTGCTGCTGTCAATGTTAGACCTGCTGCTGTCATTGTTATACATGCTGCTGTCATTGTTAGACCTGCTGCTGTCATTGTTAGTCCTGCTGCTGTCATTGTTAGACCTGCCGCTGTCATTGTTAGACCTGCGGCTGTCATTGTTAGACCTGCTGCTGTCATTGTTAGACATGCTGCTGTCAATGTTAGACCTGCTGCTGTCATTGTTATACATGCTGCTGTCATTGTTAGACCTGCACCTGTCATTGTTATACATGCTGCTGTCATTGTTATACATGCTGATGTCATTGTTATACATGCTGCTGTCATTGTTATACATGCTGTTTTCATTGTTATACATGCTGCTGTCATTGTTAGACCTGCTGCTGTCATTGTTAGACCTGCTGCTGTCATTGTTAGACCTGCTGCTGTCATTATTAGACCTGCCGCTGTCATTGTTAGACCTGCTGGTCATTGTTAGACCTGCCGGTCATTGTTAGACCTGCTGCTGTCATTGCTATACATGCTGCTGTCATTGTTAGACCTGCTGCTGTCATTGTTAGACCTGCCGCTGTCATTGTTCGACCTGCCGCTGTCATTGTTAGACCTGCTGCTCTCATTGTTACACCTGCTGCTGTCATTGTTAGACCTGCTGCTGTCATTGTTAGACCTGCTGCTGTCATTGTTAGACCTGCTGCTGTCATTGTTAGACCTGCTGCTGTCATTGTTAGACCTGCTGCTGTCATTATTAGACCTGCCGCTGTCATTGTTAGACCTGCTGCTGTCATTGTAAGACCTGCTGCTGTCATTGTTAGACCTGCTGCTGTCATTGTTAGACCTGCTGCTGTCATTGTTACACCTGCTGCTGTCATTATTAGACCTGCCGCTGTCATTGTTAGACCTGCTGCTGTCATTATTAGACCTGCTGCTGTCATTGTTAGACCTGCCTGTCATTGTTAGACCTTCTGCTGTCATTGCTATACATGCTGCTGTCATTGTTAGACCTGCTGCTGTCATTGTTAGACCTGCACCTGTCATTGTTATACATGCTGCTGTCATTGTTAGACCTGCTGCTGTCATTGCTATACATGCTGCTGTCATTGTTAGACCTGCTGCTGTCATTGTTAGACCTGCCGCTGTCATTGTTCGACCTGCCGCTGTCATTGTTAGACCTGCTGCTCTCATTGTTACACCTGCTGCTGTCATTGTTAGACCTGCTGCTGTCATTGTTAGACCTGCTGCTGTCATTGTTAGACCTGCTGCTGTCATTGTTAGACCTGCTGCTGTCATTGTTAGACCTGCTGCTGTCATTATTAGACATGCCGCTGTCATTGTTAGACCTGCTGCTGTCATTGTAAGACCTGCTGCTGTCATTGTTAGACCTGCTGCTGTCATTGTTAGACCTGCTGCTGTCATTGTTACACCTGCTGCTGTCATTATTAGACCTGCCGCTGTCATTGTTAGACCTGCTGCTGTCATTATTAGACCTGCTGCTGTCATTGTTAGACCTGCCTGTCATTGTTAGACCTTCTGCTGTCATTGCTATACATGCTGCTGTCATTGTTAGACCTGCTGCTGTCATTGTTAGACCTGCTGCTCTCATTGTTAGACCTGCTGCTGTCATTGTTAGACCTGCTGCTGTCATTGTTAGACCTGCTGCTGTCATTGTTAGACCTGCTGCAGTCATTGTTAGACCTTCCGTTGTCTGTTTTTAAATTTGTACCAGACACATGTTAATGAAGAAAGTGTAATGTTCAATGTTACCGTTAAACTTAGAGTATTACAAAATAAAAACTAAATAGTTGTTCTTAGCAATACCATAGTTATAATATTAAAATTATATATTTTAATGGCCTTAGAAAAGAAACTTGTCAAAATAGTGAATTTGTTAATTATGATCATTGTTAGACCTGCTGCTGTCATTGTTAGACCTGCTGCTGTCAGTGTTACACCTGCCGCTGTCATTGTTAGATCTGATGCTGTCATTGTTAGACCTGATGCTGTCATTGTTAGACCTGCTGCTGTCAATGTTAGACATGCCGCTGTCATTGTTAGACCTGCTGCTGTCAGTCTTAGACCTGCCGCTGTCATAGTTAGATCTGATGCTGTCATTGTTAGAACTGCTGCTGTCATTGTTAGACCTGCTGCTATCAGTGTTAGACCTGCCGCTGTCATTGTTAGATCTGATGCTGTCATTGTTAGACCTGATGCTGTCATTGTTAGACCTGCCGCTGTCATTGTTAGACCTGCTGCTGTCATTGTTAGACCTGCCACTGTCACTGTTAGACCTGCTGCTGTCATTGTTAGACCTGCTGCTGTCATTGTTAGACCTGTTGCTGTCATTGTTAGACCTGCTGCTGTCATTGTTAGACCTGATGCTGTCATTGTTAGACCTGCTGATGTCATTGTTAGACCTGATGCTGTCATTGTTAGACCTGCTGCTGTCATTGTTAGACCTGCCGCTGTCAGTGTTAGACCTGCTGCTGTCATTGTTAGACCTGCCGCTGTCATTGTTAGACCTGATGCTGTCATTGTTAGACCTGCCGCTGTCATTGTTAGACCTGCCGCTGTCATTGTTAGACCTGATGCTGTCATTGTTAGACCTGCTGCTGTCATTGTTAGGCCTGATGCTGTCATTGTTAGACCTGATGCTATCATTGTTAGACCTGCCGCTGTCATTGTTAGACCTGATGCTGTCATTGTTAGACCTGCCGCTGTCATTGTTAGACCTGCCGCTGTCATTGTTAGACCTGATGCTGTCATTGTTATACATGCTGCTGTCATTGTTAGACCTGCTGCTGTCATTGTTAGACCTGATGCTGTCATTGTAAGACCTGCTGCTGTCATTGTTAGACCTGCTGCTGTCATTGTTAGACCTGCTGCTGTCATTGTTAGACCTGCCGGTCATTGTTATACATGCTGCTGTTATTGTTAGACCTGCTGCTGTCATTGTTAGACCTGCTGCTGTCATTGTTAGACCTACCGCTGTCATTGTTAGACCTGCCCTTGTCTGTTTTTAAATTTGTACCAGACACAAGTTAATGAAGAAAGTGAAATTTTCAATGTTACCGTTAAACTTAGAGTATTACAGAATAAAAAATAAACAGTTGTTCTTAGCAATACCATAGTTATAATATTGGAATTATATAGTTTAATGGCCTTTGAAAAGAGACTTTTCAAAAAAGTGAACTTGTTACTTATGATCAGTGTTAGACCTGCTGCTGTCATTGTTAGATCTGCAGCTGTCATTGTTATACATGCTGCTGTCATTGTTGGACCTGATGCTGTCATTGTTAGACCTGCTGGTCATTGTTAGACCTGCTGCTGTCATTGTTATACATGCTGCTGTCATTGTTAGACCTGCTGCTGTCATTGTTAGACCTGCTGCTGTCATTGTTAGACCTGTTGCTGTCATTGTTAGACCTGCTGCTGTAATTGTTAGACCTGCTGCTGTCATTATTAGACCTGCCGCTGTCATTGTTAGACCTGCTGCTGTCATTGTTAGACCTACCGCTGTCATTGTTAGACCTACCGCTGTCATTGTTAGACCTGACGCTGTCATTGTTAGACCTGCTGCTGTCAGTGTTAGACCTGCTGCTGTCATTGTTAGACCTGCTGCTGTCAATGTTAGACCTACCGCTGTCATTGTTAGACCTACCGCTGTCATTGTTAGACCTACCGCTGTCATTGTTAGACCTACCGCTGTCATTGTTAGACCTACCGCTGTCATTGTTAGACCTACCGCTGTCATTGTTAGACCTACCGCTGTCATTGTTAGACCTACCGCTGTCATTGTTAGACCTACCGCTGTCATTGTTAGACCTACCGCTGTCATTGTTAGACCTGCTGCTGTCATTGTTAGACCAGCTGCTGTCATTGTTTTACATGCTGCTGTCATTGTTATACCTGCTGCTGTCATTGTTATATCTGCTGCTGTCATTGTTATACATGCTGCAGTCATTGTTAGACCTGCTGCTGTCATTGTTATACATGCTCCTTTCATTGTTATACATGCTGCTGTCATTGTTATACCTGCTGCTGTCATTGTTATATCTGCTGCTGTCATTGTTATACATGCTGCAGTCATTGTTAGACCTGCTGCTGTCATTGTTATACATGCTCCTTTCATTGTTAGACCTGCTGCTGTCATTGTTAGACCTGCCGGTCATTGTTAGACCTGCCACTGTCATTGTTAGACCTGCTGCTGTCATTGTTATACATGCTGCTGTCATTGTTAGACCTGCTGCTGTCATTGTTAGACCTGCTGCTGTCATTGTTAGACCTACTGCTGTCATTGTTATACATGCTGCTGTCATTGTTAGACCTGCTGCTGTCATTGTTAGACCTGCTGCTGTCATTGTTAGACCTACCGCTGTCATTGTTAGACCTGCTGCTGTCATTGTTAGACCAGCTGCTGTCATTGTTATACATGCTGCTGTCATTGTTATACCTGCTGCTGTCATTGTTATATCTGCTGCTGTCATTGTTATACATGCTGCAGTCATTGTTAGACCTGCTGCTGTCATTGTTATACATGCTCCTTTCATTGTTATACATGCTGCTGTCATTGTTATACATGCTGCTGTCATTGTTATACCTGCTGCTGTCATTGTTATACATGCTGCTGTCATTGTTAGACCTGCTGCTGTCATTGTTAGACCTGCTGCTGTCATTGTTAGACCTGCTGCTGTCATTGTTAGACCTGCTGCTGTCATTGTTAGACCTGCTGCTGTCAATGTTAGACCTGCTGCTGTCATTGTTATACATGCTGCTGTCATTGTTAGACCTGCTGCTGTCATTGTTAGTCCTGCTCCTGTCATTGTTAGACCTGCCGCTGTCATTGTTAGACCTGCGGCTGTCATTGTTAGACCTGCTGCTGTCATTGTTAGACATGCTGCTGTCATTGTTAGACCTGCTGCTGTCATTGTTAGACCTGCTGCTGTCATTGTTAGACCTGATGCTGTCATTGTTAGACCTGCTGCTGTCATTATTAGACCTGCTGCTGTCATTGTTATACATGCTGCTGTCATTGTTAGACCTGCTGCTGTCATTGTTAGACCTGCTGCTGTCATTGTTAGACCTGCTGCTGTCATTGTTAGACCTGCTGCTGTCATTGTTATACATGCTGCTGTCATTGTTAGACCTGCTGCTTTCATTGTTAGACCTTCTGCTGTCATTGTTATACATGCTGCTGTCATTGTTATACCTGCTGCTGTCATTGTTATACATGCTGCTGTCATTGTTAGACCTGCTGCTGTCATTGTTAGACCTGCTGCTGTCATTGTTATACATGCTGCTGTCATTGTTAGACCTGCTGCTGTCATTGTTATACATGCTGCTGTCATTGTTATACATGCTACTGTCATTGTTAGACCTGCCGCTGTCATTGTTAGTTGTTTTCAGTTATTATTTGTTTTATGTAATTAGTTTTTTCATCTGAATCGTTTTATCTCTGTGCGTCTGAGTTTTCATCATACTTTACACCCATGGTTCATTTGTGAGAGATACCTTGGTATGGTCACATACTGCAGAATGATGGACCTTGTCCAGATTTCTCCTGATTGACCATGGTGTCTCTCACATATGAACCATAATCACATTTACATAATCTATATATTTATGCAACTGCAGGTCATATGTGAGAGATACCCAGGTATGGTCACATGCAGTGGGATGATGTACAGTTGACTTCTGTATTCTGTGCAGAATTCCACTGTATGACCTGGGTGTCTCTCACATAAGATCTGCAGTTGTTCATTAGAGTGTGTGTGTGTGTGCGTGTGAGCATGCTTATCATTTATTTCGACATCGTGATTCACATGTGAGAGATACCTTGATATGGTCACATACTGCAGAATGACCGGCGTAGTCCAGATTTCTGCAGTATGACCAAGGTGTCTCTCACATATGAACCACACTCATTTAAGTAATATTTCTTAGCTGAAGGTAAAATTGTATCCGTAAATACGCTACACATAGGGTTTGAAGACGACCAGTAGGCCACGTTTGACCCTTCATGCAGTCGGCCAATCAATGCCTTGTTTAAATCATGATTTTGAAATCAAAGTGTAGTTCTATTATGACTATACAAGAAAGGCGCACAAGAAAATATACTCTTAATTAACTGGAATTCAAACATGCAATTTTTACACGTTAAGAATGTTACGGCATTAACAACATTTCATATTCAATTTGTGTTGAATATATAGATCTAAGCCAAACAACACCAAAAACAAACACTTCGCTGGTCAAGCGCTAACAGATGCGAGCAATCTTCCTTGATGTAAAACAAAATCCGAAGTGATTCAACATACCATCATCAGATCTTCCAGCTCGACCATTGAATGTACATCTAACAGTTGACCCACTTAAAGTTCAATTAACTGCTACAGACGTCAACAGCAAACAAAGACGCGGGGTTTTCACGCTTGAACACAGAGAAATCAGGAGGGACAAAATCAAAGCGCTGACCATAAGTGTCTAGATCAAACGATCAATCCGCCGCGATGAGACGAGCTTAATTGTTCCATTTAGCTTATTCAATATTTGAAGTTTAGACATGCATGTTATTTATCAAAGGCATAAATGAACGTTCATGACGTTTATTTGACTGAAAACGGTTTCTTATTTATGAACGGTATTTGATAATACATGTGTTCGAAGACGCTTTGTACGAACGGAAAATACAATAATGTACATGCTGGCAGAGGCATCACCAGCTGTTACCACAACGTTATATAATTTTACCGATTTCAATGCGGGTTTTTGTATTTTGATCTGTAAGAGGTCCATTAGCTCGCTAGAAACGATTTCTGCAAAGTTTTTTTTATCTTATTATTATCATATTTCTGGCCCTGTGTTCACAAAGGATCAACTACAGGATCAAAATCAGTCTTAGCAGATCTTGATCTTCCAGCTCAAATGAGCGGAATCTCAAAATAGTTTATTTTCAAAATCACTTTTCTTCTAGATAAACTAACCAGAATTTTGTGTTACGTTTTAATTAAAATCTTCATGTCAAATTGCAAATGTATGCTGAGAGGAGTTCAGAATTATGTATAATATAATATATATTTGACAAAGAAATAAAATTGATCCAGATTTTTAGTGAACGCCAATTCTGAGGCTGATCCTCAAATATCTGGCTCAAGTTGAAAATCAGGCTTAGCTGGTTTTATTAACTGCTTCTTTAATTGTACATGAATACCCCCGGTACTCAACGCTGTTTCTCAACAATAAGAAACACTTTAGGACGAAAAAAATCGTATTTTTAGAATGTGTGTCGTAACTTCATCGTTTTAAAAGTTGATAATTTGAGGACTGTTTGGCGCAATTTACGCTGAATCAAACATTATATACTCAAAAGTTACCATTGTCTAATGACACCACGTAAAAATTTAAAAAATCTACGTTACCGGGTAGCATGTGGTTATGTTTATTACTCTTCATCTCAAATTAATTTACTTAATCTTGATTATTTTAACATGTAATGACATATAACATATCATTACAACTTATATTTTTAAGGCCTTCCAATTGAGAACCCAATTATACTACGATTGAGTTTTTCTCCAAAATAAATAAATACATGTATAATTATATGAATTTTTAGTAATGTTTTCTGTCAAAATAATACTTTGTGGATTTATCTTTGAAATATTACAATAACTTAGACATTTTTAGTAATGTTTATTATGTTACGTTTATTCATCGTAAATTAATATTACTAAATAGAAATTATTGTAACGTGTATACAACAATTTAAAGACACTCTGTTTATGTATGTATGTATTTTAATTTAAAATAATTTGCACCTGTAAGCTATTGACAATTGCATTGTAATTATTATTTGTGTGTAGAATGTGTATCAATGTATACCCATGGGCATAATGCCTACAGTATGTATAATAAACTATCAAACTATCAAAAAACTATCATAGTTTAAAACTATTGCGTTTTAGACTTTAAATTCAATATTCTGAGCGCATATAGCATGCGCATTCATTTGATATACATTATGCTTATAATGCATAATTATATTAATTAACTTTATAGATTTTGTATTAGGCCCCCCAAAAATAGTCCCGTTTCTGGTCTCCCGACCCTACATATTTTTTGGTCCAAAAATAATAAAGACTCAAAAAGTTTGTTACCGTGTACAACACAAACCATTCTCCCATCATAAAAAAATAAAATAAAAATAAAATAAATCCCTACCTACCGATCCTTATTTAGGGGGGGGGGGGCAGGATATTAGAAACGGAACTTATTTTTGGCCTTATGGATTATTCTTATTTCAGTCATCAATCATCAAATTATTATTTCTTGTACAAACTTCAACCCAGATCCTATAGCTACGACACTTAGATTCGGTGCGAAGAAATTGCAGAAAACGTGGTCAGGTCATGTTAGAATCGAAATAATATTACAGTATTACGCACAATATAAGTAAAAATGCACGTCTTATATCAGTAAGCACGAGTAATAAAACGATCAACTGTTCCTGTATGAATTCGACTGTTCCTGTATGAGGTCTAAGCATTGTGATTGGCTAAAACCAGTGCCTGTATAAAAGCTCGATGCCTGTATGAGACTTAGCGCTTTTGATTGGTCATTTGAACTGGTCCTACATGACATTAAAAATATGAAAATAAATAAAACCGAACGCAAACAATCGGATTTGTAAAATTTCACAGGTAATAACTAATAATAATAAAGTTAATTAATAAAATACTTATTAAACTTGATGATAAGGGCTCATGTCAATACAGCAGACTTTGGACAAATAACGACAGCTAGTGCCTGCATGAAATCACTTAATAAAACTATGTTCTAAACTGATACTCGCTAATTTTTCTATAGACAAATAACAAAATTATCATTGTTAAACTACCCAATAAACAACGCAAAAGAAGTCCCGCGGAGTATAGTAGATAGTAGTTCCAATCACAATTGCAAAAATATATGTCATATCATGTTAGAATCAAATTTCGCATTGTCGTTGTTTATCAGCCAATAAACAACTCTTTTTCGTTCTGATGCGTGGCTATAAAACAACTCGGGCTAACGCCCTCGTGGTAAATTCCTACGCATCAGAGCTCCAAAGCGTTGTTTATTTGCCGATAAGCAACTCTAAATTTTTTTTCTTAATTAAACAACAGTTAAAGGATTACAATAACAATGCGTTCTAAATTCATTTGAATCATGATACAAGCAACCTATAGATAACATGAATCCATTTGGTTTCGTTCTTTACGCACACAAACTAAAAAAAGTTTGTTTCAGGTTACCTGACGTACCCTAAAAATGCCCAGACCCTAGAACATTTTATTGGGTTTGTCAGATTGTCAGATTGATTTTTGCTTTATTAACTTTTTTCAATAATTAAATGTGTTTTTGAATAAATACGTGTTTTGTTTTGATAGTATCCACTTATAAACAATGTTTAATGTCCACAAACTTTTTGGATAATCTACTACTACTACGAGTATAGGTAGTTAACATTTATTAGTTAATGAGTTAAATTGATTGACATTTTATGCGCCACATTATTAGTTAATGAGTTTGATTAATTGGCATGCAATGCGACACCCTGTTAGTTAGTTATACTCTTTCTTAATTCCTAAGTATCAAATACTATCAAAACGTGCATGGCCCATTTGTTCGATTACATCCGTATCGCCAATCGAGAACTGCTATGGTGGGAATTCCTCGTGTTTTTCGTGAGTGACTAATCCCCTCTGGAATGTAAGCAAAGCAATGTTTGGTATACTTTTAGCTCACCTGAGCGCGTTGTTGCATGTCGTCCGTCGTCTGGTGTCCGTATGCTGTTAACAGTTGGTTTGCGCTCGCCATTTAAACCTTATTTTTCATCCAATCTTGACCAAATTTGCACAGTTTGTGTATGACTATCGAATCTCGAATAGATGTGATAATGGTTCAGATCGTGCTAGGAACACTAGAGTTATTGCCAATAAGAAAATGGCATTGCCTACAATATAGCGACTTCAGTATTCATTTAATTTCAACCTCAGAAATGAAAGGGCGCCGACGCGCCGACACGATACGCCGACGTACCGACCGATATGCCGAAGCGCCGACACGACACGCCGAAACGCCAACACGATGCCCCGAAGCGATATAAACGTCGTCTCTTCGTATCGTCGGCTAATTTAAAAGCAACTTATGAAAAAACACACGATATTGCGACGCTTATATCGGTTCGGCGCATAGTGTCGGCACCTCGGCGTATCGTCTCGACGCGTCGGCGTATCCTCACGGCGCGATTTCGACCTCAGAAATTAAAGGGCCCATACGCGCCGAGACGATACGCCGACACGCCGGGACTATACGCCGAAGCGCCGACACGATGCGTCGAAGCGCCGAGACGATGCGCCGAAGAGCCGTCACGATTCGCCGAAGCGATATTAACGTTCTCTCTTCGTATCTTCGCCCAATTTTATAGCCACATATGAGCGACGTTTATATCGCTTCGGCGCATCGTGTCGGCACTACGGCGCATCATCGAAGTCTCGGCGTATCGTGTCGGCGCGTCGGCGCTCATTCATAAGCACATGTCGAAGTCGCGAAACTACGATGGCGGTAAAAGACACCGTACAGACATGCTTATTTGATAAGGGACAGACCGGGTTGATAAAGCAGAGTTATTTAAAAACAACAACTTTAGAATAGAGACTTCTGTTTTCAACTTGACAAAAACTTGAACATTCTGATTGACCATAAGACATCAGACGAAGTCGAATATTTGACAGATAAGACAATATCAACCTTGTCGGTAAGTAATTTTTGCCCCGGGGCCTGGTCGTCAATTAGACGAACTTAAATGTGCTTATTTGGTAAAATTTATGAAATTGGATTTCACACATATTCGAAACTTGCGCGCAATTTTCAGTACAATGCAACTTGGATTGCTTCAGGGATTGTATTTACATGGTTTATCACCACTTTTGCACAGCCGTCGCCATTATCTTTCAGAACGACAACATTACCACTATGCCCCTTAAACTGACCTTGAAATGACATCGAAATCTACTGTATCTGCATTTGTCAGAACTGTCTTACCTAAAAAATAAGGTTAATAATGCATAATTGAAGAAAAAGGCGAGATCGAAATTGAATCGAAATATCGAAGCTATGAAAATAATTTTCTATATACGCGCAAGTTAATGGGAGGAAACTCGCATCATCGATTGAACAAGAATGCAGAGGTTGTTTCCCTTGTAGTTATTGAGCATTGTTTGAAAACGGGCATCTCTTACCCCATACACATTTGAAACCTAAATATAACGTATATTAGTATTCATTTTGATGATAATGTGTGGAATTATCAGCTTCCGGACTTCATAAAACAGGTTCTTATAATTATTCATAAATGCATAGGCGTATAATCATAGTTAAGACAAGATGTGACCGGACGGCACAATAGCGCAGATGATTAGCGATATGATAGGCTTTATCAATTATACCATGTCGTGAGGTCGAAACTGACATAAACTGTTAATACTTTTTCATTGTGTTAAACATTTATAGAAATGAAATAAATATTTTATTTGTAGTACACGATTCTATATGTTTAATATTTATATTGTTTTAGTACACGATAATTGTCGAGCACGCTTGCGGTCAGCTTGACTTAGTTGTCACAAGGGCGGTTTGGTGTATGTGCGTGAGGGCGTCTGTGAATCCGTGCGTCCGCCCGATCTTGTCCGGACTGCATCTTCCTTAGGGAATTTTAAAATAACTTGCCATAAATTTTCATCATGTGGAGATGATGTTTTACACGCAAAACCTGTGTCCCTAACGCCAAGGCTTATGTGTACTACACAGACTGGTTCGGGACGAAACTTTACGCATGTGCATTAAGCCCGGTTTTCTCACTACACGCATCTCCATCATCGTAAACAATCGAAATCTCACTTACGGTATAACAACATCAGCCAGCAGACTTCATAATTGACCAGTTGCAAAAGGCATAGATCGATCCGAGTTTCTGCTTGCATACCATGACATAGTAACATACAAAGCAAATAAAGATTGCAATTTAATATACAACAGGATCAGTACTCGTGAAGAACTTAGTCTGGAAAACCAACATATGTTATATAAGTACCAATTACATATGCATGCGACCTTTCCGTCTACGATATGCTTCAATATACAACAGGACCAGTATTCGTGAAGACCTTAGTCTGGAACTACGGTATGCTTCAATATACAACAGGACCAGTATTCGTGAAGACCTTAGTCTGGAAAACCAACATATGTTATATAAGTACCCAGTTACATATGCATGCGACCTTTCCGCCTACGGTATGCTTCAATATACAACAGGACCAGTATTCGTGAAGACCATAGTCTGGAACTACGGTATGCTTCAATATACAACAGGACCAGTATTCGTGAAGACCTTAGTCTGGAACTACGGTATGCTTCAATATACAACAGGACCAGTATTCGTGAAGACCTTAGTCTGGAAAACCAACATATGTTATATAAGTACCCAGTTACATATGCATGCGACCTTTCCGTCTACGGTATGCTTCAATATACAACATGACCAGTATTCGTGAATACCTTAGTCTGGAAAACCAACATATGATATATAAGTACCCAGTTATATATGCATGCGACCTTTCCGTCTACGGTATGCTTCAATATACAACAGGACCAGTATTCGTGAAGACCTTAGTCTGGAAAACCAACATATGTTATATAAGTACCCAGTTACATATGCATGCGACCTTTCCGCCAACGGTATGCTTCAATATACAACAGGACCAGTATTCGTGAAGACCTTAGTCTGGAACTACGGTATGCTTCAATATACAACAGGACCAGTATTCGTGAAGACCTTAGTCTGGAAAACCAACATATGTTATATAAGTACCCAGTTACATATGCATGCGACCTTTCCGTCTACGGTATGCTTCAATATACAACAGGACCAGTATTCGTGAAGACCTTAGTCTGGAAAACCAACATATGTTATATAAGTACCCAGTTACATATGCATGCGACCTTTCCGTCTACGGTATGCTTCAATATACAACATGACCAGTATTCGTGAAGACCTTAGTTTGGAAAACCAACATATGTTATATAAGTACCCAGTTACATATGCATGCGACCTTTCCGTCTACGGTATGCTTCAATATACAACAACTACTTCTAATACTTCGTAATTTAGCATTTACAGAAAACAGTACTGGACACCCCCACCCCCACCCCCACCCCCACCCACCCCCCCAAATGGACTGGCGTCACTGGAAACCGTTCCTTGAGCTTGTGTTGGAATATTGTTTAAGTCAGTTGCGTCTAAAATCCAATACGTTTATAAGTTTGATATGTATTGTAGACACAGTTTGATAGCTAAGCGGTAGCGTTGAACTCGTTCAATTACATTATAGGTCAGGAAGTTTCAGTACTTCCGCTCGAGGGGTCATTGGGACGCTCCGTTTGGCACCTGTATCCGCGTTAACAATTCATATGCGACCTGGAGCGCACCAATGTACGCCTATTGCTGTACTGCATACGTTAAATAGGGCTGCCGTTGACGTCGTTTGACGTCAGTTACGTCAACAGTAAGCTCATCTCGTGCAGGCAGTCTTGGCCTTATGGATCCTAACAGACTGCCAAGTTTCGTGGCGGTAGCTCTTATAGTTTCGACTAATAACATGCAAAAACCGATTCTATACGGGCCTGTATAAGGCAATTTGGGGCCGAGAAATGTGTATGTCCGTATACGCGTTTTTGCGTGTTTGTGAGAATACTATAAACGACTTATCATTGAACCTTGGCGGGGTGTTAGGTGTCATGGGGATGCACCGTTTGTTACCCGTATCTGCGTTAACAATTCATACGCGACCTGAAGCGAACCAATGTACGCCTATTGCTGTATTGTATACGTTAAATAGGGCTGCCGTTGACGTCGTTTTGACGTCAGTTACGTTACCAGGAATCTCACCACGTGCAGGGAATCTCGGTCCCATGGACCCTAACAGACTGCTAAGTTTCGTGGCGATAGGTCTTATACTTTCGCCAATAACATGCAAAAACCGATTCTCTACGGGCCTGTATAAGGCAATTTTGAGCAGAAAATTTATATGTCCGTATACGCGTTTTTGCGTGTTTGTGAGAAGACTATTAACGACTTATCATTGAACCTTGGCAGGGTGTTAGGGATCATGGGGATGCACCGTTTGGCACCTGTATCCGCGTTAACAATTCATACGCGACCTGAAGCGCGCCAATATACGTCTATTGCTGTACTGTATACGTTAAATAGAGCTGCCGTTGACGTCGTTTTGACGTCAGTTACGTCACCAGGAAGCTCACCTCGTGCAGGAAGTCTAGGCCCCACAGACCCTAACAGACTTTCAAGTTTGGTGGCGATAGCTCTTATACTTTTGCCAATAACATGCAAAATCCGATTCTCTACGGGCCAGTATAAAGCAATTTTGGGCCGAAAATGTCAATGTCCGTATAAGCGTTTTTGCGTGTTTTTCGAGAATACGATAAACGACTTATCGTTGCACCTTGGCAGGGTGTTAGGGGTCATCGGGACGCACAGTTTGGCACCTGTATCCACGTTAACAATTCATACGCGACCTGAAGCGCAACAATATAGGCCTATTGATGTACTGTATACGTTAAATAGGGCTGCCGTTGACGTCGTTTTGACGTCAGTTACGTCACCAGGAAGCTCACCTCTTGCAGGCAGCCTCGGCCCCACGAATCCTATCAGACTGCCAAGTTTCGTGGCAATAGCTCTTATACTTTCGCCAATAGCATGCAAAAACAGATTCTCTGCGGGCCTGAATAAAGCAATTTTGGGCCGAAATGTCTATGTCCGTATACGCGTTCTTGCGTGTTTGTGAGAAGACTATAAACGACTTATCATAGAACCTTGGCAGGGTGTTAGGGGTTATGGGGACGCACCGTTTGGCACCTGTATCCGCGTTAACAATTCATACGCGACCTGAAGCGCACCAATATACGTCTATTGCTGTACAGTATACGTTAAATAGAGCTGCCGTTGATGTCGTTTTGACATCAGTTACGTCACCAGGAAGCTCACCTAGTGCAGGAAGTCTCGGCCCCACAGACCCTAACAGGCTTTCAAGTTTCGTGGCGATAGCTCTTATACTTTTACCAATAACATGCAAAATCCGATTCTCTACGGGCCTGTATAATGCAATTTTGGGCCGAAAATGTCTATGTCCGTATACGCGTTTTTGCGTGTTTGTGAGAATACTATAAACGACTTATCATTGCACCTTGGCAGGGTGTTAGGGCTCACGGGGATGCACCGTTTGGCACCTGTATCCGCGTTAACAATTCATACGCGACCTGAAAACGCGCCAATATACGCCTATTGCTCTACTGAATACGTCAAATATGGCTGCTGTTCACGTCGTTTGGACGTCAGTTCCGTCACCAGGAAGCTCACCTTATGCAGGGAGTCTCGGCCCCATAGACCCTTACAGACTGCCAAGTTTCGTGGCGATAGCTCCTATACTTTCGCCAATAACATGCAAAAACCGATTCTCTACTGGCCTGTATAAGGCAATTTTGGTATAAAAGTTCTATGTCCGTATACGCGTTTTTGCGTGTTTGTGAGAATACTATAAACGACTTATCATTGAACCTTGGCAGGGTGTTAGGGTCATGGGGACGCATCTTTTGGCACCTATATTCGCGTTAACAATTAATACGCGACATGAAGCGCACCAATGCACGCCTATTGCCTTACTGTATTCGTTAAATAGGACTGCCGTTGACGTCGTTTTGACGTCAGTTACTTCACCAGGAAGCTCACCTCGTGTAGGCAGTCTCGGCCCTATGGACCCTAACAGACTGCCAAGTTTCGTGGCGATAGCTCTTATACTTTCGCCAATAACATGCAAAAACCGATTCTCTACGGGCCTGTATAAGGCAACTTTGGGATAAAAGTTCTATGTCCGTATACCCGTTTTTGCGTGTTTGTGAGAATACTATAAACGACTTATCATTGAACTTAGCAGGGTGTTAGCGGTCATGGGGACGCACCGTTTGGCACCTGTATCCGCGTTAACATTTCATACGCTACCTGATGCGCACCAATGTACGCCTATTCCTGTACTGTATACGTTAAATAGGGCTGCCGTTGACGTCGTTTTGACGTCAGTTACGTCACCAGGAATCACACCTCGTGCAGGCAGTCTCGGCCCCATGGAACCTAACATACTGCCAAGTTCCGTGGCGATAGCTCTTATACTTAAGCCAATAACGTGCAAAAACCGATTCTCTACGGGCCTGAATAAGGCAAATTTGGGCCGAAAATATCTATGTCCGTATACGCGTTTTTGCGGGTTTGTGAGAATACTATAAACGATTTGTCATTGAACCTTAGCGGGGTGTTGGGGTCATGTGGACGCACCGTTTGGCACCTGTATCCGCGTTAACAATTCATACGCGACCTGAAGCGCACCAATGTACGCCGATTGCTGTACTGTATACGTTAAATAGGGCTGCCGTTGACGTCGTTTTGACGTCAGTTACGTCACCAGGAAGCTTATCTCGTGCAGTCAGTCTCGGCCCCATGGACCCTAACAGACTGCTTAGTTTGGTGGCGATAGCTCTTATACTTTCGCCAATAACATGCAAAAACCGATTCTCTACGGGCCTGTATAAGGCAACTTTGGGATAAAAGTTCTATGTCCGTATACCCGTTTTTGCGTGTTTGTGAGAATACTATAAAAGACTTATCATTGAGCCTTGGCAGGGTGTTAGGGGTTTTGGGGACGCACCGTTTTGCACCTGTATCCGCGATAACAATTCATACGCGACCTGAAGCGCACCAATGAACGCCTATTTCTGTACTGTATACGTTAAATACGGCTGCTCTTCACGTCGTTTTGACGTCAGTTACGTCACCAGGAAGCTCATCTCGTGCAGACAGTCTCGGCCCCTTGGACGCTAACAGACTCCCAAATTTCGTGGCGATAGCTGTTATACTTTCGCCAATAACATGAAAAAACCAATTCTCTACGGGCCTGTATAAGGCAATTTTGGGCCCAATATTTATATGTCCGTATACGCGTTTTTGCGTGTTTGTGAGAATACTATAAACGACTTATCATTGCACCTTGGCAGGGTGTTATGGATCATGGGGACGCACTGTTTGGCACCTGTATCCGCGTTATCAATTCATACGCGACCTGAAGCGCACCAATGTACGCCTATTGCTGTACTGTATACGTTAAATAGGGCTGCCGTTGACGTCATTTTGACGTCAGTTACGTCACCAGGAAGCTCATCTCGTGCAGGCAGTTTGGGCCCCATAGACCCTAACAAACTGCCAAGTTTCGTGGCCTGTTTAAGGCAATTTATAAAGCAATTGTATAATTTTCATGTATGAACAAAGCTTTTCGCTAATTGTGATAAATGTTTAGTAAGTTTGTATACAAGAAATGTATAACATAGTTTCATGTGCCATAGTAATAACAACATACAACTACTGTCTTGGATTGACATAAATGTCAATCATCTTCTACCCTGTTTGTTACTTACACCTACCAATCTGAAGAGCACAACACAACTGTTCTTTTGATTTAGTGACGCTATGGGTTTCGGATGAATTTTGTTTTTAGACATTTCTTTCAGCAATACATGCATTAGGTCTTGTGTACAAATATTAATAATTTGTTCAATATTATATTTCCCATATTTTCTACTGGAAATTTTAGTATACTTGTATATCCTCGTATAGAATTGGATAGACATAATATGTACTTTTAAGACGTTCCTTTGTGGTTAATACAACAATCACTGAGACATATTTGAGGTTTATATTGCTGTACAGAAAATATATTTTATCTGAAATCTGTGTCATGTTAAAGTGTACTGTCATAAAATTGGCTTGATGGATTTATTAAAGATAAACTGTTTGACTTATTTTCAGTTGGTGCGGAAAACCTCGTCTTTTACATGGACCAGTTCCAAGGACAAATTAGCTTCAATGTTACGGAGAACAGTACTGCGACACTGAAATGTACACTAGAGAGTAATCCAGGGTCATCCATGGTGATCAGCAAAGATGGAGAGGACAAGTACACAGTATCAGATACGAAGTAACTGACATATAGTATCCATGGTACATGTGATGATGCTGGTGTGTACTCGTGCAGAGGAAGTAACCAGTATCCTGGATCACCATCTCAATACATTGACATTAACATATTGTGTAAGTATCATGCATTAATATTTTAACTTTGATATTATAGTATAGGGGGACTTACCTTCAGCGGTAGTTCATCAACAATATGCATGCAATTGCTATAATTATCTGAATTTGTATTCAATCTTGACCAAACTTGCACAGTTTGTCTATGACCATGAAATCACGGCAAAGTTTGATAATGGGTCAGATCTGACTAGGAAACCCAGAGTTATTGCCCCTTTTAGCTCACCTGAGCACAACGTTCTCATGGTAAGCTTTTGTGATCACCATTTGTCAATTTTCCATCGTGCGTTGTGCATCGTGCGTCACCCGTGAACATGTTCATTCAATTAGTATCTCCTCCTAAACCGCTTGACAGATTTTCACGAAACTATACATGAATGATCCTTGGGTGATCCTCTTTCAAAGTTGTTCAATTCGTTTTGGTCCGCTGCATACTTCGTATGTAAATCACCAAAGCTAAAAAATAGATTTAAATAGTGAACACTTTAAAAAAGCTTCTCTGAAACCGCAAGGCTCAGAGCTTTCATATTTGATACGTCTTATCGTCTAGTGGTCCTCAACAAAGATTGTTCAAAGTATTCCCCTGGGCTAAAAACTGGCTACATGAACGCCGCGGGGATAATATGATTTATATGGACTTAAATAGCAGAAATAACTTTTAAAATCTTTTCCTCTAAAACAGCATGTCCCATATGTTCCCTATTTAGTATTTTAAAACATATAGTGGTTCTCTACTAAGTTTGTTCAAATAATGTCCCTGGGGTGAAAACTTGCCTCGCCCTGTGGGGGTCGCCCGACGGGCCCTACAAACGTGCCAAGTTTCAAGGCGCTAGCCCCAGGCGTGGGCGCGCGGCGACGTAAACGTCGACGTCAACAGTTCATGTTTGACCCTGAAAACTGAGGTCGCTAATTAATTGTTAACGTCGCGACTGGTGCCAAACGGGGCCGACCGATGGGCTCTAGACACGTGCCAAGTTTCAAGGCGCTACCCCAGGCGTTTGCGTATGGCACCGGTAAAACGCGTACACGTGCAAACCGCCCGTAGTGACGTCACACGGCCAATCTCTTCATAACGGGTAACAGTTTTTGCATCACATAGGGAAAAGTATAATAGCCAGCTTGATGAAACTTGGTACGTTTGCTGGGACCATCGTAGCCTACAAAATCGCACCGTCGCGGCAACTCCAGCTGACGTCCTTGATACGCGGTGACGTAAAAATCAACGTCAGCAGTTCAACTTTGACCCTGTCAAATAAGGTCGCTAATTCTTTGTCAACGTCGCGACCGGTGCAAACGGGGTCGCCCGACGGGCCCTACAAACGTGTCAAGTTTCAAGGCGCTAGCCCCAGGCGTGGGCGCGCGGCGACGTAAACATCGACGTCAACAGTTCATGTGTGACCCTGAAAATTAAGGTCGCTAATTAATTGTTAAATTCGCGATCGGTGCCAAACGGAGCCGCCCGATGGGCTCTAGACACTTGCCAAGTTTCAAGGCGCTATCCCCAAGTGCTTGCGTAAGGCACCGGTAAAACGCGTACACGTGCAAACCGCCCGTAGTGACGTCACACGGCCAATCTCTTCATAACGGGTAACAGTTTTTGCATCACATAGGGAAAAGTATGATAACCAGCTTGATGAAACTTGGCACGTTTGTTGGGACCATCGTAGCCTACAAAATCGCACCGTCGAGGCAACTCCAGCTGACGTCGTTGACACGCGGTGACGAAACAATCGACGTCAGCAGTTCAAATTTGACCCTATCAAATAAGGTCGCTAATTCATTGTCAACGTCGCGACCGGTGCCAAACGGGGTTGCCCGATGGGCCCTACAAACGTACCAAGTTTCAAGGCGCTAGCCCCAGGCGTGGGCGCGCGTCGACGTAAACATCGACGTCGACAGTTCATGTTTGACCCTGAAAATTAAGGTCGCTAATTAATTGTTAACGTTGCGACCGGTGCCAAACGGGGCCGCCCGATGGGCTCTCGACACATGCCAAATTTTAAGACGCTAGCCCCAGGCGTTTGCGTATGGCACCGGTAAAACGCGTACTCCTGCAAACCGCCCGTAGTGACGTCACTCGGCCAATCTCTTCATAACGGGTAACAGTTTTTGCATCACATAGGGAAAAGTATAACAGCCAGCTTGATGAAACTTGGCACGTTTTTGGGGACCATCGTAGCCTACAAAATCGCACCGTCGCGGCAACTACAGCTGAGGTCGTTGACACGCGGTGACGTAAAAATCGACGTCAGCAGTTCACTATGACCCTGTCAAATAAGGTCGCTAATTCTTTGTCAACGACGCGACCGGTGCCAATCGGGGTCCCCCGACGGGCCCTACAAACGTGCCAAGTTTCAAGTCGCTAGCCCCAGTCGTGGGCGCGCGGCGACGCAAACATAGACATCAACAGTTCATGTTTAACCCTGAAAATTGAGGTCGCTAATTAATTGTTAACGTCGCGACCGGTGCCAAACGGGGCCGCACGATGGGCTCTAGACACGTGCCAAGTTTCAAGGCGCTAGCCTCAGGCGTTTGCGTATGGCTCCGGTAAAACGCGTACACGTGCAAACCGCCCGTAGTGACGTCACACGGCCAATCTCTTCATAACGGGTAACAGTTTTTGCATCACATAGGGAAAAGTATAACAGCCAGCTTGATGAAACATGGCACGTTTTTTGGGACCATCGTAGCCTACAAAATCGCACCGTCGCGGTAACTCCAGCTGACGTCGTTGACACGCGGTGACGTAAAAATCGACGTCAGCAGTTCAAATTTGACCCTTTCAAATGAGGTCGCTAATTCTTTGTCAACGTCGAGACCGGTGCCAAACGGGGTCGCCCGACGGGTTCTACAAAAGTGCCAAGTTTCAAGGCGCTAGCCCAGGCGTGGGCGCGCGGCGACGTAAACATCGACGTCAACAGTTCATGTTTGACCCTGAAAATTGAGGTCGCTAATTAATTGTTAACGTCGCGACCGGTGCCAAACGGGGCCGCCCGTTGGGCTCTAGACACGTGCTAAGTTTCAAGGCGCTAGCCCCAAGCGTTTGCGTATGGCACCGGTAAAACGTGTACACGTGCAAACCGCCCGTAGTGACGTCACACGGCCAATCTCTTCATAACGGGTAACAGTTTTTGCATCACATAGGGAAAAGTATAATAGCCAGCTTGATGAAACTTGGCACGTTTGTTGGAACCATCGTACCCTACAAAATCGCACCGTCGCGGCAACTCCAGCTGACGTCGTTGACACGCGGTGACGTAAAAATCGACGTCAGCAGTTCAAGTTTGACCCTGTCAAATAAGGTCGCTAATTCTTTGTCAACGTCGAGACTGGTGCCAAACGGGGTCGCCCGATGGGCCACACAAACGTGCCAAGTTTCAAGGCGCTAGCCACAGGCGTGGGCTCGCGGCGTCGTAAATATCGACGTCAACAGTTCATGTTTGACCCAGAAAATTGAGGTCGCTAATTAATTGTTAACGTCGCGACCGGTGCCAAACGGGGCCGCCCGATGGGCTCTGCAAACGTGCTAAGTTTCCAGGCGCTAGCCCCAGGCGTTTGCGTTTGGCAGCTGTAAAACGCGTACACGTGCAAACCGCCCGTAGTGACGTCACTCGGCCAATCTCTTCATAACGGGTAACAGTTTTTGCATCACATAGGGAAAAGTATAACAGCCAGCTTGATGAAACTTGGCCCGTTTGTTGGGACCACCGTAGCCCACAAAATCCTATCGTCGCAGAACATCCAGCTGACGTCGTTGACACGCGGTGACGTAAAAATCGACGTCAGCAGTTCAAATATGACCCTGTCAAATAAGGTCGCTAATTCTTTGTCAACGTCGAGACCGGGGCCAAACGGGGATGCCCGACGGGCCCTACAAACGTGCCAAGTTTCAAGGCGCCAGCCCCAGGCGTGGGCGCGCGGCGACGTAAACATCGACGTCAACAGTTCATGTTTGACACTGAAAATTAAGGTCGCTAATTAATTGTTTTAACGTCGCGACCGGTGCCGAACGGGGCCGCCCGATGGGCTCTAGACACGTGCCAAGTTTCAAGGCGCTAGCCCCAGGCCTTTGCGTATGCACCGGTAAAACGCGAACACGTGCAAACCGCCCGTATTGACGTCACACGGCCAATCTCTTCATAACGGGTAACAGTTTTTGCATCACAAAAGGAACATTATAACAGCCAGCTTGATGAAACTTGGCACGTTTGTTGGGACCATCGCATCCTACAAAATCGCACCGTCGCGGCAACTCCAGCTGACGTCGTTGACACGCGGTGATGTAAAAATCGACGTCAGCAGTTCAACTTTGACCCTGTCAAATAAGGTCGCTAATTCTTTGTCAACGTCTCGACCGGTGCCAAACGGGGTCGCCCGACGGGCCCTACAAACGTGCCAAGTTTCAAGGCGCTAGTCCAAGTCGTGGGCGCGTTGCGACGTAAACATCGACGTCAACAGTTCATGTTTGACCCTGAAAATTGAGGTCGCTAGTTAATTATTAACGTCGCGGCAGGTGCCAAACGAGGCCGCCCGATGGGCTCTAGACACTTGCCAAGTTTCAAGGCACTAGCCTCAGGAGTTTGCGAATGGCACCGGTAAAACGCGTACACGTGCAAACCGCCCGTTGTGACGTCACACGGCCAATATCTTCATAACGGGTAACGGTTTTTGCATCACATAGGGAAAAGCTAGATGAAACTTGGCACGTTTGTTGGGACCATCGTAGCCTACAAGATCGCACCGTCGCGGCAAGTACAGCTGACGTCGTTGACACGCGGTGACGCAAAAATCGACGTCAGCAGTTCAACTTTGACCCTGCCAAATAAGGTCGCTAATTCTTTGTCAACGCCGCGACCGGTGCCAAACGGGGTCGCCCGATGGGCCATACAAACGTACCAAGTTTCAAGGCGCTACTGACGTCGATTTTTACGTCACCGCGTGTCAACGTCCTCAGCTGTAGTTGCCGCGACGGTGCGATTTTGTAGGCGACGATGGTCCCAACAAACGTGCCCAGTTTCATCAAGCTGGATGTTATACTGTTCCCTATGTGATGCAAAAACTGTTACCCGTTATGAAGAGATTGGCCGTGTGACGTCACTACGGGCGGTTTGCACGTGTATGCGTTTTACCGGTGCCATACGCAAACGCCTGGGGCTAGCGCCTTGAAACTTGGCACGAATCTAGAGCCCATCGGGCAGCCCCGTATGGCACCGGTCGCGACGTTAACAATTAATTAGCGACCTCAATTTTCAGGGTCAAACATGAAGTGTTGACGTCGATGTTTACGTCGCCGCGCACCCACGCCTGGGGCTAGCGCCTTGAAACTTGGCACGTTTGTAGGGCCCGTCGGGCGACCCCGATTGGCATTGGTCGAGACATTGACAAAGAATTAGCGACCTTATTTGACAGGGTCATATTTGAACTGCTGACGTCGATTTTTACGTCACCGCGTGTCAACGACGTCAGCTGGATGTTCTGCGACGATAGGATTTTGTGGGCTACGGTGGTCCCAACAAACGGGCCAAGTTTCATCAAGCTGGCTGTTATACTTTTCCCTATGTGATGCAAAAACTGTTACGCGTTTTACCGGTGCCATACGCAAACACCTGGGGCTAGCGCCGTGAAACTTGGCACGTGATTAGAGCCCATCGAGCGGCCCCGTTTGGCACCGGTCGCGACGTTAACAGTTAATTAGCGACCTCAATTTTCAGGGTCAAACATGAACTGTTGACATCGATGTTGACGTCGCCGCCTGCCCATGCCTGGGGCTAGCGCCTTGAAACTTGGCACGTTTGTAGGGCCCGTCGGGCGACCCCATTTGGCACCGGTCCCGACGTTGACAAAGAATTAGCGACCTTATTTGACAGGGTCAAATTTGAACTGCTGACGTCGATTTTAACGTCACCGCGTGTCAACGACGTCAGCTGGAGTGCCGCGACGGTGCGATTTTGTAGGCTACGATGGTCCCAACAAACGTGCCCAGTTTCATCAAGCTGGCTGTTATACTTTTCCCTATGTGATGCAAAAACTGTTACCCGTTATGAAGAGATTGGCCGTGTGATGTCACTACGGGCGGTTTTCACATTTACGCATTTTACCGGTGCCATAGGCAAACGCCTGGTGCTAGCACCTTGAAACTTGGCACGTGTCTAGAGCCCATAGGGCGGCCCCGTTTGGCCCCGGTCTCGATGTTAAACCAATTAATTAGCGAGCTCAAATTTATGGGTCAAACATGAACTGTTGACGTCGATGTTTACGTCGCCGCGCACCCACGCCTGGGGCTAGCGCCTTGAAACTTGGCACGTGTCTAGAGCCCATCGGGCGGTCCCGTTTGGCACCGGTCGCGATGTTAAACCATTAATTAGCGACCTCAAATTTCATGGTCATACGTGAACTGTTGACGTCGATGTTTACGTCGCCGCGCACCCACGCCTGGGGCTAGCGCCTTGAAACATGGCACGTTGGTATATCCAGTCGGGCGACCCCGTTTGGCACCGGTCCCGACGTTAACAATTAATTAGCGACCTCAATTTTTAGGGTCAAACATGAACTGTTGACGTCGATGTTTACGTCGCCGCGCGCCCACGCCTGGGGCTAGCGCCTTGAAACTTGGCACGTTTGTAGGGCCCATGCGACCCCGTTTGGCACCGGTCGCGACGTTGACAAACAATTAGCGACCTTATTTGACAGGGTCAAATTTGAACTGCTGTCGTCGATTTTTACGTCACCGCGAGTCAACGACGTCAGCTGAAGTTGCCGCGACGGTGCGATTTTGTAGGCTACGATGGTCCAAACAAACGTGCCAAGCTTCATCAAGCTGGCTGATATACTTTTCCCTATGTGATGCAAAAACTGTTACCCGTTATGAAGAGATTGGCCGTGTGACGTCACTACGGGCGGTTTGCACGTGTACGGATTTTATTGGTGCCAAACGCATACTCCTGGGGCTAGCGCCTTGAAACTTGGCACGTTTGTAGGGCCCGTCGGTCGACCCCGTTTGGCACCGGTCGCGACGTTGACAAAGAATTAGCAACCGTATTTGACAGGGTCAAAGTTGAACTGCTGACGTCGATTTTTAAATCACCGCGTGTCAACGACGTCAGCTGGAGTGCCGCGACGGTGCGATTTTGTAGGCTACGGTGGTCCCAACAAACGTGCCAAGCTTCATCAAGCTGGCTGTTATACTTTTCCCTATGTGATGCAAAAACTGTTACCCGTTATGAAGAGATTGGCCGTGTGACGACACTACGGGCGGTTTGCACGTGTACGCGTTTTACCGGTGCCATACGCAAACGCCTGGGGCTAGCGCCTTGAAACTTGGCACGTGTCTAGAGCCCATCGGGTGGCCCCGTTTAGCACCGATCGCGACGTTAACAATTAATTAGCGACTCCAATATTCAGGGTCAAACATGAACTGTTGTCGTCGATGTTTACGTCGCCGCGCGCCCACGCCTGGGGCTAGCGCCTTGAAACTTGGCACGTTTTTATGGCCCGTCGGGCGACCCCGTTTGGCATTGGTCGCGACGTTGACAAAGAATTAGCTTCCGTATTTGACAGGGTCAAAGTTGAACTGCTGACGTCGATTTTAACGTCACCGCGTGTCAACGACGTCAGCTGGAGTTCCCACGACGGTGCGATTTTGTAGGCTACGATGGTCCCAACAAACGTGCCCAGTTTCATCAAGCTGGCTGTTATACTTTTCCCTATGTGATGCAAAAACGTTTACCCGTTATGAAGAGATTGGCCGTGTGACGTCACTACGGGCGGTTTGCACGTGTACGCGTTTTACCGGTGCCATACGCAAACGCCTGGGGCTAGCGCCGTGAAACTTGGCACGTGTCTAGAGCCCATCGGGCGGCCCCGTTTGGCACCGGTCGCGACGTTAACAGTTAATTAGCGACCTCAATTTTCAGGGTCAAACATGAACTGTTGACGTCGATGTTTACGTCGCCGCGCGCCCACGCCTGGGGCTAGCGCCTTGAAACTTGCCACGTTTGTAGGGCCCGTCGGGCGACCCCGTTTGGCACAGGTCGCGACGTTGACAAAGAATTAGCGACCTTATTTGACAGGGTCAAATTTGAACTGCTGACGTCGATTTTAACGTCACCGCGTGTCAACGACGTCAGCTGGAGTGCCGCGACGGTGCGTTTTTGTTGGCTACGATGGTCCCAACAAACGTGCCCAGTTTCATCAAGCTGGCTGTTATACTTTTCCCCATGTGATGCAAAAACTGTTACCCGTTAGGAAGAGACTAGCCGTGTGACGTCACTACGGACGGTTTTCACGTGTACGCATTTTACCGGTGCCATAGGCAAACGCCTGGTGCTAGCGCCTTGAAACTTGGCACGTGTCTAGAGCCCATCGGGCGGCCCCGTTTGGCCCCGGTCTCGATGTTAAACCAATTAATTAGCGAGCTCAAATTTCAGGGTCAAACATGAACTGTTGACGTCGATGTTTACGTCGCCGCACAACCACGCCTGGGGCTAGCGCCTTGAAACTTGGCACGTGTCTAGAGCCCATCGGGCGGCCCCGTTTGGCATCGGTCGCGATGTTAAACCATTAATTAGCGACCTCAATTTTCAGGGTCAAACATAAACTGTTGACGTCGATGTTTACGACGCCGCGCACCCACGCCTGGGGCTAGCGCCTTGAAACTTGGCACGTTGGTATATCCAGTCGGGTGACCCCGTTTGGCACCTTCCAGACGTTAACAATTAATTAGCGACCTCAATTTTCAGGGTCAAACATGAACTGTTGACGTCGATGTTTACGTCGCCGCACGCCCACGCCTGGGGCTAGCGCCTTGAAACTTGGCACGTTTGTAGGGCCCATGCGACCCCGTTTGGCACCGGTCGCGACGTTGACAAAGAATTAGCGACCTTATTTGACAGGGTCAAAATTGAACTGATGACGTCGATTTGTACGTCACCGTGTGTCAACGACGTCAGTTGGAGTTGCCGCGACCGAGCGATTTTGTAGGATACGATGGTCCCAACAAACGTGCCAAGTTTTATCAAGCTGGCTGTTATACTTTTCCCTATGTGATGCAAAAACTGTTACCCGTTATGACGAGATGGCCGTGTGACGTCACTACGGGCGGTTTGCACGTGTACGCGTTTTACCGGTGCCATACGCAAACGCCTGGGGCTAGCGCCTTGAAACTTGGCACGTGTCTAGAGTCCATCGGGCGGCCCCGTTTGGCACCGGTCGCGACCTTAACAATTAATTAGCGACCTCAATTTTCAGGGTCAAACATGAACTGTTGACGTCGATGTTTACGTCGCCGCGCGCCCACGCCTGGGGCTAGCGGCTTGAAACTTGGCACGTTTGTAGGGCCCGTCGGCCGACTCTGTTTGGTACCGGTCGCGACTTTGACACAGAATTAGCTTCCGTATTTGACAGGGTCAAATTTGAACTGCTGACGTCGATTTTTAAATCACCGCGTGTCAACGACGTCAGCTGAAGTTGCCGCGACGTTCCAATTTTTTGTAGGCTACGATGGTCCCAACAAACGTTCCAAGTTTCATCAAGCTGGCTGTTATACTTTTCCCTATGTGATGCACAAACGGATACCCGTTATGAAGAGATTGGCCGTGCGACGTCACTACGGGCGGTTTGCACGTGTATGCGTTTTACCGGTGCCATACGCAAACGCCCGTGGCTAGTGCCTTGAAACTTGGCACGAGTCTAGAGCCCATCGGGCGGCCCCGTATGGCACCGGTCTCGACGTTAACAATTAATTAGCGACCTCAATTTTCAGGGTCAAACATAAAGTGTTGACGTCGATGTTTACGTCGCCGCGCACCCACGCCTGGGGCTAGCGCCTTGAAACTTGGCACGTTTGTAGGGCCCGACGGGCGACCCCGATTGACACCGGTCGAGACGTTGACAAAGAATTAGCGACCTTATTTGACAGGGTCAAATTTGAACTGCTGACGTCGATTTTTACGTCACCGCGTGTCAACGACGTCAGCTGGAAGTTCCGAAACGATGCGATTTTGTAGGCTACGGTGGTCCCAACAAACGTGCCAAGTTTCATCAAGCTGGCTGTTATACTTTTCCCTATGTGATGCAAAAACTGTTACGCGTTTTACCGGTGCCATACGCAAACGCCTGGGGCTAGCGCCGTGAAACTTGGCACTTGATTAGAGCCCATCGAGCGGCCCCGTTTGGCACCGGTCGCGACATTAACAATTAATTAGCGACCTCAATTTTCAGGGTCAAACATGAACTGTTGACGTCGATGTTTACGTCGCCGCGCGCCCATGCCTGGGGCTAGCGCCTTGAAACTTGGCACGTTTGTAGGGCCCGTCGGGCGACCCCGTTCGGCACCGGTCTCGACGTTGACAAAGAATTAGCGACCTTATTTGACAGGGTCAAATTTGAACTGCTGACGTCGATTTTAACGTCACCGCGTGTCAACGACGTCAGCTGGAGTGCCGCGACGGTGTGATTTTGTAGGCTACGATGGTCCCAACAAACGTGCCCAGTTTCATCTTGCTGGCTGTTATACTTTTCCCTATGTGATGCAAAAACTGTTACCCGTTATGAAGAGATTGGCCGTGTGACGTCACTACGTGCGGTTTTCACGTTTACGCATTTTACCGGTGCCATAGGCAAACGCCTGGTGCTAGCGCCTTGAAACTTGGCACGTGTCTAGAGCCCATCGGGCGGCCCCGTTGCGCCCCGGTCTCGATGTTAAACCAATTAATTAGCGAGCTCAAATTTCAGGGTCAAACATGAACTGTTGACGTCGATGTTTACGTCGCCGCGCACCCACGCCTGGGGCTAGCGCCTTGAAACTTGGCACGTGCCTAGAGCCCATCGGGCGGCCCCGTTTGGCACCGGTCGCGATGTTAAACCATTAATTAGCGACCTCAAATTTAATGGTCAAACGTGAACTGTTGACGTCGATGTTTACGTCGCCGCGCACGCACGCCTGGGGCTAGCGCCTTGAAACTTGGCACGTTGGTATATCCAGTCGGCCGACCCCGTTTGGCACCTGTCCCGACGTTAACAATTAATTAGCGACCTCAATTTTCAGGGTCAAACATGAACTGTTGACGTCGATGTTTACGTCGCCGCGCGCCCACGCCTGGTTCTAGCGCCTTGAAACTTGGCACGTTTGTAGGGCCCGTCGGGCGACCCCGTTTGGCACAGGTCGCGACGTTGACAAACAATTAGCGACCTTATTTGACAGGGTCAAATTTGAACTGCTGACGTCGATTTTTACGTCACCGCGAGTCAACGACGTCAGCTGAAGTTGCCGCGACGGTGCGATTTTGTAGGCTACGATGGTCCAAACAAACGTGCCAAGCTTCATCAAGCTGGCTGTTATACTTTTCCCTATGTGATGCAAAAACTGTTACCCGTTATGAAGAGATTGGCCGTGTGACGTCACTACGGGCGGTTTGCACGTGCACGGATTTTACTGGTGCCAAACGCATACGCCTGGGGCTAGCGCCTTGAAACTTGGCACGTTTGTAGGGCCCGTCGGTCGACCCCGTTTGGCACCGGTCGCGACGTTGACAAAGAATTAGCGACCGTATTTGACAGGGTCAGAGTTGAACTGCTGACGTCGATTTTTAAATCACCGCGTGTCAACGACGTCAGATGGAATTGCCGCGACGGTGCGATTTTGTAGGCTACGATGGTCCCAACAAACGTGCCAAGCTTCATCAAGCTGGCTGTTATACTTTTCTCTATGTGATGCAAAAACTGTTACCCGTTATGAAGAGATTGGCCGTGTGACGTCACCACGGGCGGTTTGCACGTGTACGGATTTTACCGGTGCCATACGCATACGCCTGGGGCTAGCGCCTTGAAACTTGGCACGTGTCTAGAACCCATCGGGCGGCCCCGTTTGGCACCGGTCGCGACGTTAACAATTAATTAGCGACCTCAATTTTCAGGGTCAAACATGAACTGTTGACGTCGATGTTTACGTCGCCGCGCGCCCACGCCTGGGTCTAGCGCCTTGAAACTTGCCACGTTTGTAGGGCCCGTCGGGCGACCCCGTTTGGCACAGGTCGCGACGTTGACAAAGAATTAGCGACCTTATTTGACAGGGTCAAATTTGAACTGCTGACGTCGATTTTAACGTCACCGCGTGTCAACGAGGTCAGCTGGAGTGCCGCGACGGTGCGATTTTGTAGGCTACGATGGTCCCAACAAACGTGCCCAGTTTCATCAAGCTGACTGTTATACTTTTCCCCATGTGATGCAAAAACTGTTACCCGTTAGTAAGAGATTAGCCGTGTGACGTCACTACGGACGGTTTTCACGTGTACGCATTTTACCGGTGCCATAGGCAAACGCCTGGTGCAAGCGCCTTGAAACTTGGCACGTGTCTAGAGCCCATCGGGCGGCCCAGTTTGGCCCCGGTCTCGATGTTAAACCAATTAATTAGCGAGCTCAAATTTCAGGGTCAAACATGAACTGTTGACGTCGATGTTTACGTCGCCGCACAACCACGCCTGGGGCTAGCGCCTTGAAACTTGGCACGTGTCTAGAGCCCATCGGTCGGCCCCGTTTGGCACCGGTCGCGATGTTAAACCATTAATTAGCGACCTCAATTTTCAGGGTCAAACATAAACTGTTGACGTCGATGTTTACGTCGCCGCGCACCCACGCCCTGGGCTAGCGCCTTGAAACTTGGCACGTTGGTATATCCAGTCGGGTGACCCCGTTTGGCACCGGTCCAGACGTTACCAATTAATTAGCGACCTCAATTTTCAGGGTCAAACATGAACTGTTGACGTCGATGTTTACGTCGCCGCGCGCCCACGCCTGGGGCTAGCGCCTTGAAACTTGGCACGTTTGTAGGGCCCATGCGACCCCGTTTGGCACCGGTCGCGACGTTGACAAAGAATTAGCGACCGTATTTGACAGGGTCAAAGTTGAACTGATGACGTCGATTTGTACGTCACCGCGTGTCAACGACGTCAGCTGGAGTTGCTGCGACGGTGCGATTTTGTAGGCTACGATGGTCCCAACAAACGTGCCAAGTTTCATCAAGCTGGCTGTTATACTTTTCCCTATGTGATGCAAAAGCTGTTGCCCGTTATGAAGAGATTGACCGTGTGACTTCACTACGGGCGGTTTGCACGTGTACGCGTTTTACCGGTGTCATTCGCAAACGCCTGGGGCTAGCGCCGTTAAACTTGGCACGTGTCTAGAGCCCATCGGGCGGCCCCGTTTGGCACCGGTCGCGACGTTAACAATTAATTAGCGACCTCAATTTTCAGGGTCAAACATGAACTGTTGACGTCGATGTTTACGTCGCCGCGCGCCCACGCCTGAGGCTAGCGCCTTAAAACTTGGCACGTTAGTAGGGCCCGTCGGGCGACCCCGTTTGGCACCGGTCGCGACGTTGACAAGGAATTAGCGACCTTATTTGACAGGGTCAAAATTGAACTGATGACGTCGATTTGTACGTCACCGTGTGTCAACGACGTCAGTTGGAGTTGCCGCGACCGAGCGATTTTGTAGGATACGATGGTCCCAACAAACGTGCCAAGTTTTATCAAGCTGGCTGTTATACTTTTCCCTATGTGATGCAAAAACTGTTACCCGTTATGACGAGATGGCCGTGTGACGTCACTACGGGCGGTTTGCACGTGTACGCGTTTTACCGGTGCCATACGCAAACGCCTGGGGCTAGCGCCTTGAAACTTGGCACGTGTCTAGATCCCATCGGTCGGCCCCGTTTGGAACCGGTCGCGATGTTAAACCATTAATTAGCGACCTCAATTTTCAGGGTCAAACATGAACTGTTGACGTCGATGTTTACGTCGCCGCGCACCCACGCCTGGGGCTAGCGCCTTGAAACTTGGCACGTGCCTAGAGCTCATCGGGCGGCCCCGTTTGGCACCGGTCGCGATGTTAAACCATTAATTAGCGACCTCAAATTTAATGGTCAAACGTGAACTGTTGACGTCGATGTTTAAGTCGCCGCGCACGCACGCCTGGGGCTAGCGCCTTGAAACTTGGCACGTTGGTATATCCAGTCGGCCGACCCCGTTTGGCACCAGTCGCGACGTTAACAATTAATTAGCGACCTCAATTTTCAGGGTCAAACATGAACTGTTGACGTCGATGTTTACGTCGCCGCGCGCCCACGCCTGGTTCTAGCGCCTTGAAACTTGGCACGTTTGTAGGGCCCGTCGGGCGACCCCGTTTGGCACAGGTCGCGACGTTAGCAAACAATTAGCGACCTTATTTGACAGGGTCAAATTTGAACTGCTGACGTCGATTTTTACGTCACCGCGAGTCAACGACGTCAGCTGAAGTTGCCGCGACGGTGCGATTTTGTAGGCTACGATGGTCCAAACAAACGTGCCAAGCTTCATCAAGCTGGCTGTTATACTTTTCCCTATGTGATGCAAAAACTGTTACCCGTTATGAAGAGATTGGCCGTGTGACGTCACTACGGGCGGTTTGCACGTGCACGGATTTTACTGGTGCCAAACGCATACGCCTGGGGCTAGCGCCTTGAAACTTGGCACGTTTGTAGGGCCCGTCGGTCGACCCCGTTTGGCACCGGTCGCGACGTTGACAAAGAATTAGCGACCGTATTTGACAGGGTCAGAATTGAACTGCTGACGTCGATTTTTAAATCACCGCGTGTCAACGACGTCAGATGGAATTGCCGCGACGGTGCGATTTTGTAGGCTACGATGGTCCCAACAAACGTGCCAAGCTTCATCAAGCTGGCTGTTATACTTTTCCCTATGTGATGCAAAAACTGTTACCCGTTATGAAGAGATTGGCCGTTTTCGTCGCTACGGGCGGTTTGCACGTGTACGCGTTTTACCGGTGCCATACGCAAACGCCTGGGGCTAGCGCCTTGAAACTTGGCACGTGTCTAGAGCCCATCGGGCGGCCCCGTTTAGCACCGATCGCGACGTTAACAATTAATTAGCGACCCCAATATTCAGGGTCAAACATGAACTGTTGTCGTCGATGTTTACGTCGCCGCGCGCCCACGCCTGGGGCTAGCGCCTTGAAACTTGGCACGTTTTTATGGCCCGTCGGGCGGCCCCGTTTGGCACCGGTCGCGACGTTGACAAAGAATTAGCGACCGTATTTGACAGGGTCAAAGTTGAACTGATGACGTCGATTTGTACGTCACCGCGTGTCAACGACGTCAGCTGGATTTGCCGCGACGGTGCGATTTTGTAGGCTACGATGGTCCCAACAAATGTGCCAAGTTTCATCAAGCTGGCTGTTATACTTTTCCCTATGTGATGCAAAAACTGTTACCCGTTATGAAGAGATTGACCGTGTGACGTCACTACGGGCGATTTGCACGTGTACGCGTTTTACCGGTGCCATACGCAATCGCCTGGGGCTAGCGCCGTTAAACTTGGCACGTGTCTAGAGCCCATCGGGCGGCCCCGTTTGGCACCGGTCGCGACGTTAACAATTAATTAGCGACCTCAATTTTCAGGGTCAAACATGAACTGTTGCCGTCGATGTTTACGTCGCCGCTCGCCCACGCCTGAGGCTAGCGCCTTAAAACTTGGCACGTTAGTTGGGCCCGTCGGGCGACCCCGTTTGGCACCGGTCGCGACGTTGACAAGGAATTAGCGACCTTATTTGACAGGGTCAAAGTTGAACTGATGACGTCGATTTTTACGTCACCGCGTGTCAACGACGTCAGTTGGAGTTGCCGCGACCGAGCGATTTTGTAGGATACGATGGTCCCAACAAACGTGCCAAGTTTTATCAAGCTGGCTGTTATACTTTTCCCTATGTGATGCAAAAACTGTTACCCGTTATGACGAGATTGGCCGTGTGACGTCACTACGGGCGGTTTGCAAGTGTATGCGTTTTACCGGTGCCATACGCAAACGCCTGGGGCTAGCGCCTTGAAACTTGGCACGTGTCTAGATTCCATCGGGCGGCCCCGTTTGGCACCGGTCCCGACGTTACCAATTAATTAGCGACCTCAATTTTCAGGGTCAAACATGAACTGTTGACGTCGATGTTTACGTCGCCGCGCGCCCACGCCTGGGGCTAGCGCCTTGAAACTTGGCACGTTTGTAGGGCCCATGCGACCCCGTTTGGCACCGGTCGCGACGTTGACAAATAATTAGCGACCGTATTTTACAGGGTCAAAGTAGAACTGATGACGTCGATTTGTACGTCACCGCGTGTCAACGACGTCAGCTGGAGTTGCCTCGACGGTGCGATTTTGTAGGCTACGATGGTCCCAACAAACGTGCCAAGTTTCATCAAGCTGGCTGTTATACTTTTCCCTATGTGATGCAAAAACTGTTACCCGTTATGAAGAGATTGGCCGTGTGACGTCACTACGCGCGGTTTGCACGTGTTCGCGTTTTACCGGTGCCATACGCAAACGCCTGGAGCTAGCGCCTTGAAACTTGGCACGTGTCTAGAGCCCATCGGGCGGCCCCGTTTGGTACCGGTCGCGACGTTAACAATTAATTAGCGACCTCAATTTTCAGGGTCAAACATGAACTGTTGACGTCGATGTTTACGTCGCCGCGCGCCCACGCCTGGGGCTAGCGCCTTGAAACTTGGCACGTTTGTATGGCTCGTCGGGCGACCCCGTTTGGCACCGGTCGCGACGTTGACAAAGAATTAGCGACCGTATTTGACAGGGTCAAAGTTGAACTGATGACGTCGATTTGTACGTCACCGCGTGTCAACGACGTCAGCTGGATTTGCCGCGACGGTGCGATTTTGTAGGCTACGATGGTCCCAACAAATGTGCCAAGTTTCATCAAGCTGGCTGTTATACTTTTCCCTATGTGATGCAAAAACTGTTACCCGTTATGAAGAGATTGACCGTGTGACGTCACTACGGGCGATTTGCACGTGTACGCGTTTTACCGGTGCCATACGCAATCGCCTGGGGCTAGCGCCGTTAAACTTGGCACGTGTCTAGAGCCCATCGGGCGGCCCCGTTTGGCACCGGTCGCGACGTTAACAATTAATTAGCGACCTCAATTTTCAGGGTCAAACATGAACTGTTGCCGTCGATGTTTACGTCGCCGCTCGCCCACGCCTGAGGCTAGCGCCTTAAAACTTGGCACGTTAGTTGGGCCCGTCGGGCGACCCCGTTTGGCACCGGTCGCGACGTTGACAAGGAATTAGCGACCTTATTTGACAGGGTCAAAGTTGAACTGATGACGTCGATTTTTACGTCACCGCGTGTCAACGACGTCAGTTGGAGTTGCCGCGACCGAGCGATTTTGTAGGATACGATGGTCCCAACAAACGTGCCAAGTTTTATCAAGCTGGCTGTTATACTTTTCCCTATGTGATGCAAAAACTGTTACCCGTTATGACGAGATTGGCCGTGTGACGTCACTACGGGCGGTTTGCAAGTGTATGCGTTTTACCGGTGCCATACGCAAACGCCTGGGGCTAGCGCCTTGAAACTTGGCACGTGTCTAGATTCCATCGGGCGGCCCCGTTTGGCACCGGTCCCGACGTTACCAATTAATTAGCGACCTCAATTTTCAGGGTCAAACATGAACTGTTGACGTCGATGTTTACGTCGCCGCGCGCCCACGCCTGGGGCTAGCGCCTTGAAACTTGGCACGTTTGTAGGGCCCATGCGACCCCGTTTGGCACCGGTCGCGACGTTGACAAATAATTAGCGACCGTATTTTACAGGGTCAAAGTAGAACTGATGACGTCGATTTGTACGTCACCGCGTGTCAACGACGTCAGCTGGAGTTGCCTCGACGGTGCGATTTTGTAGGCTACGATGGTCCCAACAAACGTGCCAAGTTTCATCAAGCTGGCTGTTATACTTTTCCCTATGTGATGCAAAAACTGTTACCCGTTATGAAGAGATTGGCCGTGTGACGTCACTACGCGCGGTTTGCACGTGTTCGCGTTTTACCGGTGCCATACGCAAACGCCTGGAGCTAGCGCCTTGAAACTTGGCACGTGTCTAGAGCCCATCGGGCGGCCCCGTTTGGTACCGGTCGCGACGTTAACAATTAATTAGCGACCTCAATTTTCAGGGTCAAACATGAACTGTTGACGTCGATGTTTACGTCGCCGCGCGCCCACGCCTGGGGCTAGCGCCTTGAAACTTGGCACGTTTGTATGGCTCGTCGGGCGACCCCGTTTGGCACCGGTCGCGACGTTGACAAAGAATTAGCGACCGTATTTGACAGGGTCAAAGTTGAACTGCTGACGTCGATTTTAACGTCACCGCGTGTCAACGACGTCAGCTGGAGTTGCCGCGACGGTGCGATTTTGTAGGCTACGATGGTCCCAACAAACGTGCCATGTTTCATCAAGCTGGCTGTTATACTTTTCCCTATGTGATGCAAAAACTGTTACCCGTTATGAAGAGATTGACCGTGTGACGTCACTACGGGCGGTTTGCACGTGTACGCGTTTTACCGGTGCCATACGCAAACGCCTGGGGCTAGCGCCTTGAAACTTGGCACGTTTCTAGAGACCATCGGGCGGCCCCGTTTGGCACCGGTCGCGACGTTAACAATTTATTAGCGACCTCAATTTTCAGGGTCAAACATGAACTGTTGACGTCGATGTTTACGTCGCCGCGCGCCCACGCCTGGGGCTAGCGGCTTGAAACTTGGCACGTTTGTAGGGCCCGTCGGCCGACTCTGTTTGGCACCGGTCTCGACGTTGACAAAGAATTAGCTTCCGTATTTGACAGGGTCAAAATTGAACTGCTGACGTCGATTTTTAAATCACCGCGTGTCAACGACGTCAGCTGAAGTTGCCGCGACGGTGCGATTTTGTAGGCTACGATGGTCCTAACAAACGTGCCAAGTTTCATCAATCTGGCTGTTATACTTTTCCCTATGTGATGCACAAACGGATTCCCGTTATGAAGAGATTGGCCGTGCGACGTCACTTCGCGCGGTTTGCACGTGTACGCGTTTTACCGGTGCCATACGCAATCGCCTGGGGCTAGCGCCTTGAAACTTGGCACGTGTCTAGAGCCCATCGGGCGGCCCCGTTTGGCATCGGTCGCGACGTTAGCAATTAATTAGCGACCTCAATTTTCAGGGTCAAACATGAACTGTTGACGTCGATGTTTACGTCGCCGCTCGCCCACGCCTGGAGCTAGCGCCTTGAAACTTGGCACGTTTGTAGGGCCCGTCGGGCGACCCCGTTTGGCACCGGTCGCAACGTTGACAAAGAATTAGCGACCGTATTTGACATGGTCAAATTTGAACTGCTGACGTCGATTTTTACGTCACCGCGTGTCAACGACTTCATCTGGAGATGCCGCGACGGTGCGATTTTGTAGGCTACGATGGTCCCAACAAACGTGCCCAGTTTCATCAAGCTGGCTGTTATACTTTTCCCTATGTGATGCAAAAACTGTTACCCGTTATGAAGAGATTGGCCGTGTGACGTCACTACGGGCGGTTTGCACGTGTACGCGTTTTACCGGTGCCATACGCAAACGCCTGGGGCTAGCGCCTTGAAACTTGGCACGTGTCTAGAGCCCATCGGGCGGCCCCGTTTGGCACCGGTCGCGACGTTAACAATTAATTAGCGACCTCAATTTTCAGGGTCAAACATGAACTGTTGACGTCGATGTTTACGTCGCCGCGCGCCCACGCCTGGGGCTAGCGGCTTGAAACTTGGCACGTTTGTAGGGCCCGTCGGGCGACCCCGTTTGGCACCGGTCGCGACGTTGACAAAGAATTAGCGACCTTATTTGACTTAATATCAATTGCATAGATGTATTAGATCTCTTGACAATGGTTCGCTCCGCTGCGATACAAACGATATATGAAGTTGTGAATATTGTCGTTACTGTAGTGTAGATATATACATATATATTGGTCCGTGTTAACGTACAGTGCTGATTTGTTTGGAAATTGGTTAATTGCCTGCAACGAAGTCCCGTATGGTATTAATACGAGTTTAAAGTTTATTATAATTGTGTTTTTATGTTTTATTATGTATGTGACAGACAAGGGTTCAAGCCAACGTCACAGAATGAGAACAAATATCAAGCTCACCGTTTTAACAAAGGTAAGATACCAGTAAATCATTATGTATCTGTGGCCTATTACTAAAGAGTTCCTCTTCTCTTCTGGCATAAAAGCCATTTAGGTATCTCAGACATGCCTTTTGTGGTTATTTCTAATATTCTATGCGTGTTTGCAACATTTTGGTGCATTTCATTGGAGGCTAACTTGAAAGGTGAACTTTTGGGGTGTGTTTACTATGGTATGTGGCTTTTGTCGAAATATGACATCCGAAACCCTGTTTTCTACCGGTGCCTGCATTCAAGTAAGATGCATTTTCTTAGAAGTAACATGAAATATCTGTTTTATTGCAAATTTTGGAAGAGGGCCGATTGATCTTTAAATTGATACCAGGCTTGCACAATCTGAAATAAGGGAAATGCTATAAAAATGCTTGTAAAATTTGCCGTTTTATAATGGGACCCTATGTGAATTGGAATTACTGGTATCTAACCACAACATCAGCAACAGTCGTTTGTTGAAATTGTTGCTCAATATCATGTAATAACAAAATATTTAATGTATTGAATCGTCATTGCACTTATACGTATGTGTAATCATGAGTTTTATTTCATAACAAAATAATATATACAAGAAGGAGCTGCATTTAAAATATAGATCTACGACTACAGCCTGTAGTACAGGCAATATTCAACGATAACGTCCATATCAGTTGTAGATATTATAACATTTCAACCATCTCATATTTAGGCGCTAGGAGAAGCTGAACTGATATTTTTTGATACAGAGCCTGAATATTTCGGTACAAACTAATGAATATTAGTCAATATTATCAATGATAAGATTCAAAGGAATAATGGACTGGAACTTAGTGCTTTGTCGCCTCGCGTATGGTTGGGCGAATCTAAGACGTCGCGACTGCCGGCGAGTTAACGGTTCATAATTGGAATGCCGATAATCCCTAAATTAAGGTAAATAGAGCTTAAAGATTGATTTTATTTAATGCCTTAAGCATTAGTGTATTGAAAAATACCAGCGGATATGGAAGTAATACCATAAATAATACGGAATAGTGAGTTTTTGTTTTACATCCGGGCACTAGTCCGGAGATCTACCTTTAGAAGTAAACATGGAAGTGAGTTTTATCAAATAAAATAAAACAATATGCAATTTATGCCATTTTATGACACATAATTAATCGACATAAGTGGGATAATTATCATGTATTATATTCCCTTCATTCAAACAATATGTTTTCTATGATAGTATGCTGTTATTGTTAAAATCATGAATGAAGATGAGCGTCGAACTTTTCGACATTCCAACAGATCTAAAAGAGACCACTTTGCATTGGAAATTAAGCTCAGGGGGGTGGATTGGGTGGTGTAGTAAAAGTCGGTCCAGTTCGAGTGATTAGATCTAGCCTACTTCTGACTGGTTGGTCTGATAATCATAAAGTTTATGAGAGAATATTCTCTACATTTTTGTTGATATAACTATATGTATGCCTAATTACCATAATTTCGTGAGTTACCATAATTTCGTGGCTGTTTAAAACTAACAGAATTTTCGCTCGTGCATTCGAAAACATTGTCCGAATTACTATCACTGTGAACTTAATTGTATATTTTTGCAGTATCTGAAAAGGAAATCATATTAAATGTCAACCAGTGAGTGACTTGGTCATTTAAATCACCAATTAATGACATTAAATACACAAATTATTCACTACACAACAACTACTTTGAAATTAAATTCATGAAATTTTGTTCTCTAAAAATCGTATATTTAGAACAGTTTTCTAATTGCACATGTATGATTATCTCCCTTGTGTTTATTTCTCAATGGAATTTTGCTATTTTCGTTAAAAAATATATATAAACAACACCCCCTTCCCTAAATTTGACTGACATTTTCAAACTTTTAACTTTAAGTTAGCATTCCTACCCATGAATCGCTGCGTGCAATTTTATCATTTATTTTATATTTAAGAACAATAACTAACACAATAAAATATTTATAGATTCATGACGACTAAAGTTAAACCTGCACAACCAAAATTGAACAAGTGTGTAGATTTCGTCCGGCCAATATTCACCTTTTAAAAAATATGATAAGGAGTGTGTATTTATAATGATAGAATTTTCAAAAACACTAGTTTTCACCAAGATTTTCGGTTGTTGATCAGCACAGGGTTCAGCACAAACAAAGTGACACTAAATTGATGCTGTAAACACTCTTCCACAACTAAAGTAGGCCGGCCAATCAGAACCCACGAAATTATGAGAAGCTTCCAAACTATACAGATCAGTAGGGTCAGGTACAATAACATAATATATCCATGAAATAGCAACAAAAATCCGTCTTTTAATCACTTTGTTTGCTAAGAGGACATTATAAATTGTGTTTTATCCAACTCAGTGTTGAGATAACAGAATGTATTAACATGCATGCGTCACACACGTAAATAAGACCCACGAAATAAGGGTGACACGGCATATGTCTGGAAAAGAAAACTGTTAGTCTCTTTCCTGTATATTTGGCCATTTAAGAGCTAAATAGCTTTTATATCCTAAATGAATTTAAAGGCCTAGATTACCATAATTCACCTGAATGTTCGGTCGCGAAAAAATATTTTTTTTTTGCGGCCGATTATTTAGATACCAAAAAAAATCCCTAAAAATTCGGCCGAAAATTAAGATACTCAAGAAAACGGGGTACCGGAACGTCAAATAATTACGAAGTGTCTTACTGAAGTGTGAGCACACAAGGCGCACAATGTGATATTCAGTCAATAATTGTTAAATAAACATCCTTTGTTTATCAATAAACACCTTATTATACATTTTGCCAAAAGCCGTTTGATGTCGTAAAGTGGGGTCGCTCAATTGACAGCAGCTGGCGTACGTCGCAAAAGGCCTATTAACAGTTTGAGCAACACTTAGGGTGTTGGGGCACTTTCTTAGCAACATGCGCGCAAATACTTTATTTATAATAAATTTGTGTTCAAAATCAGTAAAATATTTTAACAATTATAATTTACAATGTAACACTGTTGATCAAAGTCTTCATCAAATTCGTGTCGTGCATCTCGATGATAATAGACAAAAAAAAAGCAACGCATTAAACAATACGCTAAAAGAAGAACCTTTAATAATTTGTTATGTGCAAATATTTTGAATTACGAATGTACTACCCGGTAATTTCATAAACATTTCATTCCTCGAAACGTTAACAATGCAACAATACTAACGCCGAAACTGTCCGATTTGAATTCTGCATAATTGTCAAGATGCTTGATTTAGTCGATCCAAATCATGCAGACGAACGCCTGTTGCTTAGCAACCAATATAGGCTCAATCGGGAGTGCAGTATCAGCTCGAGTTTGATTGACACATCACACATCTACCAATTAACACAGTCCAGTTAAGAGGCTTTCAAATTGCATAGAAAGCAGTCTGATGTCATGCTGTGTGGTACATGCTTTGTTGATAAGTATACAACAATGTGGCAAGTTGTGTTAGTTGGGTTGGCAAAGCGACATAATTTTCATTTGACTTACGGATTAAAAAAAACGAACTCATGATACAGGTAACAGATTTATATGTACGAATATTTAGCAAAAATACTTTCATTTAAGTGTCCGGATTTAGATACGTAAAATAAATTATTTGCACATAAAAAATATGGTGTCCGAATATTTAGCTAGGCCGAACATTTAGGTGAATTACGGTAATCTTGTTTATTTGACCCCCCCCACCCCCCTTTAACTAGGCCTTTAAAGTCTCTCGTACAAGATACAAGAAACTTTATTTTACGTCGGGTTGTTTATAAGAAGTAAAAAAACTTTAAAGCTATTTTCTGACACAAAAATAAGAGTAACAATTATTCAATAATAACAAAATCACAAAAAATTAGGCAATAAACATAAACATACAATATATTAAATTTATACAGCCATTTATAGTACTGATATAACGAATAATAAATTATTTAATTTAGTAAGAATACAAAATCACAAAAAAACAAAACAAGTGGGCCATGGTGGCATAAAGCGCTCACCTGAGAAATGGTACAGATGAAGCCATACTGTTGTAACAGGGGATAGGATCAATTTTGATTGAAAACATTGGTTTGTGCAATGGGCTAACTAAAGTATGAGTTCGGTAGTGGATGTGCGTTTTTTTTGCTAATGGTTCTCAAATCATTTTTCTCGATATTCAAACTGGACCCTTTTTCATTTAGTCATTGACAATTCTGGAAAATGCAGAAAATGTAGATTTTGATGTCTTTTTGCAAACAGTTTTGAAGAACTAGTTGCAGTGCAATTATTGCGGTGGCTTTGCTATAAGGTAAAGTTTTGCTTTTTCTTTGATAATTTTCTGTCCAATGATGATAAATGATGTTAATGCAGCCTCGGTATACATCAATTTTTCATGTACAAATAACTGCATGGAAGTCTTGCAACTGTTGGAAATCAATTTTTATGGTCATGTGCACACTGTCTAAGTTTGGTCAACATAAAATAAAAAATCGTGTGTGCAAGCCAATCATTGATAACTTGTTGATGTTTGTTTCCAAACACAAGGAGCAATAACTCTGGTTTTTCTGGCCCAATCATGCTTATTTTTTACTTCACCTGTAGTCTTACGTTCATATACAAACTGTGCGATTGGTGAAGATTGGATGAAAAATGAAGTCTCTATCCTGAATAATGTCCATTTTTGCTTTTTTTTCACAAACATAGGGCAATAACTCTGGTGTTTCTGGTCCAATCTTGCTTATATTCGTCTTCGCCTCTAATCTTATGGTCATAGACAAACAGTGTAAGATTGGTGAAGATTGGATGAAAAATGAATTCCCTATCTTGAATAATGTCCATTTTTGTATATTTATTTAATAAACAAAGGGCAATAGCTCTGGTGTTTGAAATACGATCTGGCCCATTTCTGGCGTCTGCTGAGATATGATGGTCATACACAAACTGTGAAAGTTTGGTTAAGATTGGATGGAAAATAAAGTCTATATGTTGGAAAAGGGCATTTAATAATTTGCACTTTTTTGCATGAAAAGGGGGCAATAACTCTGGTGTTACTGGTGTGATCTGACCCAATAACAATCCCATCTGAGATTTTATGGTCATACACAAACTGTACGAGTTAGGTCAAGATTGAATAAAATATGTAGTCTTTATCGTGATGAAGAACTTCGTGCTCAGGTGAGCTAAAAAAAAGATGATCAAGTATCAAATATATAATACCACAAAGAACTGCATTACAAATAATTCATTTAAAAAAAAGAGGACAGTGGAAAACAGATGTAGGAAACAAGATTTCATATATCAAAATAGTAATAATAGTAATAAAAATAAGGGAGTATTAAACATACAAGATGTCAGAAATATTTAAAAAAAAAAAAGAAAGTAAAAAACTGTAATCTGTATTACAAAAAAAAAATACGAACAATTGAACAAGAGTACAAAAGTATATAGTTATGTCAAATATAAGGCCAGATCTATAATATATAGATTAGCCTTTCACTTGGTTACTGACTGATTCTAGGAAGGCACCCTAGCAACCGTGAATTTGTCATATGTTTCCTATTATTGAGTTCAGTTTTCATTTTGATAGGAAAGCAATTAAATTTTGTTATTATTTTGATATAATTCTTAAAAGCATTTTTTATTAGACAAACAAACAACAACATAGTACTTCAAAATGAATAACTTCAATGTATACACAAAGCCCAGGTTATGTGCACTTAGTGTGTAGCATAGTGCTTCAAAACGAATAACTTCAATGTATACACAAAGCCCAGGTTATGTGCACTTAGTGTGTTGCATAGTGCTTCAAAACGAATAACTTCAATGTATACACAAAGCCCAGGTTATGCACTTAGTGTGTAGCATAGTGCTTCAAAATGAATAACTTCAATGTATACACAAAGCCCAGGTTATGCACTTAGTGTGTAGCATAGTGCTTCAAAATGAATAACTTCAATGTATACACAAAGCCCAGGTTATGTACTTAGTGTGTAGCATAGTGCTTCAAAATGAATAACTTCAATGTATACACAAAGCCCAGGTTATGCACTTAGTGTGTAGCATAGTGCTTCAAAATGAATAACTTCAATGTATACACAAAGCCCAGGTTATGCACTTAGTGTGTAGCATAGTGCTTCAAAATGAATAACTTCAATGTATACACAAAGCCCAGGTTATGCACTTAGTGTGTAGCATAGTGCTTCAAAATGAATAACTTCAATGTATACATAAAGCCCAGGTTATGCACTTAGTGTGTAGCATAGTGCTTCAAAATGAATAACTTCAATGTATACACAAAGCCCAGGTTATGTACTTAGTGTGTAGCAATTTCAGAGAATTTCTTGCAATATTTCACTTTTTGTAAGACAAAATCTAAAAGTTAAAAAAAAGTATTTATGAGAGAGAATTGTCACTATACAGATAACTAACACAAGTTAAATTTATTAATAACAATTAATTATACCCCCACAAACGAAGTTTAGGGGGGGGTATATAGTAGTGAGCTTGTCGGTCCAACGGTCTGTTGGTTTTTCGTTTCCAGATGATAACTCAAGAAAGGCTTGACATATTCAAATAATTTTTGGTACACATGTGTGACATCATAGAATACAGGTCAAGTTCGATGTTGGTTACATACCACTAAATTTTGACTGAGTTATGCCCCTTTTCGACTTAAAATTCCCTAAAACATGGTTTCCGTATGATAACTAAAGAAAGGCTTGTAACATCATAAAATATGGGTCAAGTTCGACTTACATTACAAGCCACTAAATTTTGACAAAGTTATGGCCCTTTAGATGACTTAAATTCCCTTAAAACATAGTTTCCTGACGATAACTCAACAATGGCTTGACATATTTAAATAATTATTGGTACATTGGTACACATGTGTAGCATCATAAAATACAGGTCAAGTTCGACTTTGGTTACAAACCACTAAACTTTGACACAGTTATGGCCCCTTTTTGACTCTTATTCCCGAAAAACATGGTTTTAACTTATGAAAGGTTTCACATATTTAAATTCTTTTTGGTACATAGGTGTATCATCATAAAATACAGATCAAGTTCGACTTTGGTTACAAACCACTAAATGTTGACAGAGTTATGGCTTGTATTGAAATTAAATTTTTCCATATACACTGTTGACCAATCACAAGTTAAAGCATTCTGTCTCTGTCCATGTCTTTGAATGAATGCCATAGTTTTGTGACAAGGCCATTTTGTGGGGGTATATCCGTCACTCATGTGACAATTCTAGTTTCCATTATTCAGGGGGTGACCGAATATACAGGGGTGGCGGAATCCATAAGAAAGGATACGCGTTGTGGAGAACATATATGTAAGTTGGTTTTTATACATATTTATGCTTAAATATATGCACTTTGTTACGTTTTAAACAGGTTAAAATTTAACATTCCAAATGTGGGTGGGGTATGATAATTAATGATCGTAAAACTAAGCTAATGCAACAGATCTTATTTTGGTTTTGGATTTATACCAGTATATTTATTTCTTATGCACTGTTTTATCCATAAAAGTTCTTAAATTTGCTATTTTTATTTAGTGTTTGTCAACGAATAACCTATATATTTAGTGAATTATTGTTAAGAAGTTTTACAGTATATAAAATACGAATTGGATTGGCTAGTTCAATAATTTGTACATAATATTATTGTGTGGACAACTTTTAGTATCCTAAGACAATTTTGGACAAACTGGTAAAATGAAATTATCCATAGGAAAGTTTAAATTAAAACACATAGCAGTGATTCCTTTATACATATTTAAAAGTCTGACCAGAACATTTTCCTCCATTTAATTAAAACATGCTATAAAACAATGCTTTACTTAAGAAATAAACACATGTAAATAGCTTGTACAGGGAGCACTATTCAAAAAATGTTCTTAGGATAAAGAAATTCATGTCCAATCAGATTGGACATGTTCAGTCAGTCGCATAATTATTTTTAGCTCACCTGAGCACAGAGTGCTCATGGTGAGCTTTTGTGATCGCCCGTTGTCCGTCGTGCGTTCGTGTGTGCGTGCGTCGTCAACTTTCCATTCAAACAACATCTCCTCCTAAACCACTTGGCAGATTTTCACCAAACTTCACTGGAATGATCCTTGGGTGGACCTCTTTCAAAGTTGTTCAAATCTTTCCAGTCCGCTGAATATTTAGGTCACCAGAGCTAAAAATAGATTTAAAAAGTGAAAACATTAAAAGTCTTCCTCTATGAAACTGCAAGGCTCAGACCTTTCATATTTGATATGTGACATCCTCTAGAGGTCCTCTACAAAGATTGTTCAAATTATGCCCCTGGGGTCAAAACGGGCCACGCCCCGGGGGTCACATAGTTTATATAGAATACATAGCAAAATGACTTTAAAAATCTTCTCCTCTGAAACCACAAGGCCCAGAGGTTTCATATTTGGTATGTAGCAACCTATAGTGGTCCTCTATAAAGATTGTTCGAATTATGCCCCTGGGGTCAAAACTGGCCACATCCAGGGGGTCTCGTGGTTTATATAGAATATATAGCAAAATGACTTTAAAAATCTCCTCTGAAACCGCAAGGCCTAGAGGTTTCATATTTGGTGTGTAACATCCTTTAGTGGTCCTTTACAAAGTTTGTTCAAATTATGCCCCAGGAGTCAAAACGGGCCACGCCCTGGGGGTCACATGGTTTATATAGAATATATAACAAAATGGCTTTAAAACTCTTCTTCTCTGAAACCACAAGGCCCAGAGGTTTCATATTTGGTATGTAACATCCTATAGTGGTCATCTACAAAGATTGTTCAAATTATGCCCCTGTGGTCAAAACTGGCCACGCCCCAGGGGTCTCATGGTTTATATAGAATTTATAACAAAATGACTTTTAAAATCTGCGGTGAAATCGCAAGGCCCAGAGGTTTCATATTTGGTATGTAACATCCTTTAGTGGTCCTGAACAAAGTTGGTTAAAATTATGCCCCTGGGGTCAAAACTGGCAACACCCCCGGGGGTCACATAGTTTATATAGAATACATAGCAAAATGACTTTAAAAATCTTCTCCTCTGAAACCACAAGGCCCAGAGGTTTCATATTTGGTATGTAACAACCTATAGTGGTACTCTACAAAGATTGTTCAAAATACTCCCCTGGGGTCAAAACTGGCCACGCCCAGGGGTCACATGGTTTATATAAACTTATATAGCAAAATGTCTTAAAATTTTCTTATCTGAAACCGCAAGGCCCAGAGGTTTCGTATTTGGTATTTAACATCCTATAGTAGTACTCTAAAAAGATTGTTCAAATTATGCCTCATGGGTCAAAACAGACCACACCCGATTGGTCACATGATTAATATAGACTTAAATAGCAAAATGACTTTAAAATTCTTCTCCTCTGAAACCGCAAGGCCTAGACGTTTCATATTTGGCATGTAACATTGTATAGTGGTCCTTTACAAAGAATGTTCAAATTATGCCCATGGGGTCAAAACTGGCCACGCCCCGGGGGTTTCATGGTTTATATAGACTTAAATAGCAAAATGACTTTAAACATCTTCTCCGCTGAAATGACAAGGCCCACAGCTTTCCTATATTTGTTACGTAACATTGCATAGTTGTCCTCTCCAAAGATTGTTCAAATTATGCCCCTGGGGCCAAATCTGGCCACCCCCGAGGGGTCACATGGTTTATATAGACTTAAATAGCAAAATGACTTAAAAAATCTTTTTCCTGAAACCTAAGGCCCACAGCTTTCCTATATTGGGTATGTAACATTGCATAATGGTCCTCTCCAAAGATTGTTCAAATTATGCCCCTGGGGTCAAATCTGGCCCCCCCCCGAAGGGTCACATGGTTTATGTAGACTTAAATAGCAAAATGACTTAAACAATCTTTACCTGAAACCGCAAGGCCCAGAGGTTGTTCAAGGTTGTTCAACTTATGCCCCTGGGGTAAAAATAAGCCACGCCTCTTTGATGCAAATTCCAATTGGGTTACAAGGTCTCAGTTGAGCGTCCTAGGGCCCTAAGGGCCCTCTTGTTTATAATTTCTCTGGTGGCTTAGAAATGGGCATGAACATCTGATACACAACAACATGCAAAAAATGGCTAATTTAGAACAATATCATGAAACTTTTGGATGCGCAGTATGTCCAACCATTGATGGCACAGCTAGATCGATGACACAGCTGGTTGATAACTATAGCATATACTTGTTTAAAAGAAGGGTAACCTAATTTATAATAATAAAAAGTTTTATATAGAGGGCATGACTAGATGGTAGCTATAGCATATTGCTAATTAAAAGCAATATCTAACTCTAATACAATGTAAAGCTATGTGTCGATTGCAAGGATAAGTGTTTGCTGTAGAATGACACTGCAATGACAATTAACATTGAATGACCTTTATAGCCGAATAGGTCAGGTGAAATTCTTGGATATTTAATTAGTTATATTAAGCCATTTTGTGCCTATACTTATTACACATACAAGTATTTATTTGCAAGTTTTGTGTTAGAACCAGTAACATAGCATAGTCACCTAGATATGACATAATGTGACTAGAATTTCATTTACTTGAAATTTAAATTGTGTTGTTGCTGCACTTCTTTACGTAAGCCTTCAAAGCGTTAAAAATTTAAGCTTTGTTTAAACCCACAGGGTCCAGTCAGCCTCCAGACCCGTTGCACAGTTTTCCCGACAGCTCATTTTGATGAATTCTGTGAACATCGCAGTGCAGCAGAAAGTGGGAGATGGAGGCAACCATCCTGGCCGCACTGGCGCCGCAGATTGGATCAAGTTGATGGATTTGCTTGCCCATGCAGCTGGGTAGTAAAAGTATAGCCTAAACGTAGTCTGGTTATGCATGTGTCAATTCTATTTCTAATATTGGAAGAGAAGCTCTCGGTCCATTTTAGACTTTTGGTTTTTCTGTTTGAGGTGTTTTTCTGTCCTTTAGTTGTTGTTTTTTTTTTTGGAATTCCATTTTAGCTCACCTTACTGAGCACGAGTGCTCAAGGGTGAGCTATTGTGGTCAGTCACCGTCCATTGTTGTCGTCAACAATTTACTTAAACAAATCCTTTGAAACCGCTTGGCGGATTTTAACCAAACTTGACAGGAATGTTACTGTGATAGTCCTTTAACATATAGCTTCAATTTATTTGAATATATGGAAAACTGTGGTTGCCATGGCAACCAAAAATCTTAACAAGAAGGAAAACTTAATTTCACATCAATGTTCTTTAGGTGACCTTCTATCAAATTTCTTCAAATTATTTTGATTGGTTAAAAACATGGGTGCCAAGGGGGCGGGGCAGTTTCCCTCATATGGCTATATAGAAAGTTTGAACGTCTTTTTGTCAGAGACTTCTAACTTGATTTCAAAATAATTTCACATACATGTCCCTTGGGTGACCCTCTACCACATTTCTTCAAATTATTTTGATTCGTTACGAAAAACATGGGCGCCACGGGAGCGGGGGAGCTTCCCTCATATGGCTATATAGAGAGTTTGCAAATCTTGTCAGAAACTTAGAACTGAATTTCAAAATAATTTCACATAAATTTTCCTTGGGTGACCCTCTACCAAATTTCTTCAAATCATTTGATAATGTTCTCAGAAACCTCTGAACAGATTTCTAAATAATTTAATAAATTAAAATGAAATGGTGACGATTTACCAAATTTCTTGTTTGGTTAGAAAACATGGCTGTCAGTCAGTCTTTTTATGTTACCACTTAACGCCATTTACTGTTAATGACTGAGGTATCTATGACATTTGTGGAAGAAAATGCCACGTATTTGGCAAGGGGAGGCTACCAAATATTGGATACAAAATCAGTGAATCAAAGGCCCTATTTTCAATGCATATCTGTCGCACAAAGTTACTCTTGTCAGTGAACATAAATTATACTCAGGTGAGTGACCAGGATCACCTTGGCCCTCTTGTTTAATACATGTTTTCTAGCAATTGAGTAAATTTCCTTTGGCAGCAGCGGGACCATGTCCTCCACACTCTAGCCCCTGCTTGGCCCATCTGTTGGCAAACTACTTTTCCCTGATGCCTACATGGGCAGGGCACCACACAAAAGGAAATAGCAATTATTTGATTTTATTTTGTTAATTAGTTAAAGAATTATTTCTATTTGATCGAGTCTAGATTTGTTGTTTTTATTTTTGATTGATGTTAAGGCCGAAAGAGAATCTGAATAAATACAGATCTTGTTGGCTTGTTTTTAGCTAGACTTTTCGAAGAAAAGGCAAGCTATTCTACTCGTGTCGGCGTCGTCATCCGAGCTAGGTTAAAGTTTCGGTAAGCTAGTTTCTCAGGAATGGCTTGAGGGATTTCATTCAAACTTAAAACATTTATTCCCCACATTAAAATAAACCTATAGCCCAAGTTTGGTAACTCTAGTTTGAAATGTGTCAAAATTATGGGCCTTTTCACACTTAAAATTTTACATATACATGTAAGCTATATGGACAGGTTCAAGTTTTTCGGTAAACTAGTTTCTCAACTTTTGGTTTTCACTCTCTAACTCGAGAACACATTAAGCTATTGTAATGAAACTGCAAACATAGATACCATATAGCGAGACCTCGCTAGGGATTGCATATGGGGTGGGTGGGGTCAAGGTCACTGTTACTAAAAATAGGAAAACAGTTTCCGCTCAATAACTTAAGAACAAATTGAGATATTTTAATAAAACTTAATACATAGATACATTATATCAAGACCTCACTTGGGATTGCATAAGGGGTGGGTGGGATTAAGGTCAAGGTCACTGTTACTATAAATATAAAAACGGTTTCCACTCAATAACTTGATAATGCATTGAGAAATTTTAATGAAACTTAATATATAGATACCTTATATCAAGTCTTCGCTTGGAATTGCATATTGGGTGGGTGGGGTCAAGGTCACTGTTACTAAAAATAGAAAAATGGTTTGCACTGAATAACTTGAGAACGCATTGAGATATTTTAATAAAACTTTATACATACATACCTTATATCGAGACCCAGCTTGGGATTGCATATGGGGTGGGGGGGGGTCAAGGTCACTTTTACTAAAAATAGAAAATCGGTTTCAGCTCAATAACTTGAGAATGCAATGAGATATGTTAATGAAACTTAATACATACATACCTTATATTGAGACCTCTTGGGATTGCATATAGGGTGAAGGTCACGGTAACTGTTACTAAAATAGAAAAACGGTTTCTGCTCAATAACTTGAGAAGCATTGAGATATTTTAATGAAACTTTATACATAGATACCTTATATCAAGACCTCGCTTGGGATTGCATATGGGGTGAGTGGGGTCAAGGTCAAGGTCACTTTTACCAAAACATTTATTGATGTGCTGACTTTAATGCATTTCGTTAGAAAAATTAGTTTTTTGTTGAATTTCCATATTTCTTGTTTTAGAAAAAATATGCCAGTAACTTTGACAAGCACAAGAAACGTCAAGCGCGCTGTCCTCCGACAGCTCTTGTTAATAATATAATCTAATGCTTTGTTTATAGCATAAAGTTCTGTGGAAAAGATTAATAGTTGATATGTTCTTCTCTTCTTAAAAGTGATGTTCTTTTGAACCATCTGTGTAAATTTCAACACATTTATTATAAATTAAATCTTTTAGGATCTTAAATTCAGTTTTAATATGCAATTTGCAAAGGATTTTCATTTTAAGTAATTGTTTCAGAAAGAGACATGTCTACATCATGTTCCATGAGTGTCCATGGGGGGACCAAGTAGGGCCTAAAGTCTGCCAGCTGCACCTCACCATGTCCAACTTCCCCTACCAGAGCTTCCACTTGAGGACCAAATGGAAGCTGGACGTGCTTCCGCCTCAGGTATGGCGTCCTTCTCAATAAAGGCGTTCACAGGGTTATGCTCGTGTCTAACCCGGGCCCTGGCCCAGTACTGTAGTATTTGCTGTTCTATCTACAAGGGTGGGGGGGGGGGGCGGGTACATGGGCAATCCTGAGTGTTTGTTCTGAATTCCATCAATAGTTTTAAGATCATGAGGGGGGGGGGCGCACTCGCATAAACTTGAGCACCATAGTCTAGCTTTGGACAAAGTAGGGATTTAAAAAGGAGCTAGAGGCTGTTTTTAGGTTGACTATTCACCGAATAGTTCGAGCTATGCTACTCACCCGTTCGTCGGCGTCTGCGTAATGCTCTGGTTAAAGTTTGCATGCAACAAGTCCATATCTCTGTAACTTAACTACTACAGATATTCAATTGAAACTTCACACATGTGTCGAGGCCACTGACCAAGGCCCATAACTGTGACCTGCAATTTAGCAGAATTATGCCCAAGCTCGACTTTTCGAAGAAAAGGCAAGCTATTCTACTCGCCCCGGCGTCATCGTCGGCGTCTGAGCTAGGTTAAAGTTTTCGGTAAGCTATTTTCACAGGAATGGCTTGAGGGATTTGATTCAAACTTTAAACATTTATTCACCCCATTAAAATAAACCTAAAGGCCAAGTTTGGTAACTCTAGTTTGAAATTTGTCAAAATTATGGGCCTTTTTACAACTAGGAACTTTACAAATAAGTATATGGACAGGTTCAAGTTTGCCGGTAAGCTGGTTTTGCTGGAATGGCTTTAGGGATTTCATTCAAACTTAGAACACTTATTCCCTAGTTTAAAATGAACTTATAGGCCAATTTTGATAACTATAGATGAAATTTTCAATATTATAGGCCTTTTTACACTTAGCAAATTTAAATATAAACTCTATGGATAGGTTAAAGTTTTTCTGTAAGCTAGTTTCTCAACTTTCCGTTTCCGCCTTCTTACTCTAGAACCAATTAAGCTATTGTAATGAAACTTCAAACATAGATACCTTGTAGCATGATCTCGCTTGGGATTGCATATGGGGTGGGTGGGGTCACGGTCAAGTCACTGTTACTAAAAATAGAAAAACAGTTTCCGCTCAATAACTTGAGAATGTATTGAGATATTTTAATAAATCTTGAAACATAGATACCTTATATCAAGACTTCACTAAGGATTGCATATGGGGTGGGTCAGGTCAAGGTCAAGGTCACTGAAAAACTTTATACATAGATACCTTATAGTGATACCTCACTAAGGATTGCATGTGGGGTTAAGGTCAAGGTCACTGTTACTAAAAATTGAAAAACAGTTTCAATAACTTGATAACAAATAATTAAAAAAATGCCAGTAACTCCTACAAGCACAATAAAAGCCGAGCGCGCTGTCCTCTGACAGCTCTTGTTGAAAATCTGGTTCAAGTTTGCGTGCAACAACTCCATATCTCTATAACTACTACAGATATTCAATTGAAACTTCACACGTGTCTTCAGGGTCATTACATCAGGTCACTTGCCAAGTGGGTGGGGTCAATGTCACTGTTACTAAAAATAGGAAAACGGTTTCCACTTAATAACTTGAGAACGCATTGAGATATCTTAATGAAACTTAATACATAGATACCTTTTGTCAAGACCTCGCTTGGGGTTGCATTTAGGTGGGGTGAAGGTTGCTGTTACTAAAAATAAAAAAAGGTTTCCGCTTATTAACTTGATAAATCATTGAGATATTTTAATGAAACTTCATACAACGATACCTTATATTGAAACCTCGCTTGGGATTACATATGGGGTGGGTGGGGTCACGGTCAATTTCACCATTACTAAAAATGTTATTTTTGTGCTGACTAATGCATTTTGTTTGAAAAAGTTGGTTTCCACATTTTTTGTTTGAAGCGGTTGAATAGTCAAGCGCGCTGTCCTGAGACAGCTCTTGTTTGTTTTAGCCACAACCTGTTGCTCTTCGCATCCTCATGAGATTTCAATCCGTTCTTCTTCGGCCATATTTCCATTGTATTGTTTTTATATTCTTTTTGTCAAAATATCAAAGTGATGCTTGAAATAAAGTTCCCTATCCTATCCAAGAATAACCCAAGAAAGCGCACCATTCTTTTAAAACTGAATTTTGTGTTGTTTCCGTTTCCAAAGGTAATTCCGATAATTTAAGAAGGGGACAATTTAAAACCCCATTGAATTGCCCATTGCCAAATTTCGTCCAACCCTTCTTGTGCCCGCTTCTGCAGTTTCACCAAAATGGACTCTTAGCGCCAAGTGCCAGAATCATCTGCAAATTAGCTGATGACCATATCTGTGCTTTTTAAAGCTTCAGGCAATCCATTGATGATGACAGAAACAGCAAGGGTGAAAGGATTGATCCTTGGAGAGTGCCCCTGGAGATGGAAACGGGGTCAGATATCTCAACCCCCCACACTGACCTGGATCGTATGCCCGTCTAGGAAAGCCCTGAGGTAAAGAAAGCAATGCCTTGTGATGTCATAGTCCCTTATCTTCTTTAAACACCAAACTTGTGATGTCATAGTCCCTTAGCTTCTTTAAACACCAAAACGCCAGGTCAGACTGCATATCAAAACAATGCCTAATACTGAATGACCAATGTTCTTGGCTGAAATAATGTCTTGTTGCAATCTAACAAGTTGGTCTATGTTTGACTTGCCTTTTCTAAAACAGATTGACATGTATGAATGATATGTTTGGTTTCAAGAAAATGTTCTGGTCTATTGTACACCATTAAATCTACATGTTTTCCTGCATGTTAAATTAGAGATATGGACCTCACCTGTAAGACTTAGAGCCATATTTGTCTTTCCAGGTTTAAAACTTGGCAACACACAGGATTCCCTCCATTCGGCCGGAACCACCCAGCCTCGTACACCGACGTGAATAACCGGAGCCATATAATCAGAGTTTCCTGTTGCATGTTATTGAACATCTGATCAGACACACGGTTCAGACCAGTGGCGAAATTTTTCCTGCTGTCAATTGCTGTTCTTTGTTTGCTTAGTGTGAATTAGATGTTAAATGGGCTGTTTTGTGTCCCCAGGCTCTGTCAAAATATGTTTGTGCCGTGATTCAAAATGCATTGGTAGTTCAAAGTTTCTGATGTTAGGTTTGAGCCACTGGATACTGTAATGCTCTACCAGAAATTGAGCCTTGTTCCCTTTTTTCATCATTACAATTGAGAGGCGGTACAGGGTTGTAAGACTTTCCTTTCTTACTGTGAATCGTTGCCAAACATCCTTTCTATTCGTATTTTTAACCTTTGCTAATTCACAGAAATTTATCCAATTTTTGTTTGTTTTTTGTTTGTTTTGTTTTTTGGCTGTAAAAATAACTCCCTTTGTTAAATTTTTGGGGGACCTGTATTTGTAGCTCAACTGTGCACGAAGTGCTCGGTGAGCTATGTGTATAGGGGATTTCTCCTGCGTCGGACGTCGTCCGTATGCTATCAACAATTTGTTAATTCTCACGATAGAGACTTCAGTTTGTATCCAATCTTGACCAAACTTGCTCTGTTTTTGTATGACCATGTAATCTCGATCGGGATTGTTATTGGGACAGATTGAAACAGGAGCACAAGAGTTATTGCCCCCTTTTCATGCAAAAATATGGTAAATGCCTTTTTACATCAGATATACTTTATTGTCCATCTAATCTTAACCAAACTCTTAAAGTTTGTGATTGACCATCAGATTTCAACAAAAACAAAGAATGGGTCAAATCGGGTTAAAAACACAGGAGTTTTTGACCTTGTAACAAGTTGTTTGTAAAAAAAAGACTTTATTCACTATCGATACATCTTTTTTCATTCGGTATTCACCCATCTTGCACAGTTTGTATACGACCATAAGACCTCAGATATTACAAGTTGAATATTAGCAAGACCGGACCAGAAACATCAGAGTTGTTACCCCTTGTTTGTGAAAAAACAACATTCATATGTCATCAGCAGTTGACTAGTGTATGCGACAGATACTTCATTTTTTATGCAATGTTGACCAAACTTGCACTGTTTGTGTATGACCATAATATCATAGTTGGGATTCAATTGTAATGGGCAAATGGCACCGTAGATGCTAGAGTTATTGCCCCTTATTCATTGAAAACAATATCAAAAATGCCTTTTTCTAAAATACAGACTTCATTTTCATCCCATCTTGACCAAACTTCTACAGTTATTAAATGTATGACCATACAATCTCAGCAGAAGCCAAAAAAGGGCTTGATAGTGCCACATATACCAGAGTTATTGTCCCTTGTTTAAAATCATTTTTCATCCAATCTTATCCAAACTTTGTTTGGGATGACCATATGGTCTGAGAAGAAGCCAAACATTGACCAGAGTGGACAACAAACATCAGAGTTATAGCCTCATGTTTGTGGAAGAGAATGCCAAAACTAACTCTATGCAGGATAGAGAGTTTTCATCCAGTCTTGAAAACAAGCCACTGAGCATGCATGCACCGTTTCCATACTGTGAATGCATTATGAGTGACTGTATTGATGTTGATAACAAACCAGATATTACCGAGGAGTTTTGCATTTACATGTCAGAGCCAATTAAATACTTGAATTTGCTTTTTTGGTTAAACACTGTTGAAATTTGATTTCCAACAATTGCAAACCTTACATGCATTTAATTGTACATGTTGGCAACGTTGATGGTTTCAGAGCCTGCATTGACATCGTTAATCATCACTGGGCAGAAAATTACCAAAGAAAAGGCCAAACTTGACCTTATCACAGCCATTACATTTATTATTTAACAACTATGTCTCAAAAACTGCTTGTGAAAGTGCATTGAAATCTTTTGCTTTTGCTTTTGCCCAAAACTGTCACTGTTGTCATGAAAAAGGGTCAGAAAAGAATATTGAGAAAAATGATATGAGAACCATGAGCGAAAACACATGACCTCCACTGCCCAACTCCTACAGCACATTGCACTGACCAATTTATAAAACCAACCCGATCCAACCCCGTCTGCGCATACATTTGTATTCTTCAGATACCTTAATTTTCAAATCTGTCTGAACAGTATGGCCTTACTCTTTGCCAGATCTTTGGTGAGTGCTTTGAGCAATTATGGCCCTCGTGATGTAAATGAGACAGAGTTGAATTTTTCCTGAATTGTTTGAAAGCTTTTTTCTTTCCTGTATTGCCTTTAAGCAGGCTGCATTCCGCCATGGTACTGCTTTGCGTTGTTCTGTGTGTCAGCCCGAGGGGGCACGAATGCTATGCGATATATATAGTTTTGTCTGTCAGACTTATGCAAACTGAAGTAAATCATCTGTTGAGATCCTCGATTGATAAATTTTTGCACAACTCTTTAAATGTTTCCTAATCAGCTTGTAGGAAATTAAGCTTCTTATGATACTTAACTTCGATTTCATTTTTGGAATCAAATGTAAAGTAATACTTTGTGGGAAAGTTACCTGAAGTAAATCTGTCATAGTAATCTGTGTATAGACCATTTTACATTTAATTAAAAAAATTTACTCAAGAGGGGTTACATGAATGAGATTAGTATTTCCATTATGAGCAATTCTGGTGGGAGAACCATTATTTAAAATAATAATATCACTAATCCAATTTAAGAGTTGTCTCCCTTTTGCATATCTGAAGAGTCTGAACCCCAAGCTGTGATTATAACATCTACTACTGTTTCTATTTTCTTTATTTTCTGTAAGTTTGTTTAATAGCTCAGTAGTACATTGTCTCGAGTACAAATTGAGCAATATTAAAATTTAAGTGGAAACAACTTAATTCCCAAAAGTACAATTTTAATGCCCCCGTTATCATCTTTCAGGCTGTATACTCTGATGAGTTCATAATGTGGCTAAATCGCCTGCCACATTTCCATTGTTTGTATTGTTTTTATATTCTACGTTAAAACCAGGTATTTTTCGAATACATTTGTCCCTTAATTTGATTTCTTTAATAAGTTGAAACTTAATATCGTTGTTGATTTTGAGAAATTTGGAAATTGCAGCAATTTTACTGGCAGATAATCCACTACAATTGAATGACACGATACACTACTCAAAAGTCCTTAGCAGCCTCCTGATGTTTTAAGTATTTCAGACCGAACCCATTATTATTTTTTTATAGTTTTGAATGATAACTAAGAATACTAATATTTTTGATGATTTATAAAACATTTAATTCATATAGAATTACACAAACTTATCAAAACAACATCAACAACTTAACAACCCCAAAAGTGGAAATGCACAGTTCAAATTTAATAGCATGTGTGTTCACCGGCAGCATTGATAACTGCCTGGCAACGAAGTCTCTCCCACACACAAGCGACGACACGTGACAGATCGTTCTAATTATTCTCTTGTATCAGACATCTCAGCTCTCTCTTTAACCTATCCCACACATGCTCGATTGGATTTAGATCTGGATTTTTTGCTCCGTGTCATGTTGCAAGAGGCACACGTGACATGCTAGCCGCCAATCACATGCGCACACTTCAGTATTACTGAAAATCAAGCGAGTGACATCATGAAATAAGGATATTCATCAGACGAGCGGTAGCACCCACAGGTTCTGCTCTCGATAATATTTCTGTGTTCATGACATCTTAATTATGGTACCTGATTGCATGTTATAATTATGTTTGTATGTTTATATTTAATAATTTTATTTTAATTGAATCACTTCATGCCCTGACATGTCCGTTGTCTTACATAGGAGGGTTGTGCGTGGCATTTGTTACGGACACGAGTTTCTTACTTGATAAACTTGGTTTCCTCTGGAAATCTTATTTACCTTGTTTAACAAATGAGAAAACATTTAAAAAGTGTTCAAAAAACCAACGAGGTGGGATCGGGGCAAGCAAATAATATACGATTTGGATGAAGTTTTATTATTAAAAAGGAAAATTGAAACGTGCTTATAGTTCACTTGATTACTGGTGTAATTGCTGTAGTTCTGTATAACGAAGACTTTAATCATTGCTTATAAGACAGGATTATTCCAGGGCATATAACTACTGTGAATCCCATAATACAACTACGATGTTCATCTTGTAGTAGTAAATGCGCTAAATTCAAACGTAATGCATGTGGATTTAATTCGAAGTCTCGGTATACTACGCAATAAAACAGACGCAGCTTTAACGTACGTAGACACAACATGAATTATGTATTCACAGCTTAAAGTACATAGACACAGCTTGTTGACACAGCTTGAAGTAAGTAGACACATCGACAAACATGTACGAGTGTAGACACATCATGTAGTAATGTAGGCAACATGAAGTATGTAAACACAGCGTGAAGTATGTAGACACAGTTAAAAATGCGTAGTCACAGCGTGAATTGTGTTGACACAGTGTGAAGAATGTAGACATAGCTTGAAGTATGTAGACAGAAAGTAAGTATGCAACATAAAGTATGTCGACACAACATGGAGTATATAGACAAAAAGTGAAAAATGTAGACACAACATGAAGTACGAAGACACATGGAAAGTACGTAGACACAACGTGGAGTACAATGACATGGAAGTACGTAGATACAACGTGAAGTACGGAGACACATCGCACGTACGTATATACAACGTGAAGTACGAATGCACAACATGAATAACGAAGACATATGGAAGTACATAGATACAGCGTGAGATACGAAGATACACGGAAATACGTAGTTACAACGTGTAGTTAGTAGATACAGCCTGAAGTATGTAGACACTGTGTGAAGTATGTACATACAGTGTGAAGTACGTAGACACAATGTGAAGTACGTTGACAAAGAGTGAAGTATGTAGAGTGCGAATCTATAATCACCTAGTATTTTAATGTATATCTGAGGCGGGCGTGTAGAAGGCTGCTTTATCAGCAAGTCGTTTCTTAAACCGGTCACAAGTTCGAGATTAACTACCGATTGGTGGTCGTAAGTGCATTGTGGCTGCTAGGATTTGATATGAACTCACGACGGCAAAAATGTGAAACCAGTCAGAAAACCACGTTGTTTTCATGCAATTTTAACGCTTCCAGGCAAATTCAAAGCGATATTTTTATCATCTCAATTAGTTATTTATCTTCGATAACACTCGGCAAATATATTGCAAACAGGTATTAAACAAACATCAATCGAAACGTAATTTTACGATTGCAATGAGTTAAACAGTTAAATAACAGTAGTTGCTTAAACAAACGTCACGTGCACTTTGCTCCAAAATAAAAAAATATGAATTAAGTATTTAAGAAATAATTTTCGATTTATCGTTGTTTATCGACCACTTAATAAAGATCTTGTGTTCTGGTGCCACGCATCGGAACGACAAAGAGTTGATTATTGGCCTATAAACAAAGATAATGCCAAAATTAATCCGATTCTAACATGATAGGATAAATATTGTTGCAATTGTAACTGTAACGAAAAGTAGATTTTACTATCCTCCGCTCAGAATCGAGTCTACGCTTTGCGTTGTTTATTGTGTAGTTTAACAAGGATAATTATCACGTTAGAATAACTGTTAAATAACGGTAGATAATACAATTTCAAGAAAGAAAACTAGTTTATCCTCTAACGTATACATGACAGCCAGCAATTCTTGTTAGGCACTGCTAGAAAAGACCTTATGAGGTGGACTCATGACGCCTTATAGATCGCCAAGCTTGAAGGTCGCCCGAAATATTCTAAAACACGGTAAAAACGCGGTTGCGAAGTTAGTATTTTTTGCTCAAAATAGCATTATACAGGTCATATGGAATTGGTTTTTGCATGTTGCAAAACAAAACATAAAACATATACACGAAGCTTGGCTGCCTTCACAAGGTCGGCTCCTTGGTGACGTCAGTAAGTCAAACTGCCATTAAATCGCTGTGTATATGTGTGCAATATATTGTACCTTCTTCTGAGCCGTATTGTATCTCTGGATACGTTATGCAATCTAATGGTGTTGTTGAGACAGTATGCCCGCAGAAAAATCTACACTATAAAAAGCGTAGCTCTGATATCGCTAGCCGTATTTGTTATATTATTACTTAACTATAAGAAGGTATCATCCATAGAAATAGTAAATAAGCATATTTAGCTGAACATTTTGCATACATTATATGTGTACGATTGTGTTGATATGATTGTATTTGCTAGCATTGTACTCACTCGTACGTGACCAACTGTATCTAAACCACTTCAGTATTCAGACGAAGTACATCGAATACGTCTTAATGAATATATTATTGTGTTGTATTTTCTGGTTTATTTTTTGTATCAGGATTTGAGTGTTTTTTCAGTGACCAAACCGAAACAAACGATGTATTTAGTTATGTCTCTGCACGTCCAGATGTACATAGATCTGCATATTCAAGGCCGACGCAAGTGTTATTGAAAGGTGATGGAAGGCTCATACCTATCCCTGAGTGTCAACCGAATTTCCAGTTAATCAGGTATTGCATGTATTTGGAATTTCAAACGAATAATTTTGTGGAGAACGCTCTTCGCAGATTCTTACCAACTAAGAGTTTATCTGAACACAATGACGCTTTGCATTTTTCATTTTATGATAACGCGACTATTCCATTTTTATATTTATGTAATAGTTTGACGTTATACACTTTTTGAACTATTTTTGCTCATCATATACTGAATTTCATTTTCGCCAAATATAAGTGTTGTTTAATGCAATGACAATTACCGGTAAACTGAGTTTATATTAGTTAAATGGGCTTCACAATATAAGCTTTCTAATGCGTAACGTATATACAGGTAGTATCCACGATCTTTAAACGAAATAAAGGTAGAAAAGTCAGTGAAATTTGATGATAATTTTAATTGTGACATGATAGCAAAAAAGGAATGATTATAAAACAAAATATGAAAAATAAAAGTGTAATTAAAACACTAAATAGTGCAGTATATATACACATCGTGTATTTGAGCCGATCGTTAAAATACAATAAGATGCAAATACAGTAAAAGTATTTGTTCACTTAATCAAATTTTACCGTTTCCACTCTATTTTTTTCATCTGATGTAATTTTGTTATCAATTTTTTTTTTAAATTTAAGGCCATACACATTTGATTCTATGTTTAGCGTCCCCATGATTTTTGAAACCTACCAACCAGACAGGAATAAACAAATTATGAGTCAATAAAAACATTATTTCTTATTCATGGCAGTGGTAAAAGCTAAAGCAAATGTTTACTTGCAAAACTGTTATATATCATCTACACATTGTGAACCTACTTTAACACAGTATTTTAACTGTGTAAAATGACAAGCTGCACACTATTTTTACAAAAACACCTACAAGTCATTTCTTTCAGTTTTAATATTTGTGTTCGTTCGGGCATCCCAAAACCTACCAGCCTGATGACGCTAAGCTTAGAATCAAATGTGTATGGCCTAATCAATGCATACGCAATCTTTTAGGGACAGATTTTAATTAGATTCAATGCATCTGGTTGGAGCCGGTACACTTTCTTATGAAATTTGAACCGAGTTTTGTATAAAATAATAAATTGGGAATTGAAAGTGACTATATATTTTGTTTTGAGAATAGTCTTATATTATCAGAATGCAACGTTACAGTTTTTGGCATCCGGTTAGCATGAATAAACGAGGTAAAAATGGTATGCCAGATGACACAAACTGCTATTTAATGGTCATTTTCCCACAACAGTTTTACTACTACTACTACTACTACTACTACTACTACTACTATTACTACTACTAATGCTGCTGCTGCTACTACTACTACTACTACTACTACTACTACTACTACTACTACTACTACTACTACTACTACTACTACTACTGCTACTACTACTACTACAACTACTAATACTACTACTACTACTAGTGTTACTGCCGATGCTTTTGTTGCTGCTACTGCTACTGATTACACTAATGTTTATGGTTACTCACCATGTGAGCTATATACGTTAAGACGAAAAACCTATTTCAAAAGTATATAAATCGTGCATCCAACGTATAAAGCTTTCGTAAGTTGTATACGTTGTCAAATAACGTATACAGGTCACACGTAAGCTGTATACAGCGTTAGCTATATACGGCCTAACACATCACATCCATGCGCTTTTCCAGTTATGCTGGTTCAATTATGCTGGTTTAAACCATTATATACGATCACACTATTTAAGCTATACATGTAATTGTTTTTATAGAGTTACTTTTCCTCCGACTTAGAGCTGTTCTTTAGTGCAAAAACAAAATAAGTCTACATTAGTTAAACTGGTGTTACAGTTTGGTACGAGCTTCTGATGCCTAACGTATTTTAGGTGGTATGTGTGATCTTTCAACCAAAATAAGGGTAAACAAGTCACTGAAATTTGATAATAATTACAATTTGACAAAAAGAAAATGAATGAATAAATAAGGCTGAAATAAGGCGCAAAATAGATCTATTGTTCAACATATACTAGTTTTTTACTGTGCAGTCGAAAGCTCCAATACATATGCTGCTGAGATGACCGATGATACAGTACACACAATACCAATAAGAAATGCAAATTGTTGGTATACTAAACACTGCTTCTGTAAGTATTATCACTTTGGAGACCCTATTTTAGCCTTTTTTTTATACAAATAATGTAAAACGACGCTGAACCACTAAGAGATCTTGAAATAATTAACATTGGTTAATGCCGTCACTGTTAATAACACACTATGTTAATTTGCAAAATGGTGCTTTAAATATTTAAATTTTATGGTGAATTTTACCAAAATCTGACCCAGATATTCAAGTAAGGAAGACCCAAAAAACACCGTTGCAGCATACGCTGCATAACGGGTTTATAAAAAATGATGATTCACCTAAAATTATGGTTCCCACCATTAAACTCTTATTCCAGTTGGGATATTTCTTCCAATCTCTCATTTTCTATGTTAATATAGGCACCTTTTAGCAAAGGAAACCACATTTATAAGTTACTTCATACTTATTGTCAAATATACATATAATAAATTCAAAGAACACACTATTACACATTTTATTAATATATAATTTCTTATTGCCATATCTTACATATAAAGTTTAATACTGGAAACTGCAGTTAAAGGGAAGTTAAAGGGAGACAACCCAATGTAAAATAATGTACTTGTTTTTCTACAGTGCAGGAGTATTATAATATAAGGGAGGCAACTCCTGTTGACAAGTTAAAAGCAATTGTAAAATTACTCATTTCTTAACTGTTTATACCCATTGTATCAAGTTTCTTTATATAGAACAGTGTGCGGACATGCAAAATGTAATATATCCCTCAGTTATAGTCTATTATGTAGTATTAAATCTGAAGGGTATGTATTCATATATAAAGGTTTAAAAACAAAATACAATATTATTTGTCAGGATATTGTGTTTTATGAGAGCTATTGAGTTATATTATGAATTTTGTTAATTTTTAAAATTATTCTTAGCACCGCACCCACACTGCAAAGTTTTATATGTGTTATCTTCCATTTATATTAAGAGAATTTGTATAGTTTATGGCATTCACGCAAAGATTTCTATGTTAAGCAGTGTACTTAGGCAATGGTTTTCAACCCAACTTCCGAGGGTAAACAACCCCAATCATTCATTGTTCACGTTATTAATCGAAATAGAACATTTGCAGTTTGTTCATGAGGTCGTTTGCATGCTTATATAAATCTCGAAGATAATTAATGTATACGCACTCATGGGCGGATATATATCATTGGGCTATGACGTGTGTTAATTAAAATCAGTATTATATAAAAATGTATCCACAGCCATGCGCCTTTCAATTATTCAGTTTGAATATCACTATATAAATGTCAGTTTAATTGGGTTTGTGGATACGTACGCCTCGTGTCTTTAATTGGATGTTTACATTTTGTAACTTTAAAGGAGGTTTAGTTATCTCATCAAACCATCTGTCTTTCTGTGTGTATTGATATCAAAAGTAAGTACTTTCGTTCATGAAATTTGTATAAAGCATTCAATAATTGCTATTGGTCATTATTGTACTGACAATACAACCTTCACATGCTAATCCTTTATGTCTGTGGGCCTGAAATTGTTCTTTTAATGCAACTGTTTGTCTGAATTGAATTTTTACTGTGAATGTTACAGTAATTCAAAAGACATGTTTATGGAGGTAGGCGGTGAAAGTTTTAGAACAATACATTTGTATTTGTATAACAAGATTCTGTGTTTGATAAACACACATGCCCCCTGTTGGTGCTGTGTAGCCCATTTCTTAGTTCAAATTAGGTCAAGGTCAAGGTCGAAGTGAGGTTCGGTGGACTGGGAACCGTCATAAGTAAAAAAAACTGTGTAAATATCCAAGTGTTGTAGTAAGCGATGTTGGTGCTAGACGAAACGGCAAAATCTAGTTAACCAAGAAATAGCACTTTTGAATTATTATAAGTCCAAATAAGTTCAATGTATTGATGTTGTTGAGACAGTATGCCCTCGGAAAATCTACACAATAAAAGCGTAGCTCTGATATCTGAACATTTTGCATATATTATATGAATACGATTGTCTTAATATGATTGTATTCGCTAGCATTTTTTTCACGCTTAAGTAACCAAATGAATCTAAACATGTTCAGTGTTGAGACGAAGTGCATCTAACAAGTCTTAATAAATATATTATTGTTTTGTATTTTCTGGTTTATTTTGTTATATGTATCCGGATTTTAGTTTATTTCCGTGACCAATCGATGTTTAAGTATGTATGCATTGCTTTCTTAATGTAAACAAAGAAAAATATAATACAATCTCATCACGACCAGATTTGCATATTCAAGGACGACGCAAGTGTTTACATTTATTGAAAGGTGCTAGATGTCTCAAAGCTATCCCTCAGTGATTAACCGAATTTTCTAGCAAATTTGGTGTCTTCATGTTCTGCAAATTCCAACGCCGATGATTAATTTTATGAAGAAAACTGTTAAGACTCTTTCTAATAAACAGTTCGCTTTACCTGGCGTATAATATTGTTACGCTTTGCGCATGTGCGGTTAACAAATCCTACGCATGAAAATATATTATATTATAGCAAAGCTTTCAGATATATATTTTAATATAAACAAGAACCTAACACAACAAACATTGATGCAAAGCACGAAACGGCGCCGCAATATATCTATGAACAAGGCATATTATTTCTAGATTTTATATAAAAAAAAACATCTCTGATGCGTAACTAAGGATGATCAAGTGAAGTCAGAAACGCAAAACCAACGATTTGAGATGATACAGTACATATTTTAAACAGTAATCTTATCACGTGTAAGCAAAGAACTGATACAAAACTATTATTTTAATTACAAGACCGACATAATTCAAATAATATGAAGGTTTAAATTAAACCATTCAGCATCAGAACAGCTATGCGCTTGCCGGTAACAGGCATATTTGTGCTTTTATGGTTAATAGAACCGATGTACGCCTAGCGCTTTTATCGCTGACTCGTTTATTTTAAACCTTCATATTTTTGTAAATTCATTTCTTATATAAACTATGTGTTTATGCGTGATCAAAACGACTCTGCTGTTTACAAAGATTATTATCAAATTACTAGTTTTGCGACTTTGATTTAACTTAGATAGTCGTCTTTTGTTACACATCAGTGTACAATTATAAAAAATATATAGAAATAATTTGCTTTATTCAAAGATACATTATGGCGCCCTTTGATGATTTGCATCAATGATTTTCTTGTTTACAATCTATTTCTGGAATATGTAAGACCAAAACAGGAGCAAATACAGAATTTCGCAATTTTTCACGCAGAGACTAGTCAATTTTACGGAGATAAGCAATTAATTGTGTGAGTTTTTGTTCTAAACGTATTGTGAGCGTTCGCAAATATTGAATATATTACATTTTCTTAAAGAAAAAAGACTATTTGACTCCGCGACTTCATATGCAAAGCGTCTGTTTGAATAAAAATATAGAAGATACCAGTAAATTAGTGTTTTTCCCTCCGTGGTCCCTAAAGTTGTGCCTATTATTAAAGAATTCTTTTTCTCTTCTGGTATTAAAGCCATTTAGCAATCTCAGACATGCCTTTTGTGGTGATTTGTAATATCATACGTGTGTTTGGAACTTTATGATGCATTTCATTGGAGGCTAACTTTAAAGGTGAAATCTTGGGTTGCGTTTATTGTGGTATGGGGCTTTTTTTCGAAATATGACTACCAAAACCCAGTCTTTTTGCCGGTGTCTGTATTCCAGTGAGATGAATTTTCTTAGAAGTAAAATGACATATATTTTATTGCAATTTTAGGAAGGGGAGAGATCGTATTTAAATTGATACCAGGCTTGCACAATCTGAAATAAATGAAAGGCTAGAAAAATGTTTGGACAGTTTGCCGTTTTATGATAAAACTCTATGGGAATCGGATTTACTGGTATCTAACCTAGTTCTTGCTCCTTCTATATGCTTCCGGTGTAAATCATCACGTGTAGACGCTGCACTCATGCGTGGCGCCAATGAAATACTACTTTTATCAGTCGTTTATTTACTGACGATAAGAAAACTTGCATGTCTTATTATAACGAGAAATGTAACGGTACACTCTGGGGCTTAACTGTGATTACAACCGTATACAAAAAGACAGTGCAGTAAATTTCTACACAGATCTATTATTCATATGGCTTCAGATTAAATAGTAATACCTATCTATTGTCGCACGTATGCAAAATCTATCTTTCTGATGACTTAATATAAACACGTGACTTACCAAGTGGTTACCACGCCCCTTTTTTGATCCGCCACCCTGCTCTTTTCAAAGGCAATAAGCGCCTCCTGCCCTCTTATCTGTCGACTGTACTGATTGTTAACGATGGCCCTTTGTGATGGTCTGTTATTAAAAACTAATCTGTGACCAACTGATAAGATCAGCTGTAGGGGGCAGTCAGAGTAGAGTTTGTGTCCAGATACAATAAAATCATGCTGATTTTCTTTTTAAAATGAGCGTAAATTGTCTGCTTTTAACAGCCTCGTTTTCACATGCAATTTCTAGCATGTTTTTGTTTCGTGAATTTTTATGATAAACGTGACAACAAAGGGCAGAATGCATATACATTTAGACTCAATGTGGTCATAAACTATAAAAAAAAATGCACGTGTATTCAATATTTCTTCCATCTTCCAATAATAACCAAAAATCCATGAAAAAAACGTATTGCAGAACTCAAAATGCCCATTTCCAAATCAAGCGCCATGCCCCTCTGCCCTTCTACTATTTTTTTTTATCTATGTAATAGTTTGAATGTATAAAACTGTCAAAGTAGTACTACCATATTTGCTTTTCATACAATGAATGACAATATATCAGTGTTGTTGTTTTAATGCAACGACAACTTAAACTGATTCTTTATTATATGCTTTTCAGTGAAATATCGAATTTTATTGGTGAAATAAAATGTTGTATATTCACTTTTGGAGCAGTGAAAATTTAACATAAAACGGACTATTTTTCCATAAATAACATCGATCTACAAGTAGTGGCTTACAACCCTTGGCGAATGTATATACATGTACAATATGTCCATGCATGTGTTTACATAAAACACATAATAAAATTCAACAAAATTGTAAATTAGCGACAACAAATCACAAAATATTTCACTTTTTCCCCACCATGCTAACGAGTCTCAGTTCTGGAATCATTTGTGATGTCATGTTTATGACCTAAGCATACACGAACTTGTGACGTTTGAGCTTATCTCGCGCAATCTTATTTATTTATTGTCCAAAAGCATACAATTAACACTCGTGAAAATATCATTTTCTATAAACACTCATGAAATAAAATACGATCTTACACCGAAATCAACAAACATCTCTATATATTAATAAAATGGTTATCACAGTGTGATCTCTCTGTAGTCTGGCACGCTCTTCCTAATGTGTAGTGTTGTAAAAAACGTATCACCTGCGATCTTTCCACAGAAATAAGAGTAGACAGGTCGCTCAAATTTGATCACTACTTTCGACTTAACATGGAAGTAGAAAAGTAATGAAGAAGTAATGTTGAGAAAATTACATAACAGTCGTGTTACTAAAAAACGTGTACTACTGCGCAGTCGAAAGCTCCAATACGTCATGTAAAAATATCTGAGCCGACTGTTGATATACAACACAAGTTATAAGGCCAAAAAAAAATAAGTTCCGTTTCTCGTCTCCTGCCCCAAAAATCATGTATTATGGTACTTCATGTATTACGCGCATTTTTACCCTAAAATTCAGCTATGAAAAATCGGCACGTAACAGTCTTTTTCAGTCATGTTTTTTTGTGTGATTATTATTTTATTTTATGTTTAATTCATAATTTGTATTAACGATTCATTGCATCCTAATTATCTTGCAATCCTATTTATATTTTGAACAAACAATAAAATCCGTTAAAAACACAGTCATTGATAATAACGCCTGTTACAACTGAGAAGAGTGAAAGCGCAACGTCATCAATAATCCAGGCTTTAAAATCTGCAAGCCGTTAGCAACGGTGTCGGTTTGACTTTAAAAAGTCTTTGATGTGATTGCTGAGCTGGGGCCATTGTCTAGCAGTTTGTAGCACTAAGCGTGTAACACGATTGACACATGGTCAGTGAAACAAGCATCAATCAATACTAGTGTACCTGTACAATGCAATCAGTGTCGATAGACAAGACAAGACAAGACAATAGTTTTATTCAAGATTAGTACAAAGTACATGATCTAGAAAAAAAAAACCGAACATATATACATTCTAGACGCGGTCAATGCATTCGGAATTTGTTCTAAAAATCGTGCAATATATGCAAATTCAAAACGAAACGAATTAATTGCAGTATAACATAACATAAGTTGCAAACGTATGGAGATTGATGTACATGTATATTATACATGAATAGATTGTCTAATTGCTAATGCATATTTAATATATTTGGCAACACTTTTAACAACATCAGAGTTAACTGATCCCATTAATGAATTGAACTTATACACAGATGGTCTATCGTAAAATCGTTTATCAAGAAATCGTCGCCTTACTGTTGAGTAACATGGACAAATGCATATAAAATGGTACACATCTTCTAAATCACGCCTTCCACAGTAGAGACAGTGCCTTTCATTTCTTGGTATATTATTTGAGCCATAGCGGCCTGTATGAATTCTTAACGAATGAGCACACATTCTAAAACGTGTAAAAAAAATCCTGAGACTAGCAGGCAATATATCAAGATAACATTTGTACATAAAATTATTTTTGTAATAAACGTAATCCAACAGAATTGAACTACGTTGTAATGAACCATGCCATTATTGGATAAAGTTATCAATTACACGTTGTTTGAAAATTAATGGCAAAGAACCATGGATACTTTCGGGATACAAAAATACATCCGAAAAACCAAAATCATCTAAAAGTTTCTTCACAGAGGACACCCAGTTCGAGTGGCCTAATTTACAATCGTCTAAACCTCGACGATACAATGATGAAATAATAACATTATCACTTTGCAATACCTTACACCAGTAAGAAATGATGCGTGTATATCTTGATATATATAAGGGATAACGTCCAAGTTCGCCGTATACACCAATTGATGATGCAGACTTTCTTACATTCAAAATAGATTTGCAAAATTTGAAATGTACCCGTTCAATATCTTTAGACTTCGTAAAACCCCAAACTTCTGATGCATAATTAAGTGTTGATCCTACCAAAGCATCAAATAATTCACAGTAACTTTTTGGAGTAAGTGGGACCTTCTTAAAATTGAATAATAAAGTATTTAGAGCTTTCAGAGATTTACCAATGATGAACTCATTATTTGCAGAGAATTGCCATTATATTTAAAAACACAACCAAGATAATTAAAATTATCTACTATTTGTATTGGTTCATTTTTATAGAACCACTGTTCATCATCTTTTAAAGCACCACGATTTCTGAACACCATAATTTTAGTTTTGGAACTATTAACTTCTAAAATCCAGGTATTACAATAATCCGCTAATTTATCCATGTGAGTCTGTAATTCTTCGGGGGACTTACCCAAAATTACCATATCGTCTGCGAACAATAATACTAGTAAAACAATATCATACAATTCAATTCCAGCACTTACATTACTTTGTAAAAACATTTATAAATCTTTTAAAAAAAGGGAGACTAGCAAGGGTGAGATAACTTCGCCTTGCCTTAAACCCACAGAATATTCGAAAAATTCAGAAAAACTAGTACAATGTTTAACGCAGGATTTCACATGCATATACATATTCTTTAGAATTCGTAATACTCTACCACGTAAATCAGCATTAAACAGTTTAAACCAAAGTGCATTTCTATAAATACTGTCAAAGCATTTCTTGAGATCTATAAATGCCACATACAACCTTTTATTGGTATTCAAATAATGTTGAACAACAGATAATAATGAAAATATAGCATCCGTAGTGGACACGCCTTTGCGGAAACCGAATTGTGCATCACTAATAAGGTTGTATTTTTCACAGAAAGACACAATTCTGTCGTTTAACACAGTGGTAAATAAGTTAGAAAAACAATTTAATAGTGTTATACCTCTGTAATTAGCGACAGAGCTGCGATCACCTTTTTTAAACAATGGTATTATAATCCCCTCCGCCCATGTTTCTGGAAAAACACCCGAAGCTAAAATAGCGTTGAAAATGTTACAAATATACGGAGACAGAATATCACTACATTCAATAAAATATTCGTTTGATAAACAATCAATACCATGTGCTTTATTACGTTTCAATTTTTTAATAGCGTTGTTAACTTCATCAATAGAAATAGGAAAATCTAATTCGTCATTGTAATCGTCATCTCCATCAAAATTGTGGTTATTACAAAAATCTTCCACATTATTGTTAGATGATTGAAAAATATCTTGCTCCAAGTTTGAAAAGAAGTGGTAAAACTCGTCAAGAGAAATTGAGTTCTCATTTTCAGTGTTTTTCTTTTTACTAAAGTACTTCCAGAAATCCCTGGGTTTACTCCTTTTCAAACCTTCAATATCTCGCAATTTTTTAGACTCAACATTTTTCTTTCTCTTTGATAATAATTTTTTATAGCGACTTTTACAATCACAATAATTTTCGCGAGAAGTAGACGTCATGCGCTGATTAAATATACGCAAGGATTCTTCGTAAATTCTTCTGGCTTGCATACATTCGCTATCAAACCATTCAGCATGTTTAAGAACTGAAGAAGGAGCAAAAAAACTTATTATTATGGTTAATGGACTTTTGAAATAATGGATCAGCAACGCTTTTCACAAGCGCTGAAAATTTATTTACAACATCATTTATGCATGTTGGATCAATACTAGCTGTCAACTGATCAAATTGATCGCAACATGTCAACAACCCATTTTTAAAATCATCTTTCAAATTTGCATTCCATCTGTACTTATTTTCAACATAATCCTGTTTAGGCAATAAATTATTATTACAAATCACAGAAAAATACAATGATGCGTGATCACTCCATTGATTAAAATTCAGTACGGAGAAGTCCGTTATTTGTGAAAAGTGAGATTCACGTGTTAATACATAGTCAATAGTGGAAGTACCGTTTCGAGATACAAATGTGAATGCACCTTTGTTAAAATCATCAAATAATCGGCCGTTCACAATTCGCATTCCCGAGGATTTACATAGGTCAATGAATTTACACCCAAACGAATTGCATTTTTTGTCCATTGAGGCCCTGCTTAAACAATTATCAGGAATATAATTTTCACAATCAATAAAATCGACACACTGGTCAAATAAGATAAAATCATGTTTTTGTCCAATTCTGGCATTAAAATCACCAGTGATAAAAACCGAACCCAGGATACTGAAATCATTGATATCGTTTTCTAACGCATCAAAAAAATCAAAATCCACAATATTATATGCTGGTGACTCCTCGGGCCAAATGTTTACACCACACAAATAAATATTAATTTCTAGGTTGAAGAAATATTTACATAGTTTTAACCAAATGATGGAATCGTGTTGATGACTTATTATTTCTACACCCACTTTAATACGTTCATGTATAAATAAAGCGACTCCTCCACTATTACGCCGTGCATTTCTGCGTTGGAATTTTCGGAAATAATTAAAGCTACTGAAAGAAGATAGATTGATATCACTAGCTTCTGAAGCCCATGTCTCATACATCACTTCACATCACCCCCCTGGAACACCTGTTCCTTCATTGGACGGCCATCAATGTAGTGGGTATCGTACGAAATCCACGCATTCTTCCCCTGCTGTTTTGCCTCTTTCATCCGAGGAACGAGCTTCCTCCTTTTGTCTGCTACTTCCTTGGGAAATTGCTCGTTTACATAGAAACGGGTTCCTTTTAAAGTTTTGGCCTGCTTACGGACATATTCCCTATCTTTAAACTCATGGAACTTCGCCACTATACTTCTAGGGTTTCCCCGACGCCTGGCACCCATTCTGTGCATTCTCTCAAGCACTAGTTTATCAACATAATCCTGTGCAATACTCATCTTCTCAACAAAAAATGTTCTCAGTTTAGTTTCAGTTTCAGCATTGGTTTCTCGATCAGACTCTTCAATATTAGCAAAAACTAGATTGTTTCTCATTGACTGTGCTTGCAAATATACAACTTCCTCTTTTAATGATTTCTTTTCGGCTTCTAGTGAGGTTACTTTATCATAAAGTTTATCTTGTGACAATTCAAAACTATCTACCTTTTCTTCAACTGATTTGAGCCTTTCATCTGTCAGGGTACTGCGATCATCGACAATAGTCCACAGTCGCTTTTTTTCAGATCCTTTTCAAATGTACTTAATTTCAGTTTCAGCTCGTCTAGAGTCTCTAATTTCTGTTCTATTTTGTCAAGCCTACATTCGATCTTTTGCAGGCATAACAACAAGTCTTTATTTGGAAGTTCATTCATGGTCGAGCGACTACCGGTAGCTTGAGCTGAGCCTTTCTCCATGATTCCCGAATCAGCATCGGCAACAGTTTCAGGTGCAAAAACACAGTCGCTCACATTATTATCTGGAAATAACACAGAGCTTGCTTGACTTAAAACTTCACTTATCCACGTGCCTCCGGCCTGGCCTCTGTTCAACGCTGACCGTTTTCTGCTGATAACTTCGCTGTCACTAAAACTATCGCTGTTTCCTTTCTTTCTTTTACTCTTTCCCATAACACTGCATTTACTCCAATTAATCCAACAAATCCAATAACTTTTAATATCAAGCACGATATTTATTTTGCTTTATTTTTTAATAAACCCAAAATCATCAAGAGCATTAATGAATTAGCGTTCAAGAGTCAAGTCAACGTTTTATTCGCTCATATTCATGAAACATGAACACATGAGGAAACAGTATGTATATAATACAATAAGTTGGAAACGAGGTGATCTGTATACATAGTTTTGAATTCTAGGATGTGAAACAAGATTAGAAAATCACAGATACACGTTAATAAGTATAAATAAGTATAATTACATATATAAACAATGGAGAAACTACACAGTCGTAGTAGCAATGCTATTAGCACTATTGTTACGTTTATTTAATTTCATACGATTTTGAATAATATTGATTCAAGAACGTAGGGAACAATAAAGCATCTACACTATTTTGTCATTCCATTAAAATACATAAATAAATGAACCTAAATGCAACCTTAGTATGATGTATCCTTTCAATCTTATCTACACGAGGTAAGAAGCAAGTCGGAAATGTCAAGGGTGTGATACAAATTTGAGAGTTGTTTTGTTGCATTCGATCAATTGCAGATTTCAATGGGAGTGAGGAAATATACATGTCTTGGAGTTAACATAGAGTTTTTGTTACTGCATAAAACTTATTGAATAGTAACATGAATATTTGCATTCAATTTGGATTAATATGTGTTAAGGTAACTATGTATGCGTATCTGAAATTTATATTGATTACGTATTTTATGAAAGTAAATTTAGTTCAATATTCCAGAAAATAACAATAGAAAACATGGACACAATTTGGTAAAATATGTACTATGTGTAACAGTGAATCATTATCAGGTTTATGAAACACGATAGCAAATTATGGTATTCTTTGGTAAAATGAATAAGAATATTTATCGGCGGAAATAAATAAATATATTTTGGACCAAAAATATGTAGAGTCGGCAGCAAAAGTAAAGGGTATGTCGGGAGACCAGAAATGGACTATTTTTTGGGGGCCTAACGCACCAAATGGTAATCGTTGTATGTTCTTTATTTATAAGAATTTCAGCTCTACATTGACGGAACCCCGGTGCGCGCGTAGGAGCACGGCGGTGGTGAAATATCGATCCTGTCGTGGAACATTAACGGACTGACTGATAGAAAGAAGTCATCTTCTAACTTTGTAAATATTTTGAGCTCCCATGATATATGTTTTTTGTATGAATCTTGGACGAATAGTTCTAGTGATATCAATTTAAGTGGATATTTGTCTTTTAACTTCTTCAGAAAATTTCAACATAGAAAAGCTCATAGAAATAGTGGTGGCATTGTTATATATATTAAAGAAGAATAAGCTGATGGAATAGAAATTGTAAAAAATCATTATGATACAATTATCTGGTTAAAACTTGATCACACATTTTTTAATATTTCAGATGACTTTTATATCTGTGCAACTTATATATGGGGGCATGAGTCTCCAGTTTATAACACATTTAATGTAGATCTGTTCGAAATCTTAGAAAATGATATTACTAATTTTTCTGAATTTGGTAAAATGTTTGTAGCTGGCGATCTCAATAGTAGAGTTGGCAATAAATGCGATTATATTGTACAAGCTAGAATTAATACTGTATACGATGACGCTGATTACTGCCCTGATAACGCCTCTGTTAGGGCCTCAGTAGATAGTACACTTAATAGCCATGGGGTAAAATTACTAGATTTATGTAAATCCACATGTTTACGTATTGTTAATGGTAGAGTAGACAATAGCGGTAAGCAAACTTTTTATTCTAATAACGGTACGTCTGTCATTGATTATTTGTTGGCAAACGAATGCAGCTTTTCAAGTATATCTGATTTTACCGTGCATGATTTTAACGAATGGAGTGATCACGCCCCGTTACATTTTTCCTTATTATGTAATAATGTCTCGTCTGAGTATCAGTCTTACACAGACGTTAAGTACAAATGGGACGATGCGTTATGTGGGCAATTTCGTTCATCACATAACCATAAATAATGGCCCTGTCACACTATTACCTGTCACCAACATATGCCAGCGTTAGAAATATATCACATATATGACAAATATTTTATGAATTTTCATACCCAACTCATACATTTCTCACATACGCAATAGTGTTACAGGGTCATACGGGGACGTATGTTGCTTTTGTTTGAATAAAATCAATGTCAATAAATGAAGTTTAACTAGAATTGTCACACGAGTGACGGATATACCCCACAATATGGCCTTGTCACAAAAATATGGCAATTCCATTCGTAATAAATGGACAAAGAGATAATGCTTTAATTTGTGAATGTTTAACAGTGTATTTGGAAAAACCTAAATTTAATAGGAGCCATAACTATGTGAACATTTAGTAGTTTGTAACCAAAGTTGAACTTAATCTGTATTTTATGATGTAACACCTGTGTACCAAAAATAACAGAATCGTGGAAATTCCACGAAAACAAAACTTTTCGAACGAAATGCATAACAGTCAGCATGATAATGAAATAAAGTTCTGGGTGCAAGGTGAAGGTCATACACATATGGACAGGAAATGGTGATCTTGACCTTGTACTCCAAAGCGAGGTCTCAGTATAAGGTATCTACATATTAAGTTTCATTTAAATATTTAAATAAGTTCTTAAGTTATTGAGTGGAAACCGTTTTTTTATTTTTAGAAAAGGTAACCTTGACCCCGCCCACTCCATATGCAATCACAAGTGCTGTATAGATATAATGCATCTACATATGAAGTTTCATTAAAATATCTCAATTCGTTCTCTAGGAATTGAGCGGAAATATTTTGTCTATTTTTAGTAATGGTGATCTTGACCACACCCACCCCATCTGCAATCCCATGAAAGGTCTCAATATATGTATGAAGTTTCATTAAAATATCTCAATGCATTCTAAATTTATTGAGCGGAACCTGTTTTTCTATTTTAGTAATTGTGACCTTGACCCCACCCACCCCATATGCAATCCCAAGCGAGGTCTCAATATAAGTTATCTATGTATGAAAGTTTCATTAAAATATCTCAATGCATTCTTAAGTTATTGAGCGGAAACCGTTTTTCTGTTTGTAGTAACGGCGACCTTGACATTGACCCCACCCACCCCATATGCAATCCCAGGGGAGGACTCAATATAATGTATCTATGTATGAAGTTTCGTTCAAACATCTCAATGCGATCTCAAATTATAGAGCGGAAACTGTTTTTCTATTTTTAGTAATAGTGACCTTGACCTTAACCCCACCCACCCCATATGCAATCCCAAGCGAGGTATCAATATAAGGTATCTATGTATGAAGATTCATTAAAATAGTTTGATGCGTTCTCAAGTTATAGAGCAGAAACCATTTGTCTATTTTAGTAACAGTGACCTTGACCCCACCCACTTCATATGCCACCCCAAGCGAGGTCTCGATATAACGTATCTATGTATTAAGTTGCATTACAATAGCTTAATTTTTTTTCGAGTTAGAGAGCGGAAACGAAAAGTTGACGCCGCCAAAAATGTTGTGGTTTGTAACCATAGTCAAACTTGACCCAATTTTATGATGCTACACATATGTACCAATAATTATTTAAATATGTCAAGCCGTTGTTGAGTTATCATCAGGAAACCATGTTTTTACTGAATTTAAGTCAAAAAAGGGGCATCACTCTGTCAAATTTAGTGGTTTGTAACCAAAGTCAAACTTGACCCGTATTTTTTGATGCTACAGATGTATACCAAGAAGTATTTGAATATGTCAAGCCATCGTTGAGTTATCGTCAGGAAACCAAGTGTTTGGGTAATTTAAGTCAAAAAGGGGCCATAACTGTCAAAATTTAGTGGTTTGTAATCAATGTTGAACTTAACCCGTATTTTATAATGCTACACATGTATACCAAGAATTATTTGAATATGTATACCAATCCATATGGACTATAACACTAAAAGAAATTATTTCATACATAAAGGACGAACAGATTGTTCGGTAATTTTACGTTCGCACTTATCCATCACAGTTTCCTACATCAGTCAGGAATTATCCGCAAGCACAAAACCACTTCACAATAAAGGCAATGTTTAGCTATAAACATCACCTTTAAACTTTGATACACATTGTCATAGATATGTTCATTTAACTAATATAGTTTTCAAGTAACTTAAAGACGTTCGCAACAATTTCCTTCAATATTTTTCCAACGACAGATTTTCTTAAAACTTGGAACAAACATGCGTCATTGTATTCTAAAACTAAAACAGTCTTAAAAAATAGGGGTCACCGGCCTTTTTCCGGAAATATTGAATTTTGAATACGGTACCTGTTGAAGCCTATTTTCAGTTTGTGTTACTTAGAATGTTGAATAATGTAAAGCGTTTATATTCAAACAAAGTTGGAGATTTTTACATGCGTCTTTTTTTAATGTTTCGTTTGGTAATATACAAGTGCAGTTTTAAAGATAAAACGCGCTTTATCTAAAGTTATAATTTACCAAATGACTTGTAATGGACACTTAACGAGGTGAATTTTACATCAAATTTGCCTGTGAAAACATCAATAATTTATCAAATATACGAATATCTTTTGTTCCAAACGACAGATTTTGTTAAGAGATCCCACATACATGCGTCATTATATACTGAAACTAAAACAGTCTTAAAAAATAGGGGTCACCGGCCTTGTTCCGGAAATATTGGGTTTTGAATACGGTACCTGTCGAAGCCCCTTTTCAGTTTGGATTTGTATCAATGTTTTAAGTATATAGGATCGTTATTTTTCAAACAAGGTTATGGTTCTTTCAACTGATATGTTTGTACATGCTTTGTTTGGCAATATACATGTGTATGTTGATAATAAAAAAGTTTTACCTACATTTACTGCTTAAATAATGAATTTCGTTTTAACATACATAAACAACGTATCAATAGAATGAAGATATTTAATGGATCATTTCTGAACTAAATTTGTTTGGAAATACATTTCATAGTGTGTTTTTGATTATTATATATGCTTTATGAACTTTTACTATTAAACATATTTATTTTGAATGGACATTAGAGATGAAATTAGTATATTGTAACCTATATACAATAAAGAAAACTGAAGCAAAAGGAGAAATTAACCCAATTATTTTCTTTTTGTTGCGAACGTCTTTAAAGGCACTAACGCCTTTTAAGGTATTTTAAAAGGTCGGTAACATAAAGATGTTTTTTATGAGGACTTTTTGGGTAGATTTTTAATGACTTCAAGCATCATAAGAGTGATTGTCAAACAAAATATTAAGTCTATAAACCACTGGAAACTATTACTATTAGACATTTTTATACTTAACACAAATATAACAACATGATAAAAACATGGAAAATAATAGCCCACTTTGTCTCTGGCTCCGCCATTTTGGCACTGCGTTAGGGTCGCTGCACTGTGCTAGGATTATCCGGGTACAGGGCGTGTATAATAATAAACAAAAGCTCATAAAGTCTCAGAACAGCCAGCTCGACATTTCATTCTGCTTTGAAAATATACATATGCTGTCAATCTTTAAATGCCCTTACAGAATGACCCCCAGACATGTGTGAAGTTAAAATTGAATATCTGTATTAAATACAGAGGTATGTACTTGCACACAAACTTTAACCTGAATATTTCAAAGTACAATAAGGGGCATAATTCTAATAAAATGCAGGTCAGAGTTATGAGTCTTGGTTATTGACCTTATATAATGACCACAAAAACACGTGTGAAGTTTCAATCGAATATTTTTAGTAGTTACAGAGACATGTACTTGTTTCATGCAAACCTTAACCTGAATATGTAAGTAAAAAAGTGGCATTATTCTGCTAAATAGCATGTCAGTGTAACGGGCCTTCGCCAGCGACCTTGCATTATAACCCCATTGACATGTGTGAAGTGTCAATTGAATAGCTGCAGTAGTATACAGATATGAACTTGTTGCATGCAAACCTTATACAGGATATTAAGCGGACGGCTATGATCGTGTGAGGAGAATAGCTCAGACTCAATCTCATTAAAATCAAATCTTAACATTGTTAAGATCTGAAGAGCGTATAACAGGTCACGTCCAAATGACCTTCCGATCAATAAAATTTCAGCCCTGCTGCGCCCAATGAAACTGCTTTTTGCACAGCAATGCTTGGCCACGGTTTTTGAAAAAGTGATGCATTTCCAGCTGATCCTCCGGAATAAATCATTTACAGTTAATTTGTACATGGATAACAATGGATATAGTGCGAGGGCTGAACGGAAAACTGTTGTAATTCACTTTGTTTCCAAAAATCACTTTTTTGCATTTTTCGTCATATCTACTACGTATATATATGACATAAAATATTATGACCATATTGCTAATTAAAACCCCTTAAATCCCTTAGTGTAAAAGTGTTGGTAACTCAAATGTTCCATTACAGAAAATGGAAAACTGTCGTAAATTGAGTTACAGACAGTTTTCCATTAAGTTTGTTCCTACATGAAAGTTAATTCTAAATGGAAAACTGTACTCAAAATGAGTTTTATGTACTACATGAACTTTGTTTTTCTAATGATGTCATAAATATGATGATGTTATTAAACTTAACAATAGAAATAAAGGTTTTCAAAACAAAATTAATCAGATAAGCATATATATATTATACTTTTAACAGTTAAAATATGCAGGTGAGTCGTTTTACATATAAAAACAATACAATTCAGCAAAGATGAAGTTTAAAGCCAAACCTGTTTGATTAATTAATCAATTAATGTTTTAGATGAAAACTAAAACAATCTTAATCAAAAATGATACCTAAAATTATTTTGATTCATTAAAGAACATGGCAGCCAATGGGTGGGGCTCACAGTTTTTCTTAAATATGGCTTTATCAACTTGAACTATTTTAATAACTTTGAAACTCTTTATTGTAACCACTTCCATGGGAATTTGACATAACGTCACAGAGATTTTCCTAGGGTGACCCTTTACCAAATTCCTTAAAACTGGTTTTGATTTTTTTTAAACACAGCCACCAGGGGTGGGGCGGTTTTCCTAATAGATGTTTTTATTTAAAAGTTCAACAATCTTATTATCTGAAAACACTTGGGGGATTTTTTAATCATTTCACAGAAATGTTCCTTGGGTGACCCTCTACCAAATTCTTGGAAATCATTAATTTGATACGTTAAAAAACATGGCCACCTGGGGTGGCTCAGTTTTCTTTTATGATTGTATTACAAATTTTGAAAATCTTCTCTGCAACCACTAACCAAATTTCGAAATAATTTTATGGAGATGTTCACAGGTTGACCATCTACCATATTGTTCTAATCATTTTTATTAGTTAAAAAACAATGCCCCCAGCGGGCGGGGAAGTTTTCCATATATAGCTGTTTTGGACACTTTGAAAATCTTCCCTGCAACCACTTTTGAGATTTTGATAATATTTCACAAAAATGTTCCTTGCATGACTTAACCAGTTTCCTCCAAATTATTTCAATTTGTTAAAAAACATTTCCGCCAGTGGGCATGACAGTTATCCTCATTTGGCTAAGCCAAGCTATAAGAACTTTGAAAAATCTTTTTGTTTGAATCCACTGGTGGGATTTGAAATAATTTTGCATAAATGAATCTTTTATTCCTGAATTTGTTTATCATAAAAAAATCACCATAAAGCATGGCTTCTAGAGCACGGGGCAATTTTTTCATATATGTCTCTGTTCAAAGCTTTGAAAATCTTCTTGTCTGACACCACCTGATGGATATGGAAATAAATTTCAGGGATAGCGAATTTATTTGTTTTTATTGCTCAAGTTGTCCCACAGCATGAACGGACAAGTGAAAATTTGACAGAATTTAAAACAGTAAAAATTGTGAAAACACCATCGGGACCTGGTCAGTCTTTTCACACGGTTTTTGCTCTCTGTAGTTACTCTAATTAAGTGGCCTTGTTATCAATTAAGAGAACATAATCTGCTAACACCTCAAGGATGTAGCCATGTGACACCTGACTGGACATAGCCGTTCGGTTTATTTAGATTTTTTACTGTTTATTCTAATCAATTTTTTTATTAAAAACCATGCAATTAGTTACCGGTTTTTGCAGTGTTCAGTTTATACGTTTTTATATGAATAGAAAATTGGAACAGAAACAATTGTCCAGTTTAGACAGAGAATTGGTTTTCAGATGGTTCCATTTAGACAGGCTTCACTTATATCATTATTCTACAGACAAGTTGCAAACGCCTTATGAAAAAACAGCCAAGTAAGGCAATATCAGCCATATATATTTGCTACCCCTGATTTTACAGAAATGTTCCTTGGGTGACACTCTACCGGAATCCGGACAAAAGCCCTCCCAGAAAAAAGCCCGCTCATTGTTTTTCACACACCCAGCATTAGCCCGTTCAAATTGAAATTACAGCTCGGACAAATGCCCGCTCGTGATATGAATGACTCAAGTATTTGGAATTATGTGCGGCGTCAATTATGTGCGGCGTCCTAATTAATGTATTTTACTGCCGTTAATGAATGCACTAAGTTTGTATTAAATTGCGACAATTAGGTCAATTATATTCTTTAATTATAATCATCCAAACTTCCGCAATTATAATAATAACTGTCCGGGATGTAATTTCAACGAGCTGGTACTTTCTGGGTCGTCAAAACAACGAGCAGACTAAGGTCCTGGTTGTGAAAAACAGTGCAGGAATTTTTTTCTGGGAGGGCTTTTGTGTGTATTTGCCTCAACCATATTCTTTAAAATCATTTTGAACTCACAAACTATAAGCAACAAGTATTCCTCCTTTGGCTAAAGTGAAAATATGGAACAATTTCTTGTCAGAAACCACTGTTTTAATCTCAAAATAATTTCAAAGAAACGTTCATTGAGTGACCAAAATATTGTTAAAAGATATTGCTGTTGTCTGACATTGTCAAAATTTTACTTCAAACAGATCTATACAGCCAATTAAACTTGTACAATCCACTATGATTCATTAAACTCAGGTTAGCGATCTAGGGCCATCTTGGCCCTCTTGTTCCAGAGTAAGGCTGAGATAAGACTAAAGTAGTTTCCTTGACACCAGGGCCAGATCCCATCACTATTATAATTATAAAACCAATAAAAAATGTTGCTTCTTTTTACTAACATGCAAGTTTTATTATTATCATTATTATTGTTATTATGTTAAACTTGGTACACCTTTATAAAATCTGTGTTGTTTTTTATGATATTAAGGACAATGCGTTTCTTTTACAGTTACTTGAATTGTCTGCTGTTTTCTCTAATTTGTAAGTCATAATTACTAAAAGATAAATAGAACTAGAATTTGTTAGCAAGTGTTAACTAATTTTTAACAAACAGTGTCCCATTTGTTAGTTATGATTACAAATCATAAATGGAAAGTTATCATTTTTTGACTTACGACAGTTTTCCATTAATTTCTATATTGGAGTTTGAACAGATTTCAGCAGAAACTGTTGTAAGTTCAAAACCTTTTAATATCATGCTTAATATTACTTTTTTGCAGACTGTACAATTTTAATAAAAATTAAAATAATACAATTGTATCACTTATTGGTTAAACTAAGTTTATAAAGCAGAATTAATTAAGTAAATTAACAGTTTTTTCCTTCTACTGTAAAAATTTTAAAAAGTGAGTTACGACAGTTTTCCGTTCAGCCCTCGAGTGGTATCTAAGGCGAGTAAACATCCAAAGTTAACGTTAATTTCGTGCTCAGTATGAGTGGTTAATATGTGAAGTTACACCACAATATTTTGAAGGCAACAGTTTGATTGGCTCCTGAAAAGGTCATCTGAACGTGACCCCTAATGCGAAGTCATCAGATCCAGTCAGCGGATAATATAGTAGCGTCAGACTGGAGATGATTTTAATGAGATTGAGCTCAGACTATTCAGTGAAATGTTCAGCTTAAAAAACGCATAAACATTTACTATTTTTACTTAAATGGACATATTTGGCTGAAATGTTTCTTTTATCAACATAATAAATGAGAAATCAAAAATAAACTTTGTTATGTGAAGTTAAAATTAGACATCCAACATAGAATGGACAGGTAATGTTTCTTTTCCACGTACAACTGGGCATTTCACAATGCTTAAGTATGTTTTTTATAGTAAGACAATACCGATTTAATAATCTGCATTTTCCATTACACTTTCCTTAAAACTGATTGTGTTTTTCATAGTTTGTACTGTCTTCACAACTGTGTCTATGTACTCAAGAACATGGTCCTACTTATTGTGAAACATTGTCAATCATACACGTTATCAGTATTGTGGTCAAATAAACTGAACTTATACTTTTAAATTAAAAATGGTTAACTGCATATTAAAACAGTCATAATATATATAATAAAACAGTCTATTCTAAGTTTGATGTCTTATTCTAACCCTACATTATAGTGTATTAAAACAGGAACATTTTGTTAAAGCCAACAAATTAAATTGTGTGTTTCGGGCAACGGTCCCAAAAAAGTTAGGTAGGGTCGGACTGAGTTTTTTGAACTTTTTTTTAAGACACATTTCGGCCGTAAAACGTTTAAATTTACATAAATCTGACGAAAATGTATTTCATGGAAAACAATCGTCTCTAAAAACTTTAAGGTAGGGGGATTTTCGCTAGGTAGGGTCCGGTTGCCCGAAACACAGATTTTTATTTTGCCTAACCTACATGAACCTACCCGAGTACCTGCCTACCAAATCTTTATATGCATGAGTTGCCGGAGGGAAACCAAACAATCTTTAAGGCGGGTTGTGGGAAAACCGCACAGGCTAATCCGGGATGACACTTTCCGCCTACAGTGGATTTATGTTTAGAAGATACTTCCTTGAAACAGAAAATATCATAAAAGCGGAAAGTGTCATACTGAATTAGCCTGTGCTGACTGCACAGGCTAATCCAGGACGACACAATATGCACATGCATTAAGCCCGGTTTTCCCACGACACGCCTTATTTTATTTTCAGCTTTATCTAACTAAACTCATACAGCAATGAAATATACTAGCTTTTAACAATTTAAGAATGCTTAACCCACAGAGAGTGCTAAATCAATATTTCAAATTAAGAACTGTGGACAAAGTCACTGCAAATTGTCAATATATTGCAAACATAATCAATGACAAAATAGTTATGCAGGATAGATATCAATCTGTCAGATACAACTATTACAGAGATGTGTAGATCAATATAAATATTGAAATAAATCAATTGATAAACAGTGTCGGTTTTTTACCGGTAGTTGTTAAGAACACTCATAATGTGCCGTGTATACTTAAAGGGACCTGTTCACAGATTGACAAATTGACAATTTTTCAACTTTTTGTTACCGATTCCAAAAATAAAAGAACAGTGTATACAAGGGAGCCAAATAACACTATGGAATAAGAAATATATAGTAAAAACCGTTTCGTTTATAAGTAATCATCAGTTGAAATTGATAAAATTATAAAGCATTTGTAACGCTTAACAATGGAATAATTTGGAGTGTTTCTGTTGTTTTTGTTGAAACTGTTGACATCACGTGGAACACTTACATAAAGTAAACAATTCAGGGTGAGATACAGAAGTCGGAATGGCCGAGTGGTTAAGACGATAGCCTTTTAATACAAGGTCCCGGGTTCGAACAGTGGGACCGAGTTTTGTAGTTTCTTTTTTTTTCTAAGTAATATACGTGAGTTTTTAGTTCCAATTCTTAAATATATCAAGTTGATACATCTTAAATATATCAAGTTAATACATTTAATGGCATACCTAAAAAAATGCGACAATCTGTGAACAAGTCACTTTAACATTTAACAGGGCCCAATTTCCACTTTGGTGGATAAGTTTTGATGAATACTCACTGACAGGGAAATGTTCTATGTTTCTAACAGTGGATATTTTAGAATTACCAAACAATTTGCATAAACATGTCATTTTTTCCCAAACACTTAATGACATGATTGAATGTACGTTTCTATCAGACTAGATGCGCCACAGACACGGATGCACCTACTACACATGTTTGGTTACCAACACTAATTTTTGCCTCAACAAATGTATTTTGAATTGGGAAATGGACTTTTTCAGGGGCGTAGCTTCTTATAGGAACTATAGGCACGTGCCTATACTTTTTTTTCAAGAGATAAAAAATTTTAATATGCCAAAAATGCAATAAAAACAATATGGGGGGATGGGGGTGAGGGGATATTTTTGGCTGTGTTGATACTTCATTGTTTAGTGAGTCGATTACATCAATATTAAATCATTTTCATGAAATACGCGCTTATTTTACAATTATTTTGTAGAATCGGGGTTTAGCTAACATAATGGTTTGTAGCCACATACTAGTATAAACACTCCTGGTCCAAATTATCGCTTCAATTTGTAGATTCCACCTATTGTGCCTATACATTTTTGTAACCCAAGCTACGCCCCTGCTATTCTTGCAGGGGGGAGGCAGCCTATTTCTGGCTGCAATATAGGCAGATTAAGGGCCATGATTTATCCAGGTCCATTTAAGATTTAAGCATTTTTATTTGTAATTTGTTAAAAGTGCATGACGACTGGACAAGTAGTGACTGTAGGTTAGTAAACTGTTTAACAATATTAATATTGCTGATCATTGAGTAAATTTAATTGATTAATATGGATGCTGAGGTATTAATACATTGCAAAAACAAAAAAACTCCATTATAATACACAGTCAATGCACATACTGCACAGTTTACACCGATAATTATTTCATGACATTAAGTATTGATTTAATATTTTACATACCTGTTTATACTGTTCTTTCAGCTGTCATCATCGGGGCCACATAAAGGTCTAATAGCGCTGCTGCCATATTGGATGTGCATCCAGTATTGTCACAACTGCATAGTACAAGCCTAAATATATGACAAGGTCAGTGAATTTAAAGCAAGTTCCTATGAACAGTCAGTGCACTATATTGACATCATTTTAAGACAATAATTGCGAGACAAAACAGTTTAGTGTTTATCACAACAATACATATTTTTCTTAATCCTTAATTCTTAACACAATTTCACAATTGACATTTGAAAACCTATTGTTGCAGTTAGGCCTAAGAAAAGTCATGTTTCTGGTGTCTCGTCCAAACTAATTTTGTATGCCCACCATGAATTTTTCCAGACTTTTACAGATCATGAAATAGAATTGCTACAAATAATCGAAGAAACAAATCGAAGAAACAAATTTAACATTGGTCCAAAACAAAGAGGAATACATTTTCTTAAAAGTGGTGATCGTGATTGCATTAAAATCATAAAATCATAAAATTTACCCCAATATTTAATAATTCACAAAAAAAGGATTTGAACAATCAAATAAGAAAAAAAAATTAACACATCCGACCTTCAGACCCTATATTTTTTGGCGATGCCACCATATACACAACTATCATTTATTTTGGCCTTATGGGTCAGCTCAGTATTATCGTTTAGCGTGGTTATGTTGGTACAAATGGTACTATGACACTCACCCCAATGGATGTTTCACCCTGGGATGTTTTGCCTCAAAGACTTTTTAGACCTTGGCATTTTGCCACGATTAATAAATGAAATAAAAAATATAGCTATAAATTCTACACTTGGAGAATTTAAACCTGAGCGTGCGGTAGATCCTAAGAACACAAAAGTGGGCTGGGTTTATCAGTTCTAGAAGGCCAGTGGATGAGGTTTAATACTTGTTGTAATGTAAATACTACACTAGCATATATGAAAAGTTGTAGGAGGCAACCAGTGTAGAAGGAATGGCATGGATTATAAACTAAGTTGGATGGGGGTTATTCACTGGGCTGATAATGCATTCAACATGATTGGGGGTACAAACACTCATGTAGCAGCAGCTTTAATATTTTTTCGAAGTTCACTATTTTGAGACATCCTATAATTATTATTATTTGATGGTGACAAACTTATCCTTATTATGAAGGTGAGATTGTGGAAACAATTTATAACATAGTCTTGTGTCACCTGTCAACTGTGAGATAAGGGCACCCAGTAAACTTGTGTGACATAATTGATTATGACAGGCTTGCCACAATTTCCAATCGCACGATGACACATTGCGATGATTGCATTTCCTAAAAGTACATAAATAGCAGTATGCAAATCAGTTTATTGCCTTTTTCGTTTTAAGATAAATTCTAGCAAATACACTTAAATTGACAGAAATTGAGAAACGACCAGGGGCGAAACATCCCAGGGCGAAATGATTTTCGGGCCAAAACTTACGTACAAATACTCTATCCTTGTTAATGCATTACAAATTACAAGTATACATATCGCTTTATATATCAAAGTAATCAAATTATACCATCAAATTTACGTAAACGATACCTATTTACATATATACTCCATATACCTATTACCGGGATATCCCTATGGAATTTGCAAAAGACATAATTATCGATCACATGTGCAAACAATTTTGTGAAATTCCATCCCTTCATTAACAAACTTTCTGCAGGCTGCAGTCAACTTTGGGTTCCATGCAATTACGTTGTTTTCGAAGGTTAATACACTCAATTAAAGGTCAGAGTTGTAAAAGTTTGTTTTCATCAGTTACTTTAAATATGTAAAGAAAATAGATTTAAAATTTTAGCAAATATAATGTAATATGACTGAAGTTTCGTACAGTAAATAAATATTGACTTCCTTGAGGGTGACAGTGTGTATTGTCAACTCGAGGCAACACTGTCGACCGACAGTGTTTGTTGAGGGTTGACGAGTCGCACCGTCACCCTCAAGGAAGTCAATATTTATTTTATTATACCGAACAATCCCGTATCATTTGCGTACCGGGCAATATAACTGCAGCGGACGACATCGCCTGCGACGTATCAAATTGTTGCTCGCTTTTATATGCTAAAGTGAGATATAATAATATCATTTGTTTTTAACCCTGAAAATGATTTGTCTGAATTCTGATAGGATGATATTCAGATTCACTGTAATAGGTGTATTGCCAGAATATAGATGGCTAATGACACGCACAATTTGTTGGCACAACAGTTGTTTAAACTTATGATTTTTAAAAATAAATTTGAATTATTTTGAAAGACGAAGGTTTTATTGTTATAATAAGCCAGCATTATTGTTTTATTTATTTTTTGTTATATGTTGCAAGCCAGAAGGAAAATTAAATTCCCGGTAAATGGTAAAGATCTACCCAGTCTACATGTCGATCGCATTTTTTTTGCCATGTTATTAACACGTGACCTTGAATGTTTTTCGGTCGCATTCGATTTGATTTTCCGTATAAATAAGACACCGCAAGACATATCAACACACAAAGGACCTCACATTTCAAGTCCTGCAAACGTGCATCCAAATATATTTTATTTGTATACAGAAGCATGCATTATTCTGCAACAACACATTCGTTAAATATAACCTGCACTTTGAAAATTTATGCTTGCATGTTCTTACCAAAATAATCAATCAAGCAATTATGTGTCATGCGTTATAGTTGTAAAAGTTGTATATTTCAGGAAACTGCTTTAGGTACATGTAGAATGAAGTGACTTCTAAGATAACAACCATTTCTATCAGCCCTTCATCTGCACTTTACTGTGAAGGTATAAATTTGTACATGTTATAGGTTTAAGTTTACATAATTTCTTATCAATATTCAAACTCTTGTAAATCATTCATTTAAATATCTAGATCACAGTTCAAGTAGAATTAAATCCACTTTGTGAAACACAGATATGTATTACTATATTTTTGTTACATGCATAAGTATTTTCATACAGCAATATTTTGCGGTTGTTCAGGTTTATGTCATGTTTATATGTGGTTTAATGTTAAGGCCATAAAAATCTGATTCTATGTTTGAGTCCCCATGATCTTTCAAAACCTACCAACCAGGCCGAAAAAACAATGAGTTGATACAAACAATTTGTTCATTCACAAATTATTCATAGCAGTGATACAAGCTAAAACAAATGTTTACTTTCAAAGCCATTACAAATCATCTTCATATTGGGAACCAACTTTAACAGAGTATTTTAACTGCGTGTATTTACTGCTTGCACATTTATACAAATATTGGTAAAAACACATAGAAGTTTTTTTTCCAAGGTCAGTTTGAAGTCAGATTGTAATATATAGGTATTGACAAACCCTGACATTTACACCAAAGAATACATTTGGATAATAACATCTTTAGATCATAATAAAATGTTTTCAAATATTGTACACTTTATCAATACAAATTTAGAAGTATGTCCTAAAATAGGCAATACAAAATAGTAATAAGTCAAAACATACCATTTAAGTATTTTAGATCTAAAAAGCTGTAGGTAAGTTACGGAAAAATGCAATATTCCAACTCAGAATTGTGTAATATCATCAACTTACTTTAAGTGATACACATACACAGTACCCAAAGTACAAGATTTCCATCAACAATATTCCTAAAACTCAAATACATTGTATAACATGAACTAAGATTCATGACTTACATAATTTACTAAGTCATTCATTGACTGAAATTAAAAAAATTAAGAAATCACACAAAGTGTGTCATTATAGGCATTCTTGATGTGCTGTCTGCCTCGATTTTTCACATTGTCAAAAATGTTGTTGTTTTATTTGCTCAGGCATCCTATAACCTATATACCCGAGGACGCTCAACATAGAATAAAATGTGTATGGCCTTACCGATCAATATCTTAATTAATGTTAAATGTAATGTCTAACTATATAAACATGCATGTAAATATAACTGATTTGTTAAAGGGGCATACTTGCGAAACTAATGTTTATTTAGACAGTTTTGAAGCCACAGAAATATTACCGTATATTCCCCAATAAATGTGCCCACCCCTCTATTTTCAATCCTTGCTTTAAATACTCACTGCAAAATGAGCTACACAGTCATATTATATTGTTTTTTTATATTACATTTCTTTGTTAATATGACATAGTAATATAAAATGAGCTTATGTTAAACAGCCCCCTTAGGAAAATGTAAGGCCCCCCGCGGGCATTTATTAGGGAAAATACGGTTGTACCATTAGTAAAAATCGACATGGATAAAATATACATGATGTTCCATTATGAGCACACAAGCCAGTCATAAATGTTTGATTAACATTAATGGTGTAATCTGATAGAGAAATGTGTGTGTCTATTATTTAACCTTTAAGGCTGCTACGTCACAGATTGGGAAAATGACAAAAATGAAGAAAAAATGTTTCAAATCTGGTAAAACAAGATATTGTAAATAGAACTGACTAAAATAATATACTGCAGTAGTTGAGACATTAACAAAAGTTCCAAACACACTGGTTTGATCATTACAACGCATTCTTTGAATTCGATTTCAAAAGCCTCTCGAGACGCTTTTTAACCATTAATAACTCTTAGGTTGTTGTGAAATTTCCATGTGATCCAAACAGCCAATCATTGTCACTTACGGAGTCCCGTTGTTTACAAAACATATGCCGGAAGTTACAAGTAGCAAAAGGTGCAAATGACTTTAGCGGCGTTGTAAGAGCATCCGACTCTCACGCCTTGTACCCGGGTTCAATCCCCTGCAAATACTCAATTTTTTTCATTTCAATAGTGTTGGAAGTAATTTTTGTTTGCACGATCTTTGTTTCAATATATTTCAGGTAATAAAGAAATAAACCAATGAATGTAAATAAATAAAATCATGCTGAATAATAACTCGTTTTAATAAGCTATAGGAATCGAATCTGGCATGTTCATAAACGGTCCGAAAATACAATTACTCAATATCACACACCGAAAAGTCCTAGTCTATATTTAGAAGCGCTTTCCCAAAAGAGTCATTTAATCCGCTTGTATTTGTATTGTTATTATACTATATAGTGATGCTTCATGGACTGCATTTGATGAGAATCGTATTGTTTACATTGCAAACAACTTATCTGACCTCATATATATATACAATGTATTTCTAATCATCTGTGAAGTAGCAGCTTTAAAGTTGTAATCTGATAATACAGTTTGAGTTTCACATACCTTAAGCGTTTTTTTCAAAGAGAAATAACCTAAGTATTGGAAATTACGTGTCCTTTTAACTTGATAAGTTATCCTATACCAAGCATGGATTCTAGATACGTTTTAATTAGCAAATATTTTGATAATTATGAAGGACATAACAAATGGACTTTTATTCAAAGTTATGCCATAACAGTGTGTTTAATGGTTATATTATTTATTTTGTAGCACATCTTTTCATCTCATAGTTTATAATCAATTGTTCTGAATCAAGGTTAACTGGGAGTTAAAAGAAACAACATCTAAAGCTCTCAACCCCTGATCAGCATTACAAATCAATGATTCACATACTGTACTTCTCATTTGTTAGAAATAGTTTGAGAATGAGCAAATGTGCATTGATTTATTATTCATTGTTCAATCTTATTATTTCATAAACAATGGTTTTTGAACTGTAGAGAACAGATACAGTGTAATAAGATATTAAAAATTTCACCAAGATGTGATAACTGTGTCCCAAAACAATATGACGTGTTGGAATTTTGGCTTACATGTATATATAATGGGATGTACATGTATATAATGCTAAGATTTTGATATACATACATATATAATTTTTTGGCTTAATACTTCTTGTTCTTATCAATTGACAAATGTGTTAAACGTAATTGTTTATCATTTCAGGTAATGTTGTTGACGATGAGTACAGATTTAATACTTCTTGTTCTTATCAATTGATAAATGTGTGCTTGTTGATCATTTCAGAAAATGTTGATAAAGATGAGTACATACTTAATACTTCTTGTTCTTATCAAGTGATAAATATGTGAAGAATAATTGTTGATTATTTTAGATAATTTTGATGATGATGAGTAAAGATAACTACTGGCACAAACCCGGTATACGAGCCTTATTGTTAAATTGCTTCAGATTGACATAATGCTGTTGTATTCTATATGAAAATACATTAAACATGGAAGCATTGACGATGTTTTGTTATATATAGTGATTGTCCGTCCGTCTGTCTTTCCGTCCGTGACAAGTAGATTTTACCGTTTCGTCTCGCACCAACATCGCTTACTACAACACTTGGATACTTACACAGTTGTTGCTTATGACTATCCCCAATCCACCCATATCACCCAACCTCACTTTGACCTTGACCTAATTTTGTCTAAGAAATGGGCTATCTAGCACCAACCAGGGGCAAGTGTGTTTATCAAACACAGAATCTTGTTTAAACTATATTTTACTTTATCAAACCATACAATTTGCGTGTGCCACAATGCCATTTAAAGAATGTGCATAATTCTTACTCGGTTTAATGCTATTGCATTCAATCTTAAATAAGTAAAATCAATTAAGTACAACAATTTCAGCGGATCATATAGGACATTGCTGACTTGTATATCTGTACATCCATCATTATTTGTCATGACTTTTGTTCAGCAACCACTAGCAAAAACTCAAAGGATTAAGTACCAGGAGCAAATGCTGCATCATTGATTTTAAGTTAACCTGGCACGTAACTTGATACATCTTCACACACGTCACTCGACTAATACATACTCTTGGAACAATTGTCTAGCGTAATAGTCCGTATTTTCACTGTAAAAAAGAAATACGTTTTGACAGCTAGTCGCACATTTCTTCATGATTGAACTGCCTAAATACTCATTATTTTAAGTTCGTTCCCTTGTCCCCGAACGCATCAGAATTTGAACTGCATAAGCCAGTTTAATGGTTTATTGACAAATTCTGGCATTAGCGTACCGAGCGTAGCGTGTATTTAGGAAGTCATACGTTAACGTCATTGTTTGTTCGGAAGTTAAGATGCGTAGAGATGAAATCACGAGTGCAGCTTTTTACTAATATTATTCGAATATGTCCCGTATATTATGACTTACTATTTGTTTATGAAGCTCCTCACAGAATCATTAACTACAGCTGTTCTGTTGGTTAATTTCCTCATTTTGTTATAAACGAACAAGCTGTTCTTGAATGCACATCGAAAGACAATTAAATGGATGTATACTGCTAGAAAGCATCAAAACTGTGATATCATATTAAGTTGCTGCATTCATAATTAAAGTGAAATTTAACGGAAACTAATTATGATAAGCGTCGTAAGCTAGAACAAATACAACTTTGTGTAAAGTGAACAGTGTATAATGTAACCTCAAAAGTCTTAATGCTAACGTCGATCCACTGCTGTTTACATTTCATATCCAGCATCAAGTATTTGCACTTCCTTTTAAAGTATCCACAAATATGTTCTTGTTTATTTCAATTGTTCATGTGAATTTTACTAACCAGAAACGCGATTTGTTTTCGAAATCTCCATGACTGGTCAGAACGTATCGTTTTATTCGTATTTTGTTCCAAACCTGTATCCAATTATTAATATTGACGTCCAAAATAATTGTAGACATCACCGATGCATAGTTTCTTTAATTCTGTTAGTACTTAAAAACAAACTAACACTACACAACACAATCCTATCTTTACCTATGAAGGACAGTAGGAAAACGAATAACGATGTGAGTCCAGTGAAAACTGGTTTGTGTCGTCACAGCTGATTTTGCTTACAGATTATGCCTCACATATATTGGTTAATGTGATCTGAATATTCAGTAAACACTTTGATCTATTCCGTTTTGGGTCACACGTAAACTTTAGCCCGTTTTTTACTGTTTTAAACTAACGCGCTGTAGAACCTTCTTGTCAATCACGCCATCTTTAAATATGACACTTCTTAATATGGGCCTAGTTGTACACACTCAATTGTCATGCCGGTAAAAGGTTAAGATCATTTATGCGAAGTATTTGAAAGTATGGAATGCTGATTCTGCAGTTTTCTTCAACTAGATTACTATCGTATTGTGACGGAATCAAAACTGTATCATATCGAAAACAGGAACACATGTTGCATGGTGAAAAATAATCCGTCAGAGCTGGTGACGGAGATACGTGGTCACTTGGTAATCTTGTCTTGAAACTAGTCTGATTTTGAAAGGGCATTCTGCAGGATTAATACGTTAGCTTGCTTATGGTCCCTTGTTTTTATTGTTTGGTATAATAACATAAATATCACACACCCTGAAGCGTGATACAGTGTGTTGTCTACTCTTGAAAATATATTTATATATTTTCATACGAGGGGTAAATGTATCTGCACATTTGTTGTGGAAATGTTTATTTCGAAGCACGTATTTTGAATGTGTTAGCCCCGCCAATAATTGTTGCAAAATAACCTATACTTGATTTTTTTTCTTTGTTTATATGATGGTTGGCGCGTGCCGTGTAAGAATTTAGGCATATTAATATTATTGAAAACCCCATAACTCTTTAAATGGATACTTAACCATTATTTTACAATACATGTTCATTATTTTTCTGGTGATGCATAGACAAAATACCATAATGTGTTGAGTTGCCGTAAAAAACAAATAAAAAAGACATGCTTAGACATAATATAATCATATAATATAATCATCAATCAACAGGTTAAGGCGACTTACTGTGATCAGCTATGGGTTTCATGCTAATCCGTTTTCAAAAGTAAACCAATGCATACCGCCTCGACTGTCTTATGTTGAGTGTTGACATGATGGATGGTTCATATAAATGATGATGGATTTTATAATATGATATGAGGTTATCATGGTATGCTTTGTGTTTATGTTAGTATGCTGTGTGTTTATGATAGTATGCCGTGGGTTTATGATGGTATGCTGTATGTTTATAATGGTATCCTGTGTGTTTATGATGGTATGCTGTGCGGTTATAATGGTTTGTTGTGTGTTTATGATGGTATGCTGTGTGTTTATGTAGTATGCTGTGTGTTTATGTAGTATGCTGTGTGTTTATGTAGTGTGCTGTGTGTTTATGTAGCAAGATGTGTGTTTATGTAGTATGTTGTGTGTTTATGATAGTATGCTGTATGTTTATGTAGTATGCTGTGTGTTTATGTAGTACGCTGTGTGTTTATGTAGTATGCTGTGTGTTAATGTAGTATGCTGTGTGTTTATGATGGTATGCTGTGTGTTTATGTAGTAAGATGTGTGTTTCTGTAGTATGCGCGTGTGTTTATAATCGTTTGTAGTATAATGGTTTGTTGTGTGTTTATGATGGCATGCTGTGTGTTTATATAGTATGCTGTGTGTTTATGTAGTATGCTGTGTGTTTATGTAGTATGCTGTGTGTTTATGTAGTAAGATGTGTGTTTATGTAGTATGTTGTGTGTTTATGATAGTATGCTGTGTGTTTATGTAGTATGCTGTGTGTTTATGTAGTACGCTGTGTGTTTATGTAGTATGCTGTGTGTTAATGTAGTATGCTGTGTGTTTATGATGGTATGCTGTGTGTTTATGTAGTAAGATGTGTGTTTATGTAGTATGCGCGTGTGTTTATAATCGTTTGTAGTATAATGGTTTGTTGTGTGTTTATGATGGTATGCTGTGTGTTTATATAGTATGCTGTGTGTTTATGTAGTATGCTGTGTGTTTATGTAGTATGCTGTGTGTTTATGTAGTAAGATGTGTGTTTATGTAGTATGTTGTGTGTTTATGATAGTATGCTGTGTGTTTATGTAGTATGCTGTGTGTTTATGTAGTACGCTGTGTGTTTATGTAGTATGCTGTGTGTTAATGTAGTATGCAGTGTGTTTATGATGGTATGCTGTGTGTTTATGTAGTAAGATGTGTGTTTATGTAGTATGCTGTTTGTTTATGATGGTATGCTGTGTGTTTATGATGGTATGCTGTGTGTTTATGTAGTATGCTGTGTGTTTATGTAGTATGCTGTGTGTTTATGTAGTATGCTGTGTGTTTATGTAGTAAGATGTGTGTTTATGTAGTATGTTGTGTGTTTATGATAGTATGCTGTGTGTTTATGTAGTATGCTGTGTGTTTATGTAGTATGCTGTGTGTTTATGTAGTAAGATGTGTGTTTATGTAGTATGTTGTGTGTTTATGATAGTATGCTGTGTGTTTATGTAGTATGCTGTGTGTTTATGTAGTATGCTGTGTGTTTATGTAGTAAGATGTGTGTTTATGTAGTATGTTGTGTGTTTATGATAGTATGCTGTGTGTTTATGTAGTATGCTGTTTGTTTATGTAGTACGCTGTATGTTTATGTAGTATGCTGTGTGTTAATGTAGTATGCTGTGTGTTTATGATGGTATGCTGTGTGTTTATGTAGTAAGATGTGTGTTTATGTAGTATGCTGTGTGTTTATGATGGTATGCTGTGTGTTTATGATGGTATGCTGTGTGTTTATGTAGTATGCTGTGTGTTTATGTAGTAAGATGTGTGTTTATGTAGTATGCTTTGTGTTTATGATGGTATGCTGTGTGTTTATGTAGTATGCTGTGTGTTTATGTAGTATGCTGTGTGTTTATGTAGTATGCAGTGTGTTTATGTAGTATGCTGTGTGTTTATGTAGTATGCTGTGTGTTTATCTAGTATGCTGTGTGTTTATGATGGTATGTTGTGTGATTATAATGGTATGCTGTGTGTTTATGATGGTATGCCGTGATGTTATCATGGTATGCTGTGTGTTTATGACGGTATAATGTGTGTTTATGATGGTATGTTGTGTGTTTATGATGGTATGCTTTGTGGTTATCATGGTATTCTGTGTGTTTATGATGGTATGATGTGATGTTATCATGGTATGTTGTGTGGTTATAATGGTATGCTGTGCGTTTATGATGGTATGCTGTGCGTTTATGATGGTATGCTGTGTGTTTACAATGGTATGTTGTGTGTTTATGATGGTATGATGTGATGTTATCATGGTATGTTGTGTGGTTATAATGGTATGCTGTGTGTTTATGATTGTATGTTGTGTGTTTATGATGGTATGTTGTGTGTTTATGATGGTATGTTGTGTGGTTATAATGGTATGCTGTGTGTTTATGTAGTATGTTGTGTGTTTATGATAGTATGCTGTGTGTTTATGTAGTATGCTGTGTGTTTATGTAGTATGCTGTGTGTTTATGTAGTAAGAGGTGTGTTTATGTAGTATGTTGTGTGTTTATGATAGTATGCTGTGTGTTTATGTAGTATGCTGTGTGTTTATGTAGTATGCTGTGTGTTTATGTAGTAAGATGTGTGTTTATGTAGTATGTTGTGTGTTTATGATAGTATGCTGTGTGTTTATGTAGTATGCTGTTTGTTTATGTAGTATGCTGTGTGTTTATGTAGTATGCTGTGTGTTAATGTAGTATGCTGTGTGTTTATGATGGTATGCTGTGTGTTTATGTAGTAAGATGTGTGTTTATGTAGTATGCTGTGTGTTTATGATGGTATGCTGTGTGTTTATGATGGTATGCTGTGTGTTTATGTAGTATGCTGTGTGTTTATGTAGTAAGATGTGTGTTTATGTAGTATGCTTTGTGTTTATGATGGTATGCTGTGTGTTTATGTAGTATGCTGTGTGTTTATGTAGTATGCTGTGTGTTTATGTAGTATGCAGTGTGTTTATGTAGTATGCTGTGTGTTTATGTAGTATGCTGTGTGTTTATGTAGTATGCTGTGTGTTTATGATGGTATGTTGTGTGGTTATAATGGTATGCTGTGTGTTTATGATGGTATGCCGTGATGTTGGCATGGTATGCTGTGTGTTTATGACGGTATAATGTGTGTTTATGATGGTATGTTGTGTGTTTATGATGGTATGCTTTGTGGTTATCATGGTATTCTGTGTGTTTATGATGGTATGATGTGATGTTATCATGGTATGCTGTGTGGTTATAATGGTATGCTGTGCGTTTATGATGGTATGCTGTGTGTTTACAATGGTATGTTGTGTGTTTATGATGGTATGATGTGATGTTATCATGGTATGTTGTGTGGTTATAATGGTATGCTGTGTGTTTATGATGGTATGTTTTGTGTTTATGATGGTATGTTGTGTGTATATGATGGTATGCTGTGTGTATATGATGGTATGTTGTGTGTTTATAATGGTATGCTGTGTGTTTATGATGGTATGTTGTGTGGTTATAATGGTATGCTGTGTGTATATGATGGTATGCTGTGTGTATATGATGGTATGTTGTGTGTTTATGATGGTATGTTGTGTGGTTATAATGGTATGCTGTGTGTTTATGATGGTATGTTGTGTGGTTATAATGGTATGCTGTGTGTTTATGATGGCATGCTTTGTGGTTATAATGGTATGCTGTGTTTTTATGATTGTATGCTGTGTGTTTATGGTAGTATGCTGTGTGATAGTAAGCGAATAATTGGTTTAGAGCCGTCACATATGGTCATGGGATATTTTCCATACACCATGGGCAGGGTTTGACGTAAACCTTTGAGTAGTGGTGGTCCACATGATGTAACCACACAGCATACCATCATAAACACACAGCATATTATCATAAACACACAACATACCATGATAACCTCATATCATATTATAAAATCCATCATCATTTCAATGAACCATCCAGCATGTCAACAGACAACATAAGACAGTCTAAGCGTTCCATACCATGGTGTCAAGTTTGATTCTCATTGTCCTGGTCCAAACGTGCCAGACGCATATCTGGTTATTTTACTCTCTCAATGTTGTTACCCATTTATAACAATGTGTTCGGGTTTTGGTCTGCAATAACATTCATTTGTATAAACAATTTTAAACAGGGTAATGAAATTATGTTCTACGCAGTGAAACAATTCATATCATACAAACTACTGGTCGAACGAATAATACTCTAATTATTACTCATAATATGATTTAATATTAAAACTAATGATAGGTTGGCCTTCATGTCGCAAGCACATCTATTGTAACATGATCCCAGTAATGTTTGGAAGAAATGAAGGACACAACCTTGTGGATAAAAAATGGTAAAAATGTTCCAACAGTTATACTTATTGACATTTATTTAACACTTGAACACATGTTTACAAAGGTGACCCAGTACGTCTTTTTATTGGTAATGGAATAAGACCTCCGTTTCCCGCCCATTATATTAAAAATACTTAATATTTTTATCGTATTTAAATATTGCGTTTACTTTTTTATATTCCATGTTCGTCTCCTTAGTTCTTTAAGTTGTCCAACCTGGTACCAGATTCGTTTTCAATTCAGTAGCACACATGCAAACTATAGATTGGGTATAAATTACATAACTGCCTTACACTGGTTCAAATCGTTCTAGATAAATACGCAAAAAACATAATTACGGTCTCATGCTAGTTTTAGTTTTAAGGCCCGGCAGACGGCAGCCATTGTACATAAACTGCGCAAAAATTACGTCGAAAAGCCCGCTGTTACAATTGTCGTTCAAGGTAGAAGTCTGCATTTGTTTTGTTGTTACATGCTTATATGGGTCATGTATTATCAATCAAAAGAATCAAGTACAACTTTTTGCTAATTTAACTTCCTCATTCTTGAAAGTTCATTCCAAATGTATTTAGTTTTTTAACATAACCGTTAAGATTCTAAATACACTATACAGCAAGTTTAAAATGTAACACGTGTAGTTTATAAAAAATCAGTAGTCTTATTAATATAAGAAGTCAATTTGACCAAATACTTGAACCACAAAGGCTACTTTCCATTACTTTCTTTTTCAATACCAAACGTGTGTTATTAATAATTCACCAAAAGCCATTGCAAATGACCAGAGTGCCTGCATGCTTTCAAACTTTTTCAAGAGCGTGTGTATGCATTTTAGCACAGTGTAGATCGTATGGAAATCCACCCCAACAACCTTTTTGAAATTACACTTACAGAAATGTAATCGAATATCAAACTAGTATTGATTTGACACTATTTAAACTTTTGATCTTTTTAATTTCCACTTAAGGAAACAAGCCTTTGCTAAACACAAAACATTAAATCTTCCAAGTTTTGCAATTAGTAATTTAAATTCCATCCAGTTACAGTTAGCTATATATATATACTTCAGTAAATTTGAATAAGAGTGGCATTTGTGGAAACGCCCCTATAAAAGGCTACTTCCAACAGGCATTGTAAAACATGTAAATAATCCTGTTATATATGTATCAGAAATCATTATGTCTGAAATGAGCAGCTCTTATATCTATTATAAGGCAATCCCTTAAAGTTAGAAGTCTCGATGTTTGGAAGTGGAACATGATTTTTAGGTTTTATAAAAGTCTAATAGATCATTATACTCTAAGAGATTCATTGGTTCTGGATTATGTTTAATGAATTGCTTCAATAAAATCCCCTTCTATTTCATCAATGGGGTATTCTGGATTACCCGCCCCTGTCATTACGTTAATGGGCCAGACATAAACTACAAATCGGCGGACAACAACAACCTTTCGCGGAGATACAAGTTTATGAATTAAAGTTGATAAATCAGGAGTCCATTTGGTGACCACAACGAATTTGAGTGGATAGAGGTAAATAGACTTTAATACACTATATTGTATTGTGCTTGAGTTAAGTAACACTTAAGTAAGTGAATAGTGTTTTGGATAACTCCATCCTCTGAAATTTCGGATGAAATTTTTGATGATAATTTATGTCGGTATAAATAAAGTTGTATAGATAGTCTTCTAGTTTTCAGATGTTTATACACTCCTTACATGTTTAAATGTTAAACTTTTGTTAATAATGATTTAATTGTTATAATTATTTTAGTAAAGTTTTGAACATGACATGCTATATTATGAAAAGAAAACATTACTGATATAAAAGTTTAATAACTAAATATTATTTTTCGGTGTTTTTTTTTTCTTTAGATGGACTATGAACAAGATCATATGCCTGGTTTTCAACACATAACGAAACAGGATAAATTGGCTACTGACCAATTAATGGATTACCCACCCCTATCACTCTATTAATGGGTCAGGCGGCTACGATTAAGACTGTTAAATATCCATACATATAGCGTTATTTAAGCTTATTGTTTATTTTCAGATTGGATACGACTGTCTGTTATTGTTTTTTTACCTGAACAATTGATCTGAGCATGATCTAACATACACTATTTGACAATGCTGAGCATAGGCATTTATCCAAAAATATAATTACAACAATGGAAATAGTAAATGGTCTATACGAATTATTTGAACACTTAACATATTGTAGAGCCATTATAATACAGTGTTTGTTGTACTGTATAAGAATAAATGTTACCTTCATTGTGTTGGTTTGAATACAGTTCATACATATGTATCTACAGAATTACAAGCATTGTACAAGATGTTGTATATATATATATATTGCTGATAAAAATAAAGAATGATTTTTGTGTTGTATCTGTCTTTACTGTATGCCAAGTTTTTATATACGTTGTATAAGCGTTCAGTTACAAGTGAGTTACTGCCCGTCTAAAAAGAAATTATTGGTTTGTCACATTTGTTAAAATGAGCTGTTAACAAAGTAATTATTGCATGTGTTCAGGATACACTTCTTAATTTCGTATTTGGGAATATTTCAGTAGTATGATTTGAAAATAAAGTCAGTTATCTAAATACATATTATTACAAAAAAATAAATATCACATTCAGTTCAATAAAAAGTACAAAGTTGTTATACAAATTGTATTTATTTATTACTTAAACCGAAGTTGACTATTATAGTAGTGTGAAAATAGTTTTGTTAAACGTGAATCATTATTCAATAAAACAATCTTTACACGGTAATTAATTGTATGGTACTGAGTTGAGTTATTGATATGCATATCTATTGTAATTTCATATTGATGTAACTTGAGGCAATGCAAAGAAATGCAAATCGATCGTTTTCTATACAAATGGATGTCTTCTGCAGCACTAACATCTGATGTTCACATATGCCGTCGGTGTTGCTTAAGATTAAGTAAAGTAGGTACTATTAGGAACTGGGCACCTATAAGCAAATACAGGTATTAAGGATTGTTATTTCTATTATATAACAATGAATAATTTACATTATTTAATTCTTTTTTTGCGCAAAGAAGTTTCTTTGACGAGGGATGTATCTGTGTAACACGATTGATTTTTGCACCCATTTCAAGACTTACAATTAATAGAACGCGCATGCATCCAACAAATTGTGGATTCATTTTATTTAAATAATCTTTTTCCACTAAAACACATTCATTTCGTATTCAATTACGTTTAGTGTATTCAAGTGTATTCAAACTACACAGCAATTCTTGGGGTGATAAGTATATTTCATGTTAAATGAATTCATATAACAATATCAAAATGTGAATAAAATGAAATACATTTGTGAAGGTACACTGAGCATATAACTTTTAGATTTTTAGATGATATGGTTTTGCCGCAACACAGACAGTATTGAAACGAGTCATTGATCCGAAATCCCATTCTCAGACTGGATTGTAATGTCCGAAATACATTTCACTTGTGTTTTCCTCTGTTTTAGCATGTCGCGCATTGCACAGAAGCTTTATTGTTTGTAATATAACATACATTTGCTTCAACAATGCCTTGTGAATTATACATGGACTCATTTTTAACAAAATTGCACAACTGCAGACAAACCTTCACAGCCGACATGTTTTTGGTTTGTGCCAGGCGTACTATCGTAGCACGAACCGGAAACCAGGCTAAACATTGGGGACACAGTTCTACCTTGAGTTCAATTAGCCAACTAATATGAAAGTTAACACAAGATCACATGTTAGGAACGTATTCATATATCTGATCATGATGTTGCTTTACCAGAGTAATGGTTCTGATGAATTCTAGGCCGAATTGGAATACAGTTCATGCAGCGATAATGCGGGATAAAAATACGTTGCAATTAATTTTCAAATATTGATAGCCTATATCAAGACCTCGCTTGGGATTGCATATGGGTTGGGTGAAGTCCAGATCGTGTTTCAAAGAGATAGTACCCTTGGTTAATGAAAACAGTGCTCGATAAGTTATTGGTGTAGTGTACCTCTCATATTTCATCCAATCTTCACCAATCTTGCACAGTTTGTCTATGAGCATACAATTAAGTTAAAGTCAAATATAAGCAAAATCGTGCCAGAAACACCGGATTTATAGCCCTTTGTTTGTGAATTTGTTTTATAAAAATGGGCATTAGTCAGGACAGAAACTTAATTTTTCATCCAATTTTCACCGATTGTGGACTGTTTGTCTATGAACATAAAGATTACAGGTGAAGTCGAATATAAGCATTCTGGCCATAAGCGCCAGAATTCATTGCCCCTTGTGTGTGGAAAAAACTTGAACAAGTTATCAATGATTGGTTTGCACACACGATTTGTTGTTGTTGACCAAAATACAACAGTTCGCGAATGACCATACAAATTGATAGATAAAATTTGATTTCTAACTGTTGCGAACCTTGCATGCAGTTATCTGTACATGCAACATTGATAGCTTCCGAGCCTGCATAAACATCTTTTTCATCATTTGACAGAATATTATCAAAGAAAAAGCAAATCTTGACCTTATAGCACAGCCATCTCAATCATCGCATTGCAACTAGTTCTCAAAACTGTCTGCGAAAAAGACATCAAAATCGACTGTTTCTCCATTTTCCAGACTTGTCACTAACTTAATGAAAACGAATCAGATAGGAATATCGAGAAACATGATTTGGGAAAGTTTAGCAAAAACACCGCACATCCACTACCCATCTCGGACTTTAGTTAGCCCATTGTACTAACCGATCCTATCCCCATTTGGGTACTGTTCAGATACCCTAATTTTCAAAACTGTCACAACAGTATGGTCTTGTCACTATGATCTATATTTTGTCCCAGTTAGTACGATTTTACGAAATGAACTTTCATGATATTCCCACCGGACGCATGCTCAGAGCTATTAAAATGACTGCATGTAGAGATTTTATTATTTATTATGAGTGTTGTGCGTCTATGAATGAAACAACCTCCTTAATATTCCACGGGGATTTCAGTAGATACAAAATCGTGCTTTTTTGGTGCAAGCAAATTGATATTTAATCATTTTTTACTCGAGTAAATAGCCTGCATTGCATCATTTTGATGTACTTGTTTTTCATTTGCCAACATTAAACACAGTATAAAATAATATTTTTTATCATACCTAAGGGGCTCATTGCAAAGTTCTTAGACTTAATTAACAAACAAGCACGCAAACAAACAAAAACCACGAACATAGCAGAACATTTAACAAATAAGCAGAAACAAAAATCATGTTACTTGTCACTTGAGTAGTTTGACCCCTGCAATTTAAATTTTGATACCTCGACATTTCAAACCAGGGGTATTTTTACTCCTTGTTTTCAAAATGTATTGATGATATAACATTCCGGATAAAAATGAAGTTTCTGTGTCATTAAATGTCTCTTCCTTATTACAACCATCAAACATTCTATTTTGTGCCCATTACAAATCGACAGCATCCTTGGAAGAAGTATAACAAGGTAAGGCATCACGTTTGAAGATTTGAATGTACTGACTGTTAAACTCAACGAAATACACGATTAAAATCATTGTGTGGAATATTTCTTTCATTGTCCATCATTTTATCAGCAACAAAACTAACAGTTTGACCACTATAGCATCTGCTAAAAAATTGTTATTGTATAACAACTAGCATACATCTTACACGGCGAAATTCAGATTCCACAAACTGAAATTAAAACTTATGACAAGAATGCTTGTGTGTGTTTTAGATCGAGACTGACCGTGGCATAGGCGTTTAGATCGAGACTGACCGTGGCAGGGGCTTTTAGATCGAGACTGACCGTGGCAGGGGCTTTTAGATCGAGACTGACCGTGGCAGAGGCCGAAAGAAGCGTCATCATATTTCCAGCTAAACTGGCGTAAATATTAGCATATCATGATGTGTTGGAAAATTTAGTTCAATATATGTAGTTTATTGTTCGTTCATACTAGAGCTATCACTAAAGGCGATTAATTTGCTAACATGTAGCTCTGACACAGATTAAGAGGTTTGCAATTTTGGTGTTTGCCACAGAACAATCATTTAAATGTATTGACTGACGAAATGGCATACCTAAAAGGCGGTCTTGAAATGCAAGAGAAAAGAGTACAATATGTATCCGGGACATCTTTGTTGACCTTTGACAATGAAGAATGACCTTAAGCTTTCAGCTACTGACCTGGTCCTTGCATATGTCTCATAATGATAATCTGTCAATGCAAGTTATTTTAAAATCATTTCATGCTGGACACAATTATGTTTCCCTCAAAAGTTTCCTTCTTATATTTGACATTGAAGTGCGAAATTGCACCCACAGACTTTGTTCTTGTCTGGGACAAATCCTCTCATGACTCTTGAGCTCAAAATTTAAAGAGTCAAATGTACAGGTATGTAATTATTTATCCAAGTTTGTCCAGATATCAATTACATATGAAACTTATCCATTCACAGATATTCCAATGAGATAAGAATCTAATCAATTCACAGAGCTTCAGTAGACTTTGAAAATTAATAATATATATTCTTACTACAAAACATTTATGAACTACAACCATTTTGTTATGCAAACATATCAATTGAAAATGTGTTTGTAAGTAACTTAAATCTGCCATCTTGAATTTCTTCCAAATTTCGTTGACACACTATAAAAGATAATGGTTTAGCCTTGTTTTTTTAACAGCACTTCAGATTAATATTTTCCTTTCAAGAAGAACAGTGCAGGCAAACATAATTTGACCTGTATCATGTATAATTTTTAGCTCACCTGAGCACGAAGTGCTTGGTGAGCTCTTGGTACAGGGACCTCTCCTGCGTCGTCTGTCGTCCGTTGTCAAGCGTCCGACGTCCGTGTGGCGTCAACAATTGGTTCGTTCTCACGATAAAGGCTCCACTTTTTATCAAATCTTGACCAAACTTGCACAGTTTGTGTATGACCATATGACGGGATTTTTATTGGGCCAGATCGCACCAGTGTCACTAGAGTTATGCCCCTTTTTAATACAAACACATGCAAAAATGCCTTTTTTCATCATATATACTTTATTTTCCATCCAGGCTTGACAAACTTTCACAGTTCGTGTATGACCATCAGATCTCAGCAGAAGCCAAAAATGGGCCAGATCGTGTAAAAACACCAGAGTTATTTTCCCTCGTGTGTTAAAAAATATACACAAATGGACATTATTCAAGATAGATACTTCATTTTTCATCCAATCTTCACAAATCTTGAACAGTTTGTCTATGACCGTAAGATGTCGAATATAAGCAGAAACACCATAGTTATTTTCCCCATTTTTGTGGAAAGAAACAACAATATTACTTGCACAGTTTGTGTATGACCATATGACGGGATTGTTATTGGGCCAGATCGCACCAGTAACGCTTGAGTTGTTGCCCCTTTTTAATGCAAACAAGTGCAAAACTGCATTGTTCCATCATGTAGACTTTATTTTCCATCCAGTCTTGACAAACTTTCACAGTTTGTGTATGACCATTAGATCTCAGCAGAAGCCAACATTGGGCCAGATCGTGTAAAATCACCACAGTTATTGTCCATCGTGTGTTAAAAAATATACGCAAATGGACATTATTCAAGATAGAGACTTCATTTTTCATCCAATCTTCACCAATCTTGCACAGTTTGTCTATGACCATAAGATAACAGATGAAGTCGAAAATAAGCAGAAACACCAGAGTTATTTCCGCATGTTTGTGGAAAAAACAACCATATTACTTTGTTATCAGTGATTGGCTTGCACATACTTTTTTTAATTCAATGTTGACCAAACTTGCACAGTTTGTGTATGATAATTAGTTTTTGCATGATAATAAAAACTTAGTTGAGATGAAATGGTAATGGGCCAGATTGCACCTGGTCCACGAGAGTTATTACCCCTGTAAAAACAGACTTTCTTTTCATCCAGTCTTGACCAAACTTCTGCAGTTATTGTATAATTATAAGATCTCAGCAGAAGCCAAAAGTGGGCTTGATCGTGGGACAAACACCGGTGTTATATAAATTTGTTTTGATTTTCTTTTTATTTTTCATCCAGTCTTGACAACAATCCGTTGAGCATACATGCACTGTGACCATTTTGTTCATGCAAAATGAGTGACTTTATTGACCTTGGTAGCAAACCAGATATTATCACATAGTTTTGCATTTACATGTCACAGCCAAATTGAAGACAAATTACTTTTTTGGTTGGAAACGAATACATTGGATTTTAAACAATTGCAAACCTTGAATGCATCTGTCCATTCAAAGTTGATGGCTCCAGAGCCTGCATTATCGTAATTGGACAGAAATGTCCAAAGAAAGGGCAAAACTTGACCTTATAGCACAGCCAACGCAATTATCACATGACAACTAATTTTCCTAAATGGTCGCGAAAAGACATCAGAACGTATGTTTCTGCATTTTCCAGAACTGTCACAGATAGATAAAAAGGGGATGGATAGACTATCGAGAAAAATTATATGAGAACCATAGGCAAAAACACAGCACCTCCACTATTCCACTCGTACTTTAGTTAGCCCATTGCACTGACCGATGTATACAATAAAACTGATCCTACCCCCCTCTGAAGATGCATGTGTATTCTTCATATACCTTGATTTTCAAACCTGTCACAACAGTTTGGTCATCATCTTTGCCAGTACTCAGGTGAGTGCTTTGGGCCATCATGGCCCTCTTGTTCAGAAATTTAGAATACTATTGTAGTCTTCAAAATTTATACTTACCTTCAACTACTATAATATATTACTTCTACCATCCTTATACCAAAGATCAACCCTGCGTTAACTGGTCATTCTATGTTAAAATCATTCGTATTCATTTTAAATATTATGTCTACATGTTTATTTTAGTCACTGATTGTGTACTTCTACTTCCAGTTTCTCTTCTTTCTCATTCTGACAAAAATAGTAAAATACATGATAAGATTTATTTTAGTAAACTTTTTGTTACAATTATCTAGGCTATCATTGTTTCATAAATACATCCGTCATGTTTTCAACACACCATGGGCAAGTAAACTATAAAGTTATATTAAAGTCCTTAAGTGCAATTAGAAGTTATAGAGCGGAAACGAAATACAGACATACGTTTTTGTATATGACGTTTGACCTCTAAATGATATTGGACTTTAGGCTTTACGTCTAGGTGTTGCCGTAACCTTTAGCTACAGGCCTTTTTTTGCGCGAACCATATCATCTCTCGATGGTCATCATGTTTGCCAATTCTTTTGAATGGCCAATCCAGGCCAAATAATATTGTGCACAGGAAGAATATTTGATTTTTGACCTTAAATTGTGACCTTGACCTATTACTGACAAGCATGAGCCATGTACGCTATTTATAATCTGGCCATGGGTAATAGAAATCTGAACGCATCTTAAAATTATTTCAGGCAATTAGACATTTTAGAGCGGAAACGAATAAAAATGTCCTTTGACCATGAATTGTGACCTAGACCATTTTACGGACAATCACTGGTGATATACGCGACACATCGTCTGGTCTTTGAAGTTATATGCTAAAATAAATTAAATCCTTCCAGGCATTCAGAAGTTATAGAGCGAAAAACGAAATAAAGACGGGCGTACAGACGGACGTACGTACGAGCGGACATATGGACATATACGTACGATTCGAATGAAGCCCCCACTCTATTTATTATCTTTATATTTATGTGATATAGTTACAATTTTCGACCCTTTAATTGAATTATTTTATGTTCAAACGTATTTTACGCAACATGCTGCAATACTCATTTGAGAGTTGTAGTATTTAACCCTACATCGTTGATTTTGTATAAGAAGTAAATAGTCCTTTGTTATAATATCACTAAATTTACAAGTAAATTCATTTGAAAATTAAGAATGTAAGCATACTTGTCTTCTACTTTCACTACAAGCTTATCAATGCATTTCTTCCACCAGTTTCATGGAACCTGCATCCTGTTCATGAAGAGTTCACATTCAGAAGTATGCAAGGTTTTACAAAGAAGATCCTCTTATTGGCGGTAATGTTTCTTTCGTGCTGGTAACATATTCTTCTCACGCGCGTTTAATCATGATTGATACAATCAATTGGGAAGTTGGGAACATTTGGTACCATTACATATTTTTGTTAAATATTGTGCTGAACTGTATGCACTGATTTAGGGGGATCTGAATCTGAAGTACATGTGTTCCGTGTCACTTGGCACTTCTACTTAATGGTTTGTTTTCAAAGCATGTTTAATTTTGAATCTGACAAGGAAGATGTATTCCTTTCTTGAATTTCTTTAACCGGACAATACATGAGCATAACATAATAGTTAGGACATATTAAAGATTTTCCCAAGTTTGTCGTGTTATTTATATTCATGTAGAATGTAAAAAGGTACAGAGACATATAGAATTCCATGACCATTCAGATGTTAGATTACAATAAAATCATCATATAATTGATCACCCAGACTGGTAAATAACATATACAAATACCAGCTTAAAGTTTAAAAAAATCCGCGAAATAAATGAAACTAGTACATGAACCGAAATACGATTAACAATCCCGAAGTGTATTCATGTACGCAATGTGGTGATCGTACATAGATTCTAAACATAACTTTATCACCAATATTTTAAACATATAGTTATCACCAGTAACAACCAGATCAACACTTTTATAACAATCATAAGAATATTGATACAATTAACAACCTAAGAATATAAGAGTAACAATGCATGTACTGACAGAAAAAGATAAGATAAACCGGTAGCGCCGTTCTAATGATAACATCAACACTTTGAAACACATACACAGTACAATTAAATGTTGATATGTCAAAAGAAAACATAAAGCTGAATGGTATCCTAGACTTGTATGTCAAGGACACTATAGATCGTTTTATAACAAAAGTATAAACACCATTTAAATAATAATATGGAACTCACAGTCCCTGCGTCTGTTACAAAGACCATGTTTAACAAAGTATACACATATACTATATCTTGCTTACATTGATCAACTGTAATAATGATATTAATTATATAAACTATATGAACACATTAATACATTGAAGGGTCTTCTTAGTTCGTCCTATGGCTGGCACCATTCTTAAAAAAAGCTATTATGTTATTACTTATAGAAGGATAAATCAAACCTATGAGGAGCATACCTATGATATCCCCTTATTTGTGTAACAAAATACATAATAGCCAATACATAATTGTCATGCGTTGTGCATGAGTCTACTGACCCAACAAACCCATGGAGAAATTCCATAAAACATATACATTAGAAATTGCTTGTCATACCCCTCTTAAACAATGAGGTCAGATCAAGTGACCCGAAACACCCCTATACGCATGTGTGTAAATACCGTTGTTTTCTGCAGTAATATGGACAGCAGGGTGTTCTGAAGTATACAGTACAAATAATATACATTTGTTTACCAATGATGAATTGTTACATTAAATATGCCCATTTATCGGGCCTTTCCGATGTTGTATCGCGATGAATAAACCGTAGCCTAGTTTCTGGAACCGGTGTTCATGTAGATTTTTCAACATGTATTACTAATAAAGCCCCGTTTCGGTTCATTGATCCGCATACAGAGTTGAAACTTTGGTGAGTTACTGCAAAAGTATTGCTGTTCAAACACCAGTTAATAAAAACTGAAATGGGAGTGTAGTAATTATTTTCAGAACTATTAATCTTAAAATGACCCGGAACTACCAGTGATTCGGAACTCTTTCAATAACTGTACATGTATACACATTTATGACGCCCGAATCATGTATGAGGCAAATAATAAATGTATAGACTACTATTAACAGCAATGTTAGTGCATGTATAAGATTGAATACAGGTATTAATGTTTGATCTATTATGTAATTCACATACACTTAGATTAAAGTGTCCCCTGAACATCTGATTTACATAGCCGAAGGTACGAATGCAGTTACATGTTACGTATCTGCATTATGTTTATTGTATCAATACTGATTATGAGGAAAAACATACATGTATGCACACCTTAATTTATAGTAAATGTTTTCCATAATGTAGTGAACAAATAGAAAAAAAGGCATTTTCTCAAGCAATACTATAAATGAAAGCGAGGATAATTGATTTTAATCTAACTAAACTAAAGATTGCATTTTCAAAATGATATAACTTATGCATTGATTATACATTCTAAATACAAAATTTAAACTACACAATTAGAAGCCAGATTGATTTCAACAGTATGCTGTATTGAGATTTAACATTTGGTACATTCTTCATAAACATGTGTAAGGAGATTTATCCGTACGTATCTGTTTTCAGGTCATCATTAGGTCGACAGGAATGTCATGTAAGTTACACAAACTTGTTATTATAGATTAATATGTTATTGACATTTCTTGTATACAAACGTATATTACGTCAGGTAGATCTAGTTATCAATTAGTCGGTGAAAAATGCTACTGAAATACTTCTGCATTTGTAGAACACTTAACTTTTTTTTGTTTCAACCTTTATATTCTGGCCTGCAGCTGTGGATGAATAATATTTTTGAAAAATAAAATAAACATGGTTTTATACAGTTAACGTTTGCTACAATGTACAGTTTAATAACATTCCGCTGTTTTCCAAACATTGAAAACACATGATATAGGCTAAAGGTACAATTGTACTATGTATAAGTAGACTGTAGCATACACACACACACAAAGAAAAAAAAACACACACACAAAAAAACACACACAAACAAAACAAAACGTGTTCATGTAACATAAGACCGCTATTCCATATGTCCGCATCCGTATCCGCATGAATTACAATACGGGCTGTCTTTTCGATGTAGCCGCCTCTACCATCGAATAATTGTGTTTTCTTCTTTATCAAGAAAATAAATAGATCTATGTAAGGATTATTTAAGCATTTGAATATTGTCGACTTCGAACATTAAGCTAATTTGAAAAAGATGTTGACATATGGTGCATTGGAAACACTTACCCACCATTAATGTCTGTCAATGATTCTACAAATGTTACTCCTTATTATCGAGTTAATATAAACACACGTGTTTTTATTTATTATTTGCAAATAGTACCGTTTGTTATATTATTTACAAACGGTAAAATAATCATTCTTGATTACAAGTTTTACGTCTGGGCACCCGTACTCACGCTCATTTAAGGTTTCGTTTTACAGAAAAAAAGATTTACGAGTAGTTCCAAATTATTATAAACCTGCATGTTACTCGTAATTGGTGGTCAAGTTCAATACATTTACAGCATATGTAACGATTTTTTCATCTAAAACAAAACAACAGTTACGTTAATACTTTCTTAAAATAATTTTTTGTGTTAGTAAAATTTGTAAAAAATTGAATAAGAAAAATTTGTAAAAAATTGAACATGCATTCTAGCAAATAATTAAATCACTAAATTATACACAGTTTTAAACCATTAGAAGTATGTACTATTATTACAAATAATTAAACACAAATTATGTTTTGCTGTTTGATGGGGTAGTGCATGCTTGTGAAGGCTAATCATTTTGTTAATAACATTGCCAGTATACATGAACAATGTTTAATGCTGTTTATTTTTAAAAGCTCACCTGAGCACAAAGTGTTCAGTTGTGAGCTATTGTGGTCAGTCAACGTCCGGCGTCTTTTGTTCGTCGTCTGTTGGTTGTCTTACATCGTCAACAATTTATTTCAAACAAACCCCTCTCTGAAACTACATGGTTTTGATTTTAACCAAACTTGGCAGGGATGTTCGTTGGGTGGTCCTGTACCAAATAACTTTAATTCAAGGGACTATCTGGAAAACTCTGGTTGCCAACCAAAAACATAATAAAGCAAATATTAACACTCTTCTCGTCAGAAACCACTCGCTAAATTTTGAAATAATTTCACATAAATGTTCATTGGGTGACCCGCTACCAAATTTCGCTCAAATCATATTGATTCGTTAAAACATGGCCACCAGGTGGCGGGAAAGTTTGCCGTTAATATAGCTATATAGGCGACTCTGCCAATCTTCTTGTACGAAAAAAATCGCTGCAAAATTTACCGTATGTGGCTATATAGCAACTTTGAGAACATTCTCATCAGGGCCCGTATTCACAAAGCTCCTTATGGAAAATTTAAGTGAATTTATCCAATTCATACATTTTCTTAAGGCTGTGATTGTTTCTTGTATAAGTCTTTTTTAAAATACAATTGTATTAAACTACTGCATGTTGCTTGCATTGTTTAATAGTTCACCCTTTTGTGAACATAAATCATTGGATGTCATATATAAAATTTGATCAGAAATTTTTAGTACTACTTAAGGTGAGATTTCCATTAGGAGCTTTGTGAATACCAGCCCAGAAACCATTGATTGGATTTGGAAATAATTTCACAGAAATGTTCCTCTACCAAATTCCATCCAATAACTCGTTAGAACATGTATGTCATGTATGTCAAGGGTTGGGGAAATTTGCGCTTAGGTCACTATATACTACTAGGCAACTTTGACAATGTTTTTGTCTGAAACCACGTGTTGGATTTGAATATAATTTCATAAAAATGGCTGACTTTCTACAAATTTCCTTCAAATAATTTTAATATGTTCAAAATATGGCCCTCAAAGGATGGGGACGTTTGACCGTATATTGCTATATAGGCAATTTCGACAGTCTTCTTGTCACAAACTATTGGCTGGATTTCGAAATAATCTCGTTGTTATGTTCATACAATGACTCTCTACCTCATTTCTTCAAAAACGTTGATTCATTAAAAAGCACGATTGCCAGAGCGCGGGGAAGAAGAAATACTGATATTGATCTGATTTTAAAAGATTGAAAGGGATTGTGGTCCATTTTTCCCCGTATAAATGTGTTTGCTGGTGTTCCTTCCACGAGTTGTAAAATCGCCAACTACACAAGTATGTCTCAATCCAAAGATTTTTCAAATTATGCCCCTGGAGTCAAATCTGGCCAATCCCCGACGGGTCACATGGTTTGTATAGACTTCAATAGCAAAAGGACTTAACAAATCTTAACCTGAAACCGCAAGGCCCAGAGGTTTGTTTAAGGTTGTTGAACTTATGCCCCTGGGATAAAAATAAGCCACGCCTCTGGGATGCAAATTCCAATTGGGTTACAAGGTCTCAGGTGAGCGTCCTAGGGCCCTCAGGGCCCTCTTGTTTGACTTAAATTCTCTTAAATCTTATGTCTCTAGAATCTTAAAAGGCACAATACTTCAGTTCATTCAACAAATATGTATACGTGTGGCTTTCCTTTATGGTCTCGGATAACAGATCAAGGAATCGCACTGTGAACCATATTTTTTCAAAAACCATGTTTCTCACCTCTCATTTTTCACATGTTTGAATTATGAGATCGCATTCTACCATTCGACAGTCTCACTCTCCTCATTTTTTCTTTGAAATGTGTGATCAAGTCAGGTTTGTGATATGCAGTCAAATCAATTTCTTCATATAGTCAAGTAAGTTGCTTTTTTTCCAAAAACTGAATTTGCTTCATATTAATAATATTTTTCAAAATTGTGTCCCCGACAAAAAATCAAGCCATGTTTGGTATGGTATGGTGTAGTATGATAATTGGTAAGAATCTACTTGTATTTGGGCGTTCGTTCGTATGCATTAATATATCATAATTAGACCGTACCTAAGAACGCACGGACGAAAGGACGGCATGCATGAATCATAAACATCTTATTATGACTTAATGTATCCCAGTTAGGATTTGGTATCTCTTTAATAGGGCTTAGGTATTAATGTATCCGAATGATTAGGGCTCAGCATCTCCTAAATAGGGCCTGTTTCTGACTTATTATATACTAATGATGATGATGATGATGATGATGATGATAATGTTAATGATGTTTAAGAAGAAAACATACAATCTTTCTGGCAACGGTTTAAATGAAATCTCTCTGATATATTTATTTTCTTGTTTACTTGAACAAGTTTGTGTCAGTGTGTGGTCGGAGTGTTCACTCTCTTCAATTTAAATGAAGAGGTGCCATTGGGCACGTCTCCTGCGTCGTCCGGCGTCCGTATGCAGTCAACAAGTTGACCTTTACATTTATTGCGATAAAGGCTTTCTTTTTTATTAGCTCCCATGAGAACGAATTGTTCTGTGAGCTATTGTTATAGGGGACCTCTCCTGCGTTGTCCGTCGGCCGTCGTCCGTGTGCAGTCAACAGTTGGGTTCGCATGCACGCTGGAGACTTCACTTGTTATGCAATCTTAACCAAACTTGCACCGTGTGTGTTTGACCATACAATTTCGGATACGGATATGAATGTTATTGGGTCAGATCACGCCGGTACCATTAGAGTAAGTGTCACTTTTTCAAGCATATAGACTTTATTTTCCATCGAGTCGTAACCACACTTTTGCAGTTTGTGTGTGACCACCACATCTTAATAGATTCTAAAAATGGACCAGGTCGTTTTCAAACATTATAGTTATTGCCCTTTGTTTCCTTTTATTAGCTCCCATGAGAACGAATTGTTCTGTGAGCTATTGTTATAGGGGACCTCTCCTGCGTTGTCCGTCGGCCGTCGTCCGTGTGCAGTCAACAGTTGGGTTCGCATGCACGCTGGAGACTTCACTTGTTATGCAATCTTAACCAAACTTGCACAGTTTGTGTATGACCATACAATTTCGGATACGGATATGAATGTTATTGGGTCAGATCACGCCGGTACCATTAGAGTAAGTGTCACTTTTTCAAGCATATAGACTTTATTTTCCATCCAGTCGTAACCACACTTTTGCAGTTTGTGTGTGACCACCACATCTTAACAGATTCTAAAAATGGACCAGGTCGTTTTCAAACATTATAGTTATTGCCCTTTGTTTATTAAACAAATATACAAAAAATGGACAATATTCAGGATAGATACTTCATTTTTCATCAAATCTTCGCCAATCTTGCACAGTTAGACTAATACCAAGATATTACAATTGAAGCCGAATATAAGCAAGATCGGACTATAAACACCGGAGTAATTGCCCTTTGTTTGTGAAAAAAATATGAAACAATGGACATTATTCAGGATAGAAACTTCATTTTTCTGCCAATCTTCACCAACCTTGCACAGTTTGTATTTGACCATAATATTAAAAGTGGAGTCGAATATAAGCAAGTTCGGACCAGAAACACCATATTTATTTGGCCTTTGTTTGTGAAAAAATATACAAAAAGGACATTATTTAGGATAGAAACTTCATTTTGAATCAAATTTTCACCAATCTTGCTCAGTTTGTCTGTGAACGTAAGGCTACATGTGAAGTTGAATGTGATCAGGCCAGAAACATTGGAGCAATGGCCCATTGTGTTTGGATAAAACATCAACAAGTTATCAATGATTGGCTTGCACACACCATTTTTTATTCAATGTTGACCGAACGTACACAGTTTGCGTATGACAATAAAATATGGTAGTTAAATTTAATTTCCAACAGTTGAAACCTTGCATTCAGTTTTTTGTAGATGCAACATTGATGTCTTCAGAGCCTGCATTAACATCATGTATCATCATTGGACAGAAAATAATCAAAGAAAACGCATAATTCGACATTATAGCACAGCAATCGCAATTTTCGCATTGCAACTAGTTATCCATAATTGTCTCGAAAAAGGCGTCAACATCAACTGTTTCTGCATTTTCCAGAATTGTCACTGAATTAATGAAAAGGGGTCAGGTAAGAATATCGAGAAAAAATGATTTGAGAACGCTTAGCAAAAACACCGCACATCCACTATTCAACTCGTACTTTAGTTAGCCCATTGCATTAAGCAATGTTTTAAATCAGATTGATCCCATCCCCTTTGCGTATTGTTCATATACCCTAATTTTCAAACCTGTACAACAGTATGATATCATTTGTACCTTTTCCCAGGTGAACGCTTTGGGCCATCATGACCCTCTTTTTCAATATATACCTTACTTGCTTAGTTTGTGTTTGACGATAAAATCTCAGTTGGTATCGATCATGGGCAAAATCAGACCAGAAATCTTCTAATGTTTCCCATTTTTCATTGGAACCATGCCCCAAATGCTTTTTTCCAATATAGAGACTTCATTTTTCACCCAAACTTCCACAGTTTGTGTGTGGCTATAAGATTTGAGTAGAAGCCATAGATTGGTCATTTTTCAACAAACCTTGACCATACTTCCATAGTTTGTTTGTGACCATACGATTATAGTGGCAGGCAAAAATTGACCATTTTAGGCCACACACAGCTGAGCTATGGCCCCTTATTTGTGAAGCTTATTTGTAAAAAAGTGCCCCGGAAATGCCTTTTTCGTTGTTAGAGACTTCATTTTTCAACCAATCTTGACAAAACCTCCACAATTTGTATGTGCCCATAATATCTCAGCTGAAGCCAACAATCACAATCACATGAGTTATGGTCCCTTGCTTATAAAAAACACACAAATTTCAATTTTTCCGTAGAGACTTCATTTAACATCCAACCTAGATCAAACTTCCACAAGTTTTATAAGACCGTTAGCATCTCCACAGGAGCCACCAATGGGGCAGATAGGGATACAACAGTAAGGTCTTCATCTAGTACTCAGGTGAGTCGTTGGGCCATCATGACCCTCTTGTTATAAGATCTATAGTCGATGTATCTAAAGTTTTCCAGTATAGAAGTCTGTAGTTAAACTCTAATAACTGTTAATTGTTCTTTGTACCATTTTTTGTGCCCCCGTTGATGACAGCTGGGTATATGTGTTTGCTAATGCCGGTCGGTCGATTTGTCTGCGTGTCGGAAGACCACTTTTGTTTCCACTTTCCACGGTATTCATCCGATCTTCACAAATTCTCATGAACACGTTTGATGCGAGTGCGATAATTGCCGCTCTCTTTGTGTCCGATTTTCACTCAACTTCAGAAACGTTTTTGTGGGCATAATATCTCGGCTAAGGTCAATAATTAGCCAGATCCCTACCAGAATTGTGTATTTGAATGATGTGAAATTTGCATTTTAAGCTATTTCCGCTTTCTAAGACTAACAGTTTTTATCAGATCTTCACCAAACTTGGTGAAAATAATTTTCTGATTATTATCTCGTCAAGTTTCATAATCAGCGAAATCGTCCCAGCAACTGTGGAGTTATGGCCCTTGGATTATCAAAAATTAGCTGTTTCCACCTTAAGTCCAACAGTTCATCCGATCTTCATTAAACTTGATGAAAATGTTTGAGTTATAATATCTTAGCAAAGTTTATTGATTGACCAAATTGCCATAGGAACGGCAGAGTTATAGCTAATAGTTGATTTTATCTTTTTAACAGTTTCTTCTCTCAGTGTCCAACCATTTTCATCCGAGATTCACCAAAACATATATTTTATTTCAAGATTGCTTTTATACTAGAGGGGTCATAACTGGTTACCAAACAGCTCTTGTTTGGCAACACAGTCGTGAAGTATGGCATGCCTAGGTTACGGGTGTGTCGTAATTTGATGTCTGATAACATTAACATTGTCCACAAATCTATTTTTATCTTGCTTATTTTTCTTGAAATAATAAAAAACGTCGTCAGATGTCTGTTACATGAATAATGTCAGAATAGCCGTAACAGCGTCGTATGAAGACCGTGACATTTTTATTTTCAAGAAAGCAACAATACATATTTTCAAGTAAGCAAGCACACCGATGATCTTTAACTATAAATAATAAAGTATCTTTGATACTTAAATTACGTCTGGCAATATTATAAGTCAAAGTTTTCGTAAATTATTCATGAAGAAGCGTATTTTGGAAGTTTATACAGAGACATGTTCAATATTTATTTTGCACTATTTATTTACGCTAAACTATATGTAATTAATCGCAAAAATACATTATGCATATGAATAACTGTTGCAATATGATATTTAAACAACAATTACCATTTCAAGCCATGTTTGACACTTAATCACCAATATGCCAGCTCGATGGTACTATAACCGTAACCAAAACCGTCCGCAGACGGAGACCCCAACTCGTAAAGTACCCAGTTGTCAGACTGGTTAGGAAAAACGGACCTCCTGTTTTAGAAAAGGATTCTCGCTAACGTAACGGTCATTCTCCCTCTACAAATGAACGCTTTTGACAACATTTAAAAGGTGAAAAGTTTACTTTACAGATTTACTGATCAATGCAATCGTGTCGATAACAATAGAAATGTGGCATAATTTGCACACAGTAAGATACTTTCTTACAATATATCAATACGAATAATTGCTGTTAGCATTCGAATGAAACTTCTGGGCTGAAATCTTTATTAAAAAGTGCCATTTATTGTTGTACAAACTTAAACGTGTTGGTTCAGACATACAACGAGCGTGGCTACTGTTTAGGATACGACGCATAACCTCGATTGTATACAAACGTATTTTCAATTGTAACACGATAGGCATAATGTATTCTATAGGATATACACTATAAGTTATTCTGTACATATTTTTGCAGGTTCATTATGATTTGAAGATCGTTTTAAATCACACGTTTAATATGACTCTATGTAAGCATTGGTTATCCATAACAGCTATATTGAATGACATATATATTTAGAAGTACGTGTACAGTTAAATTAATCTTGGTAATCAGATATGTCAATGTGTTGGGACAGTGGTGATTTATAAAAGTAACAAGATCGGGCTGTGGTTGTCAAAAGAATTGGTTTTTATGGGACAAAACCTAGCATGTGTCCTCACCATTGATACCAACACACCAAACAGTAGGTGACAGTGGCATTTTAGATTTAGGCACTGAGTATAGATATTTATATCTGGTCGTTCGTATAAGCGTATGACAAGTTGCGGGGTATGACTTTACAGCGGAAACCCGGAAATGTGCGAAAACCTTCTAAAATTGGTGCACAAGGTTATTTTGAATCCAGTCGCATTAAGGCTTTTCGGACCCCAACACAGTCGCGATTCAAAAGAGCGCGGAAGTGATTGTCAAGACGTTGATACTATTATCGAGTATCAACTTGTCTTTTACTTAGTCATTATTGCGTATTTTAATGGGCATTACGTTTTTGGAGGTTTCGTGAGCTTTCGTGCGAACTGAGTGAATGACATTAGCTTAATACTCAATTTGACGATTAAATATAACGCCATCATTTTTATACCAATGGCCAGTAAAAGTATTATGTTATCGTTACAAATAAAATACGATTTTCAACATAAACGTCAGTATGTTATTCATAAATAGTTACATGTATGTAAATTACTGCACGAGTCGTTTTGTTTGGTCTACATTATGTACACACGTGGGATTGTTTGTAGTTATCGAACGCTCATTTTAAAGGATTTTCAAAACATAACGGTCAGTATTTACAGAATGATTGAAAGTGAATATCTGTGGCTAAAAAAGCATTCCGCGTGTCGTGTTACAATTTAGAATACTGTTGGAAAAGTTTTGTTTTGGATGTAGTGCGTTGAATCAGCAACGGGACCCACGCTCGTAAAATTTCAAAACTAACTCGTTTGAGTATGTTCATGCAGTCGTCAACAAAAAATGTTTGGAACTTTCATAAAACGGCTTACATCAGTTATTCGTCGTGATAAATTGTTAGAAAGTATTTTACTGTGTGCAATATATTTTTATCTAGTTTTGTTTTACAAGATTTAATTTATAAGTAAACCTGTAACAGGCTCAAATTTTACATTTTTGTATATTATTTTCTTATTTAAATCCATAACACGTATCGGGAACCCACGTCAGGGTTCCGTAACGGCAGTCACTTGGCAAGATTTTATGGAATAATGGGAGAAATACACACAAATTAAATACCCTTCCTGAAATATTGTCAATATCGGCCATTTTAGCGGCCGGCTGGGTGTTACGTTAGCGAGAACCATTGGTAAAACGGGAGGTCCGTCGTTTTTCCGAACAATTGAAAGTGTTTGTGTAACATAGATCCCAGACATTGTTCTGCTCATTTAAAGATCTAAATTAAGAAAAAACAAACAAAAAACAAAAACAAAAAAAATACAGGGAAATGTTTTCGGTAGTAGGGTCATTTTTAAGTTCAGCCTGTCCGACTATGTCAAGATTAATTGTACGAGTAATGAAAGCACGATTTAAAATAATTGAATAACAATAATATGAAAAGAAAACAAAATCGAAAGACGACTAAAACATGTCATATTTTTTCTGTGTACGAATCACCAGTACAATATTTTCCCATTCCGGCACAAACCATGTTTTTCTTATTTCTGTACCCCGATGGTGGTTTTTGTAGCGGATATAACCACAGCTTCAGATCCTTGAAATTTAGATTATTTTTGAACACATATTCTTTAGAAATTAATGTCCAAAAATGAGACGTTGTTTTCCTTTAAGCTCGACTATTCACCGAAAAGTCCGAGCTATTCTACTCACCTGTTCGTCTGCGTCGGCGTAATGCTCTGGTTAAGGATTTTGTGCAAGTGCAGATCTCTGTAAGTACTACCAATATTCAATTCAAATTCACACATGTTCTTGGGGTCATTATGTAAGGTTACTGACGAATACCCATAACTATGATCTGCATTTTAGCAGAATTATGCTTCATTTTGTATTTAGGAAAATTAGGTTAACGTTTGCGTGCATCACATTTATATATCTGTATCTACTACAGGTATTCAATTGAAAAAATACACACATTTCTTCAGGGTCATAATATAAAGCCACTGGCAAATGCCCGTAACTGTGATCTCCATTTTAGAAGAATTATGGCCCGTTTTGTACTTGTAAATTTCAGGTTAAGGTATTGGTGCAGTTTGTTCATATCTCTGTAACTTCTACTGATATTCAATTAAACTTTCAAACAATTCTCTTGGGTCATTATGTTAGTTCACTGATCAAGCCCCGTAACTCTTAGCGGTATGAATATTCGGGCGCGTTGTCCTGAGACAACTCTTGTGTTGCTTGGCATTTAACAACTTCGTAAATGTGTATTTTAGTTATATGTTACAACGTATATTGTTCTTGTGTTCCAGTGGTGTCTCCTGTGGCAATACAACTACTTGACGATCCAGAGAATATGGAAGTTAGGGATATGAGGATCAAATGCTATTCTAGCAGCTCTTTTGATTTTTCATTCACTAATCCAAATAATCAAACAACCACCATAGCAGGTTGTACTCCAATCATCACTAACATGGTATGCTTCTTGAACAAGGACAGTCCGAAAGAGGAATATGAAATCAATCACACAACAGACAGCAGCATATTGACAATCATCAACTTTAGCATTAACGATTATGGCACTTATACATGTTCCAATTCGTTTAATCATTCACAAGCAGCTAAGGTGGTCATTAGGCCGCTGGACCCGGTAAACGGATGTGTCATGTGTAGACTTTGGTATGTATAAATGTATACGTGATGTGTTTTTGCTTTTACAATCAACGTAATCATTCCAGAAGTATTTCATTCGTATTGTCAAAAAAATTGCGATTTATACTTGGCGGCCTCCACAAAGTAATTTACTAGTGTATTTAATCATTTAATAAGATATTGCAACAAAGCACGTGTCCAAATCCAAACTGGAAAATAAGCAATAGCTTTAGATGGGTTTAAAACATAAGTTTCAAACAATGTTCTATTAGGTCTTTTCTCAGCCTCAAAACAATAGTAGACTAGTTTTGGAAAAAAAAACGTTTTATGTTGCTGTGCCCTATCTGATTTCCTTCCTTACTCTAGTCGTTTAGTACTGAGGTATGAACCGGCTCGTTCTAAAGATCATAATTGTAGCATGAAATCAAACATACGTTGGAATCGAGATGGTTAAACTAAAATGTGACACTGTTTCATTTCTCATTTTCAATGGAACATCATAACGTGTAGTGTTGCCACTTGTACGCTTGTTGCGGTGTGTTGCATTATGTTTTAGCGCAAAAACAATCCGATAACTAAACCATTGCTAATGCTATAGTATTTATGTGTTTTCAGTTGGCGCCTTCTACTTTCTTTGGCGTTCTACGACGTGTCTTCAAGTATCATCAATCTGGTTTCATTTTAATCTCCAAATGTGGATTTTAATAAATACACTTGTGTAGTCAGTTGTCGTATGTCATCGTGAACTATGTTACGTACAATTCAACTCGTTTTTAGGATAATATTATATCATGTTCCATCAAAATTATATGCGTAAACCACATGCCTAGAAGTTGGCTAGAATAAAATCGAACTAATCGAAGAGCGCACACCGCAGAAGAGATATCAGTTTATTAACAATTGAATTTTCCAATGACATATGTTCATATCGCATACATGCAATACTTAAGAATCTTGAAAGCTTCATGATGCAAACGTTGATCCGCATCACCATCAAAATGTACATATTGAAGGCCTATTTTTAATATCATGAAATTATGTCCATCGCTGTTTTGCATAGCACGCAGACAAACACACTAATGATAATAAAAACTCCATGGTAAGGGTACATCACTACTATATTAATGTGTATTCTACCACGGAACTCGGCTAGTGGTCCACATATAAAGAACGAAAATAACTGTAGGTTATTCTGCAACAAATTATAGGCGGAGCATAATGCTTTGAAAATTTAAAGAAATTGTTCCGTAAAATGCACGTGCTTAAACGCGCGATAGTAAATTATGACAAACTAATCATTTCTGCATTATGTAGCGCAACAAAACAACACCTGTACTACACATGTTATACTTAGGTTCACAAAAACGTTTACGTTTTGTTAATATGCTTGTAATTTGCGCTTTTTAGCAACATATTCTCACTGTATTATATCGATACGTATGATGTCATTGATTTTATCAATACAAATGACATCATTTTGAATTGTTATGATTTATTGACGTCACTGAAACGCACGTGTGAGTGCACATCTAAAACATGGGCGGAGTATAGATCAATACAGTTCTCATTCATAACCTTAAAAAACACGAATTTTATATTAGATTGTGTTAGAATCGAAATAATTAACGGGTAACTGTTGGTTATTGCGGTAATAACCAACGGTTTGTCGCTCCGATGCTTGTGATCAAACCACTCTGGCTACTGCCCTCGTGGTTTAATTCCTACGCATCGGAACTCGTCGGTTATTACCGCAATAACCAACAGTTACCCGTCAATTATTTCTTCAACCACCCATCTTCTGAGTTCTCGCACATGCGACTTCAGTGCCAGGATATATTCACATACGTTGCTTCGACATGTAATTATTAGAACAATACAATCGCTTCATATTTTTCCATGATTCTCACAACAAGACGCGCTAAACTTCAAACCCGTACTTACGTAAGATATTTCAGTCGCCCAACGCACGGTCAAATGACCATATGTTCATGACCACACATAATGTTCGGACGACCTCGATTTGGAAACAATTTCGAATGTTGGTTACAAATAAAGTAGCCAAATGGAGTACACAAAGCCTCAAACAATTTCAACATCAAAACTAATTGTTATACGCCCGTTTGAAAAAAAAAACGGCCGTATTATGGAAACACCCGAGCGGGTGGGCTGGCGGGCGGGTGGGGCCATGGGCGGCGGGATATCTTTGTCCAGAGCATTACTTTGTCCAGCCTGGATGGATTTTCAGATCACTTGGCAGAAGTTACAAGCATAAACAGATGGAGTGTCGCGCGCAAAAACCAGCTCCCTAGGTTCAAGGTCAGTGTCACAATTCAAGGTCAAAGGTAGAATATAGTGGTTCAATCCTTAACATTTATTCCTAGGTTCAAGGTCAGGCTCCCTAGGTTCAAGGTCAGTGTTCAAGTTCAAGGTTCAATCCTTAACATTTATTCCGGAGCATAACGTTTTCCAGCCTGGATGGATTTTCAAATAACCTGGCAGAAATGATAAGCATGATGAGACGGAGTGTCGCGCGCAAGAACTAGGTCCAAGGTCAAGGTCACAATTCAAGGTCAAAAGTCAAATTTAAGAAATCAGTTCTAAACACATTTTCCGGAGCGTATCTTTGTCCAGCATGAATGGATTTTCAAATAGCCTTGCAGAAATGACAAGCATGGTGAGTAAGCGACAAGCATGGCGAGACGGAGTGTCGCGCGCAAGAACCAAGTCCCTAGTTCCAAGGTCTAGGTAACAATTCAAGTTCAAATTTTAGAAATCAGTCCTAAATAAAGGTCCAGAATAGATGGATTTTTAAATAACGTTGACAGAATTGACAAATATGGTGAGTCGGATTGTCGCAAACAATAAATAGGTCCAGGTCGAGGTCACAATTCAAGGTCCAAGGTCAAATATCAAAATTAGTCCTAAACACTTTGTCCGGAGCATATCTTTCTACAGCACGGTTGAATTTTCAAATAACATGGCAGAAGAGATAATCATGGTAAGTCGGAGTGTCGAAAAGAAGAACTATATCTTTAGGTCCAAGGTCACAATTCAAGGTCAAAGGTGAAGTATTGAAATCTTTCCTAAACACTCTCCGGAGCATATCTTTGTCCAGTATGGATGTATTTTCAAATAACTTGGTAGAAGTGACAAGCACGGCGAGATGTAGCGTCGAGCGCAAAAAACAGTTCCCTAGGTCCTAGGTCGAGGTCACAAATTTAAGGCTAAGGCGTAGCGGCACCATCAACGTTTCGTTTCCGCTCTATAACTCAAGAACGAAATGAGATATTGTAGTGAATCTTCAATGACCAATTTTAACTGCAATGTATACAGAATACTGAACAAGATGAAAACTGTGCTCTGCTCTTCGATATCTTTGGAAATACTCGTTTCTTTTACAAAGCGTTAAGATAAACCACAAAACAAACACGTAGATATATGTATGACCGGGGACCCAGGTTAATGCGCCTTTATTCATGAAAGAAATTACTCTATGAGTTTATGGACGAGATCGTTTGGTATGGGTTCTTCAATGTTTTCAACATTTTTTCATTTGTCATTTTGCATGCCTTCAAAACCCCCTGTTGTATTGATACAAATATAAAGTTTTTTATAACACTGTTCAAGAACTCTGTTAATCATTGAATATGAAATAAGTAGACATCAAATATGCAATTACAGTTTTCATATATATTTGAATTAATATTATATTTCATTTACAAAAGCACCACATAGAGACTCATTTATGTATTGTTTCACCAAGTATATATTTAATTAATAACTTAGTCTTGAAAGCTATTTAGTTTCCTTCTGATACAAAATTAACGTCCGCGTTATGCGCGCTTCACTTTCCTCCGTTGTTCCTTTTATTATTTAAATGCATATTGTGGAGCAGGCGTTGTTTTTATATTTATACCACTTTGAATCATTTGCGGACAAGCATAACATAACATACCAGTTAAATGGAGCTTTGATAAATTAGATATATTTAAAATACATTATAATGTGGCTTTTCTGCACCTTTTTCATTGTGTGGCGATCTATTTACACGCAGGGTAAGTAACAGTTATTATACTGATGATATATAGGATATCTGCTGTTTTCGGTAAATTCCCACCAGCGAAATGAAATTCGATCATTCACCGACATAAATTATTTTCTTTTGATCGTGTGCTTTTGGCCCAAATGTTGTGGGCAATAAATAAATTGTCGCTCTAATTGTGTACGTCGTCGTAGCTAAATTATAGTTTTTGTTAAATTGAATTATGGGTTTTCTGTAAACATATATGTATGCATATACTGTATATGCATACACATGTGCCAAGGCAGTTAAAACACTTCTGGTAGAGCTATGGTCGTATGTCACCTGAGCACTACGTGCTCATGGTGAGCTTTTGTGAGTGCCTTTTGTCTTACTTGCGTCGTGAATCGTTCATCGTCAACATTTACCTTTTAAAAACTCTAGAGGCTACATGTGTTGCCCAATCTTTATGAAACTTGCTCAGAACATTTGTCCCAATGATATATCGGGCGAGTCCGAAACTGGGTCATGTGGGGCCAAAAACTAGGTCACACGGTCAAATAGAAGAAAAAGCTTGTGAACACTAGAAGTCACATTTGTTGCCTAATCAACATGGAACTTGCTCAGAACATTTGTTCTTGTGATATCTCAGCCGAGTTCGAAAATGGTTCCGATCCACTGAAAAACATGGCGGCGGAACAGTTTGCCTTATATGACTATATAAAAAACTTTAAAAAGCTTGTGAACACTCTAGAGACCACACGATACTTGCCCAGAACATTTGTTCTTATGATTTATCGGACGAGTTTTAAATTGGGTCATGTGGGGTGAAAAACTAGGTCACTAGGTCAAATTGAATAAAAAGCTTGTGAACACTAGAAGTCATATTTGTTGCCCAATCAATATGAAATTTGCTCAGAACATTTGTTCTTATGATATCTCGGCTGAGATCCAAAATCCACTGAAAAGCATGGCCACTAGGGGGCGGGTCAGTTTTCCTTATATAGCTATCAAAAAAAGCTTGTGGAAACACTAGAAGTCATAGGTTTTGCCTAATAAACATAAAACATGCTCTGAAAATGTGTTTGTATAATATCTCAGCCTAGTTCGAAAATGGTTCCGCTTCATTAAAAAACATGGCCGCAAGATCGCGGGGCAGTTGTCTTTATATGGCTATAGAAAAAGCTTGTGAACACTCTAGGAGTCACATTTTTGCCCCAATTAATACGAAACTTGCTCATAATATTTCTTTTTATGATATCTCAGCTGAGTTTGAAAATGGTTCCGATCCACTGACAAACATGGCCGCCAGGGGGCGGGGCAGTTTTCCTTATATGACTATATAAAAAACTTTAAAAAGCTTGTGAACACTCTAGAGGCCACACTTATTGACCACTCTTCGTGAAACTTGCCAAGAGCATTTGTTCTTATGGTTTATCGGACGAGTTCGAAACTGGGTCATTTGGCGTCAAAAATTATGTCATTACGTCAAATTGAATAAAAAGCTTGTGAACACTCTTGAAGTCATATTTTTTACCCAATCTTCTTGAAACTCGCTCAGAACATTTGTGTCAATTATGTCTCGGAAGTTCGAAACTGGGTAACGTGTTGGTAAAAAAATAGGTAACTACGGCAAATTGAGGCAAACAATTGTGAACACTCTTGAACTTTTTTTGTCTAATATTTTTGAAACTTGCTCAGAGCGTTTATTTCAATGAGTTCGAAACTAGCTCATAACGGGTCAAAAACTAGGTCACAGGACAAATTGACGAAAAAATAAACTCGTCATGCCACATTTATACGTCCACCATCATGAATGGTGCTCAGAACATTTGTCCAAATCATATATGGGAGACGTTCGAAACCAGGCCACATGGGGTCAAAAAGTAGGTCACCAGGTCAAATTGAAAAAAAAGCTTGTGAACACTCTAGAGGCCACATTTTTAGCCAAATCTTAATGAAACTTGCTCAGAACATTAGTTTCTTAGCCCCTCATGTGAGCGACATAGGGCCATATATTTCTGATGATCACGAGTGATATAATATACGATATTATTTAATGTCGACCAAACTTACACAGTTTGCGTAAAAAATGATAAAATTTGATTACAAACAATTGCAAACCTTACATTATTTTGGACATGCAACGTTGGTGGCTTTTGAGCCTGCATTAACGACATTTTTCATCATTGGACAAAAAGTTATCAAAGAACAAGCAAAACGTTACCATATAGCACAGCCATCGGAATTATCGCAGTTCTCCAAAACTGTCAGCAAAAGACATCAAAATCTGCTGTTTCTTCATTTCCCAGAATTGTCACTGACTTAATGAAAAAGGGTCAGGTAAGAATACCGAGAAACATAATTTGAGGGCTGTAAGCAAAAACACCGTACATCCACTACTTAACTCATACTTTAGTTAGCCCATTGAACTAACCGATGTTTTACATCAACCCGACCCTACCCTCCTTTGCGGAAACATGTGTATTGTTCAGATGTCTAAATGTTCAAACCTTTCGCAACAGTAAGGTCTTCATCTGTGCCAGTTCTCATGTGAGCGCTTTGAGTCATTATGGCCCTCTCGTTTATATTACGCCTATCTTTCCGAAAATACGTTCACACGCGTATTTCAGTGACATCAAATAAAGCATAACAATTCAATATAACGTCATGTTGATAATTTTATACCAGGTCAGTAGCGTTTATATTAGTCAATGGTTGGTGGTACGTCATATTACTCGAAATCAACTCCTAAGTCAACATCTTCAGTACAACTGAATCGGTTTCAACACAACAAACAATTTGATACCAATAACGTATTTAGTTGTTTTTTTAATCGTCATAAATCACAAAAACGTTATTTGTTTTAATATGCACATAAACCCGCTGTTTGGTAATGATATGACGTCATTAATGGAATCATAAATCATATATACTCAAGTATTTCAGTACATTCAAAATAAATGCACTAAAAATCACTATACAGCTCAGTTTATGTTGAACCGAAAACATATTTTAATAAAATTTGAACGCTATAGTCAATATTGACACGATCTTAAAAATGTCAGTTTCAGTACACAACTCCAAAATAGCGTCTCAAAACATTTCGTCGATGTATGTTCTTCAAGGAAACTGATCGTTGCAGTCCTTTTCATAATTGCATTTTCAATATTATATTAATGAACTTGCGTGTAATCAATGTATTCGTAGTGAAAAAGCTCATTTATCATTACATAATGTTAGAAATCCATAACTACATGCACGCGAACGTGTAAAAGCCGGCTCAGCAATATCAGCGCCGCTCTTAAAGCTTTGAAATACATTGTATATAAAGATCAGCTCGTTTGGTGTCATTTTAAGAAAAATGTTGTATGATAAATAGAAAATCAGGAAAATGCCTGGTCTTGTGTAATATATCAGGTTCGGTATGAAGAAAAAGCCTCGCCGTTACTTTATTCTAAGCCTCACCTGATATATTACAAAATACCAGGCAGTAACCTGTTATTCTCTATATATCAACAAGAGAAATGTTATATCAATCGCGGTAGCCGAGGATGAAATGACTTTTCAAGGGTTGATAGTATTTTATCACCCTCTCAGCCATTTGTTATTTATTTGATTATGCCAAACTATCCTTTAAACACCAAGCAATGCTAAGCTTCGTGATGTTTTTGCCATTACTTTAATGTAGACTCCAGTAATAAATGCTAGCCGAGGCTTGACATTACCATTTCACAATACAATACAATAGTTAAACAATTGCGGAATCAGCCTTCCGTACTTTCCAATGCTTCGCGGAATGACTTTAACCTTTCAACTGCATGACCATTGTGTGTGTAAAGCTATATTTAGACGTGTCTATTTTAAAGATAGCGTGATCGATAATAAGTTTCTCCAGCGCGTTATACAGTTGATGGAAAGTTGATGGATATTCAGATCACATAACGCATAAATGTGTGGCATAATCTCGCAGTGACCCCAGTTTTAATCATTTTTTTATGTTTTGTGTTCTGTTAAATGTATCGTTCTGTATTGTAAAGAGAATTCGTCACTTGCCGTAAATAAAGGACCAGCGGATTGTAATAAGGGTTTCTCTCCCGATGATGTCTCCGTAGTTGCATTATTCCTATATATATAATATGTAAACAAAATGTGCAGTGACGTCACAAACCAGTTTCAAATGACTGATAATAGTATTGCATACGATTGCGCTGTGTCGTGTTTAAACACACGATGAAAGAAACCATTCATCATCAATGATGTCTGAACTTATTTTAGAAGCCAATATTGATAATCGGATACAGGTTTGGAGACAAAATACGAATTTAAAGATACGTTCTGACAAGTCATGGCGATTTTGGAAACATATCGCGTTTCTGGTAAGCACGGTTAACATGAAATATTGAAATGAAAAGAGGTTAAGCTTTGTGGATATAAAAAGGAATTGCAAATGCTTGTAGCTGGATATTACTTGTAAAATGCCGTGGATCGACGTCAGCACTTTTGAGGTAAAAGTTGCATAGTCGTTCAATTTGGTTTTGTTTTGAAAGTAAAATGGCCTTTCTATTTTTAGCTCCGCGCGTGATATGAAAAAATCTTATCCTGTGATTTTACTTTTGGTCTATGGACAAAATACACCGAATATTATCCTGTGATGTTATTTATGGTCTATGAACAAAATACACAGAGTGGACACGTGACGTGCAATAATATAAAATATATAATAAAAGGTCGGTTTTATTGCGCTACATGATGCAGAAATTATTTGTTCGTACGATTTTGCTATCACGCCTTTGATCACGTGCATTTTACTGAACAATATATTATAAACTATTAGTATAAACCATTTATATCCTCCAATCAGCTGTCGTGATTCGTGCCACGTGGCCGTACACTATTTCACCATATTGGACGCGCGCGCTTAAAGTATATTCCGTATAGGACGGTCCGAGGATAAACATGCGATAATGTCCGAGTGAGAACTAATATGCAACGTTTAGTTTTACCACAATGTTTACTCCGATCTCCTTCTTCGAAAAAGTCTTTTAAAATCCAGCAACATTCATTCCAAATCCCTTTCATATACACTACCCACGAAGCTTTTTTTCTTGGTTTTCGTGCTAACCAGCAATGTGACTTGTTTTAAACATCGCCATGTCTGGTTAGAATGAATGCGTTGTATAAACGTAAATTTGACTCAAAACAAGTACCCGATTGTAAATATCACCTTCCTAGATAATTTTATAGTTCAACGAAGCATGGTTTAACATTTATTTAAATCTAACCTGACACACATAACTCTCCTGGAGTCCAAAGAAAACAGTTTTTCGTCGTCGATATCCAATTGTTTTACAAATTACATCGTTAGTCTAGTTCTGAATATGAATGAAACCCTTTCAATAAACTGTATAACACGGGGGCCCAAGTCGGTCACAACGTACAATATTGCATGTTGAGCTCGTGTATCGGCTGCCTGTCGATAGGGTTACGGTTTACTGCAAGCTTAAATAGGGCTAACAACTCACGTTGTTAAAAGAATTAATTGACTCACCCGAGTATTCTCAGTTTTCTCAAGGTAATAAATAGTTTAGACTTTAAACCATGCATTTTAGCCATTAATTTGGTTTTAGCGTCGCATGCATGTGCAATATGCATATAGTAATGAATTAATAAACTGGAGTCTGTAAAGTACAGTTGTGTAATTACAATCAAAGAATATAACATATTTCGACAAATGGTTCACGTATTATAGAATCCATAACTCATCCAAATTCTTGGGAAGCATTACAATAGCCTATCGTTGCATAATTCGTGTCTTATGCATTTCACTAGCATGACGGAATTTGTCACGGTTTGCATGCTTAGCTACTTTATTATGCCACTAGTGCACAATTACGTTGAAGATGCTGATCCAATATTTTTAAGCGTTATTATACCACTGACCGATAATGCAAATTAACCCCGCCTACTTTCTGTAATATTATGTCCTTGACTGATAACATGTTTTAATTCCGCCCACATTAACGAATATCATGCTACTGTGTCACGTGCTGGGATTGTTTAGTCCCGCCCACTCCTTTTGTAGGCGTGGATTGTCACGTCCTTAAAATGTAAACAAAGAATAGATCTATACAATGACAACATTTTAATTCACAAACAATATAATTTATAATACAAAACAGTCAAACATTAGTCAATTAACAAGAAATAAGTTGTTATGTCAAATAAGCATTATGCAAAAACATGCAATGCTCACCATATAAAACCTGTCAATAAAATCTCACAAAGCTGAGATTTTTGAAAGCTGAAAAAATTACAGATATCACAAAAATTGAAATTGATGAAAGAACTAGATAATATGTTGTGCCACTTTATCAGTATGCAGAAGAAATGGCGAAGAATACCAAACCAATTCACTCAGACCATTAATTGTATTAATCTACACAATTACATAGGTTCAGGGGAACCATTTTAAGTTACACTACAGTGAGTGTAAGTCTTACATAGCAATAATCTACTTAAATCATGCTTTTGTGTCATTTTAATACAAATGCTCTGTTTTAGGAAAATACTAGTAAGAACAGTTATTTTTAATAGACAATTCAATTTAGATGTTCTAATCATAAAAAATCAAACAATCTAACCAGGTAACAATTTAACAATCTTTTATTTTAAACAAATGTAAAAATAAAATAAAAAAAATACAACATGATTTAAGAAATTATGGTAAATTCAACAAAAACGAACCTTTACTTTTCATCAGAAATTCAAATACATACAAGCCAATCAAAGTTGATTCACAACAAAGTAATTTGCTTCTAAATGAAATGTAAAAGTTAAAGAAAAACACGTGGCTTTAAATATTACAATAGGTTTTTGTGAAATAAAATGCAGAAAGGTCAATGTGTTTTAAATAACTTTAGTCCAACATGAAATAGTGAAATGAATAAGGAAAATAAACTAAAGGAAAGGATGCACAATCAATAGAAGAACATGGAATTGAAAAAAAAAAGAATCTACATGACGGTCAACAAGAAATTGTTCAATTTACAATAAAACAAGTTATTGAATGCAGTTTGGAACTCATACACAAGATAAGTTGCTTATTGAAGTATTGATACAGTAACACTTGTCCACTAGAAAGAGTCTAAAATGTCACATCAATAATTGTACTGTTGCAACAACTTTCACAAGTCAAGTCTTTGCTTTCACTGGATGTCAACCTGAAAATATTAAAGAAATTCAGTCACCGTTTAAAAATAACTCACAATGACACGAACAAAATAACATATGTGTATCAATAATTTAATGTATTGCATAAATATTAAAATACTTGGCTCTAAAAATTAATGTTTATTGAATAAGCAATGCCAAGTCCAAGGATAATCAAGTTCAAGAATAATGTGCACTCAAACTGGTATTTCCAGGACACTCCCTTATTGCTGACCCAGAAAACATGAATTTATCGAGAGCTATTTTTATGCGTAACTATGATTCGACGCAAGTAGACGCCATCAGGCGGTCTCATTTGTATATTTTGTTGTACTGTAAATTGCGAAATGTTTGCGATGTAATTTATTTATCTTATTTTATTAATTATAAAAACAATTTTGCAAAACGTGGCATAATAAATATAATATATGGTAGATGACCGTTGATATCATGTGATATCAGACTCGTCCGATATGGCGTAGGATAAGGCTCAGCAAGCCTCGCCTTTTTCCAACGCCATATCGGACTCGTCTGACATCACATGATATGAAAAGTCACCAAACATATATTCTCTATAACTAATGGCACGGTTATCTGTCTATAGGGTAACGGTTTCTTTCCAGTTATGGAGATAGGATTCGAGAAGTCGTTTGAGGACGAGTCATCATGTTTTTAAGAATGGAATTTGTTTGTGTATATCGAGTTAGACGCATAGAGTTGCAATTAACAAAAACAACAATTCTACATAACAGTGAAAGCGTGTTTTCGTCAAGAAAGTCTAACAGCGTACACATGCGCGTGATACACTGATATATATACTCCGACATTCCAATGTTCTACATGTAATTATTTGGCATTTGATATCGAGGGCTTAGCGTGAAACTATTGTATCTGCATTTTACTAATTTTTTTTGTCAAGAAAAGGGAAAAACTGATTATCTGTTTAAATGTTCTTACAACATTAAAACATGTTTGAGGATGTTAGACGAATATACATAACTTTTATATGTTTTATCTCAGAATATGTATACCTGTTCTTGTTCTCTATAAATCAGCATGCATGTCAGTTACAATAGTTTCACGCTGAAATTTGGTGTTAAATAACACTTTTGTTCAGCGTGAAACTATTGTATCTGTAAAAAATTTAAGTCAGTGCAGTAGAATAAAATCTCTTAATTTGTCAGAAGCAATGTTTTTGTTTTATAATATTTCAAGTGTTCAATACATTTCAACAAGTTTTACTGATTTTTTAATGTAAGCATGAAACTATAGTATCAGCATTTTCTAACGAGAACGTTTTCTGCCATGTTTGTTTTGGCAAAGTATAAGTTCGCATTTCAAGCAAATTAATTTATGAGTAATGAGATTGTTTCAGCCAAAGTTATAGTGTAGTTACTGTAATATCAATTCTCATCAGGAGTAAGAAAAATATGTTTGTTTCAGGTTACATGCCCCAAATTAGGGCTAAGGTAGGTATAGTGATTCATTTTTTAATAATTTTTAACTATTTGGTAAATGGTTAATCTGAAGATTCTACAACTAATAAAATATATAAAACATATTAGAAATATCCGTAATCATTGTTTATAAGTGGATGCTATCAAAACAAAACATGTTATTATTGGAAAAGAGTCAATACAACAAACATTATCTGACAGACTCAATAAAACTAGATTGGGGGCATTTTTTAGGGTAGGTTGGTTAACCTGAAAGAAACATTTTTTTAAATTCCTTACTGAGGTACTAAAATTAGTTAAAGTGGACATTCAAAATAAACATAATGGATCGTTCTGTTATTGTTGCTGAAATACTTTTAACACAGTGAACATTGTTACTAATAAAATAATAATGTTTAGAATTATTTAACATCTAACACAACAATATTTAACTTTATTTCAAAATTTAAAATACAGTTGAATGTGGGAACTAACTTTGACAATTGACGAATATCTTAAATCACTTAAATCTCCATTTATAATCAAAGTTCCTACACATATTATGGCTTACTCTCTAACAAGTAATGAAACAATTGTGTTGCAATACACATAGTCACGGGAGTATTACTATTCATTTGAAATAAATTAGGATATTTATTATGTACCTATACAATTTATAACAGATGAAGCTCCATAGGGAAGTCTTAACTTTAGTTGTACTTAAGTGAACATTTAAGAACAAATTGCTATTTAAATCCAATCATTTCCAGTATCAAAAGGGTACAATACTTATCTTAATATAGACAATATTAGCAAGTTTTAAAATTTTAATGTAAAATAACCTATTTATGAAACAGCCAAGGTAGAGAGCTTTATGAACATGGGCCCTGGCCTAATATGACTTTCCTTTTTAAAATCTTAATCAAGTATCTCAATAATAATAATAATAATAATAATAATAATACAACTATAGTTAGTTTGATTCTAAGAAATTTGATATGACAAAAATACAAAAAAGTTATAAATACAACAAGTACTGGTAAACTTTACATCTGCAACAATATTTCACTTTCTTAGAAAGTTGTACGTTGTGACTGCTGCTATATGAAACTATGAAGACTACAGTGTGCATGGTATGTGTAATTGAATATATAAATAACACTATATAATAATAAACATAATTACTCCAAAGTATTTACTGGCACTAGGTTCATTTAAAGATGATCTGTATGCTTTTTATACCTTTATTTTGAGTCTCTTTTATTACCCAGTTATAAAATACACCTTTATTTAGAACAACATATTGAAATTGACAAAAACACTATTTATCAAAAAATAAAACAAATGTATTCTGTCGATACAGATCTGTTTAAATGACAGCTACGGCTAAAATTATTTGGTTTGCTATTAAAATAATAAGAACAGCGCATGCGCACACAATAGGTCTGACTGGTCAAGGCACTGTAACTATACAAACATGCGTAGTTTTTACTGCGCAGTAAAATATTATTTTAGTTTTTAATTTCTCTTCTTATATGCATTTTTAAACTTAAGTTTTCCTCAGCATGTATCATAATTTAAATTACATTTATTAAAATTATAATTAACGAGTTTAATGACTTCTTTGGAATAAATGGGCGGTTTTAAATGTGCAATAGTAAAAAACTGTATTGTCTAAATTATTATAATAAACATTAAATTTAAAACAAACAAAAATAACAGTATGCCCAATGGCTATCTCAATGGCATATTCTATTAACAATAATTATCCATATTCAAAACAATTATATAAAACCATGTTATAAACAAAACCTAGATAGTAAGTCATATTGGATGCACTAAATGCTTGTATTATAAGGAAAAATACAGTCACTTAGATTTCAGACGACAACAACTCCATGTCGTTTTCAATATTTTTTTACACTTACCATGCAGAATTAAACCAGTTCTTAAAACAACAACAATACAGTTATTCTCTATAATATAGTAACAGTAAAAGTGTCAACAATATAACTATAACTGTAATTAAACATTCTCTTGCTAGTTGCTTGCCACAGTTGTAATAATATTGTGTCAGGACATTTTAGATGCATCAACTGTGAAGTACCCCTCAGAAAATTCAAATGCTTTTGAATTTTACTGTTTTAAATTCATTAATAGGTGTTTGATGCAAATTAATAACCAATGACTTGTATTATCTTTTATTTCTCAAGCCTCACACTCAATATGCCAATTAATTTGATATGTGCATAGCACTATTTACAAAAGTGGTTAATGGGGCAGCAGAGCAAAAAATATGTGTTGGGGCTTTGGTATTATATCATTCATACATAAATTTACAAGGTCATTGTACTTTTTAATTGAAAGGGGAATATGATCTTTTCTTAAACACTGCAGCACATGTGTTTTGGGATTTAGGGTTCTTGTTTTGTTATGTGCCCGAGTAATACTTCTGGACTGTAAGTTTACGAAATTTGTCTGCCCATTGTAATTGTTAAAATTATCAGAAACTTCTTTGCAATTATAAAAATATGAGACACTCGGTTCTTTAACAATGTAAAGTTCTGACTATCGTGCAGTTTGTATAATAGTTGCCCACTGTGAAGTGGTTTACACGCTGATTTTTCTTCTGACTCTTTCAATGGCCGCATGCATTGAGTCGTTTTCGTTTCTTTTTCAAAATATTTATGCTGAATAGACTCTAGATTGAGCTTGTTTACACAAAACCAGATCATACTTAGTTAGTATTTGTTTTTATTTTGTGGGATGCAGTTATACGAGTAAAATATAAAATTATTTTCACCCTCAGCAGCTTTTGATTTTATAAAGTCATATACACAGGACGCAATTTCATAGGACTGCCCAATGTCTCATTCCACAATTAGCTATACACAGCAGATGTTGAAAAGTCATAAATTGTAAAATTATAATTATTTAATTGTCTTTTGTAATATATACTAGACTCGAGTGCTTTTGGTGTTAAAAGCACATGCTGAAGGTCAAAGCAAGCCACTGCCAGGTCTGGAATTGTCTTGGCCCTCTCTTTGTCATAAAGTTTGCTTTTTAGGGAAAGATTTTTGTTGTGAATATGTTTTTCATATTCTTCCTTGAGCAATTCTCGTTCCTCAGATGAGGAACTTTTGTATGTACTGCAGAGGTCACATTGGTCTTTTCTAGGGGTATGGAAAGACAACTTGAACTCTTTGTTGAAAATGTCTCTTTATACATACTCTGACACATAAGTTCTATTTTGCTTCACACATTCAAACTGAAATAAACGATACACTTCTTTGACACTTCTTTGACATTCAGTTCTGGACCCCAATATGTTCTTGCGTCGTCTTTCCGGCAGTAATGTGAATCCATCACTGGAAACCGGTTAATGTGTTCCCTTACATTATTCATTTAATCATCTGTGGTCTTGTTATGCCTTGATGCTGAAGCTTTACCTCTTTTTTCATCGTCAACTACACCCACGTTAGTTTTGTTATGGGCTGTACTAACAAACTGGTCCGATATAGAAATTGTGTTCAGGAAAAATACTTTACACACCCTAACTGTCTTGTGTTCATGCATATTTGGAAGTGTCCAAGAAAGCGTGTTCTTTCTTTTGTGTATTGACCTTTCATTTCTACTTGTCTCCTTTCTTACCGCATGCTTCAAAATAAACTGCCTTTGTTTATGCACACTTCTCCTTTTTCCAAAATGTATGAAAACAATCAGTTTCTGTAAATTTTGTGGTACATTTAAATTTGCATGTATGAGCACATGGTGGTTTCATCATCTTCTCATGTTTAATATGGCCATGTCTATTAACGTAGCTTTTGTCTTCATTCCTCCTCCTCTTAGCCTAGTTGGATTTCCATTCATTTTCCTTCCTCTGTCTTCTTCCTCTCTTGTCAGTTCCGTTTCCCTGTTGTCTTTTATTTGTTGCATTTTGATTTGTTCTGTCAGTTATTTCATCAATAGTTTCCTGTTCAATGTGACTTTGTTCTTTAGTTGTTCGGGTTTCCTTTGAAAGTAACTGATTTCTCTTAATTTGTTACTTCAAAAACCCCAATGACAAGAAATTGTCATTGTCACTTTCGCTGTCAGTTGGAAAGTAGTCTTTAGTGGTTAAACCACTTTCATAATCTCTGTTGGTCCCCTCATCAGAATAGCCACTGTGTTCCATATTTTCTTTGTCAGACTCTGTGTGGTCCATATTGTCTTTGTCAGACTCTGTACTTACATCATCACTGAGACATGTCACATTCAATGGCTGTAAAGTACTTCCATTTTGTCCACACCACCATTAACCTCTGTTTCTTATGGTATGTTAGCGCAACTATCCTCATCAATCGCCTTGATCTTGCCCCTGTGTTTACTAATGTCTCTGTCACTAGCTGTATATACACCAGTTCTGTCAAAATGACAGTCGTCTTTTCTTTTCACACCTTGGGTCCATATCTGTACTTAGATCTTCACCACACGTGTGACATGAACATCTCTGCCTGCCTCTCTACTCACATCTATGTGTGTTTGTTCTGTTCCACTACATCTATTCACACACAGATCCTTCCTACAGTAACTGTCAGATTGGGTTTCAGCACTTTTGCCATAATCATTATCATTATCATATACATCACGGTCAATATTTACATAACTATCCTCATGGTCATCAGCATCTTCATACAGATCATCACAAATCGGGATTTTGCCACATGTTTCAGCAGTGTAAGTTTGCTGATCACCATCAAAAACATCATCAAAGACATCAGTGTTGATATAGCTAATGAAGTTTGTGCTATCGTTCATGATGCTAACAACATAGTCTATTTCACTGCTGAAGCTGTCTAAGGAATAGTTGCTACAGACATCATCAATACTTTCATCTGAGGTATGTTCCATCAAAACGTTTTCAATATTTTCATTAGCAAGATAAAAACGGTAGGTAATATCACCTTCCGATAGAGAATAAAATCTAGAAATATCACTTTCTGAATCACTTTCGGGAATATTGTCTGAGGAATATGACTCAGTCACTTATGTTTTTGCAAATTCAAATGGAACTGGACCTTTCAAATTCAATGATGCAGAAAGATGCTTGATAAACATACATAGGCTAAAAAAACTGTTTTGAATTGTTAAAGTGGCAAAACCATCTGCAGACGACATTCCTGTTTCTGACCTGCTGTGGTGGTCAAAAAAATAAAACAGCCCGTTACTTTTTATTACTGAGTTTGTATACCAAGGGCATTAGTTTCCTACTGTGGAAATACAGTGTGCAAAATCTTCAGGCATCAGGATTATATCAACTGCCTCCTGTAGAGAATAAAATGGCAAATCTGTACCAGTCAGTGTTCCCGTAACACACTTTTCAATACAAAACAAACTCTTTGGTAGATTATCAACGTTAAAATATTCTGTGCCTTGACAGTTGTCAGCAATTTTTGTGTAAAGTTCATCTCCTGTTTCAAAAATCTCATCAAGAGTTTGTTTTGGCCATTTTGTTGGTGGTAAATCTTTGCTTTTCAAAATTGCTACAGCACAATTGGCCACACATTGCCTTCCTCGCCCACGAAACCTAGCATGACCTTGGTGTCTGTGTGCTTGAAGCATCGTTTCCTTCATACAAAATACATCAGAAGAATAAATGAAATTTGATGTACAGTTTTAGCCTGATTATGTCCACCACATTTAATACGATGTTTGTTATTATCAATAATTAGTATGAATTAACACACAACATTTGTACACTTTTTGTATTGTAATTCCTTGCTTTTTATAAAGTTCTTACTTTGTATCTCAAAAAAGTTAAATGAAGACTAATAAGCTATAAATTATCCTGCTGAAGTTACATAAATGATAATGCAAGTGACTGATTTGCCAAAATAACAAATTATTTTGAGCTGCACTCACACACATTAACATGATTAAAGAAACATGCACAAAAACAAACAAAATAAGTTTACAAAGCAAATTTACCTGGTAAGTATGATTTTGTTAATTCATAAACAAAATAATTCATCAATACAAAATATCAGGTAACTTGTTTGTTTTGAACCTAAAAATGTGGGTCCAAAAAATTTCAATAAATTGAAAGTTCTACTGTTTGTATATAAAATATATAATTTTGATTACTCCATTAATGTAAATGAATACAGAAGTCATTTATTTTCGATTCAAAAATTGAAAAAAATAGTGCTTAAAACATATTAGGCGTAAAAAACCAGATGTTGGTTTCCACCCTCTAAATTTTTCCGCAGACCCTAAAAGTGTGTTTTTTTGGCAAATTGAGCATTAATTTTTGTCTAAGTTTCGGTAAAAAGAGCAGTTTTCACTAATATGTGGCATTACGGTAATTAGCAAACATTTCTAAGTAGTCTGTTTGAGACCCTTGGTAATGACATACCATAAGGTACAGTTTCTTTGATTCGGGGCATTTAAACATTTTCATGTAGTCCACCTAAACTGTGTGGTGAGAAAAAAAACTTACAGAAAATCTTATCCACTCCCTCACCTCATAGCATTAGATAATAAACCAACACTCTTCTACAACCTGTTTATATGTGAGAGTGCAGCTTTAATGTAAAATATTTAGTCATTTAAAAACTATATATATATATATATATACAGGCTAATCCAGGACGACCCTTTCCACCTACAGTAGATTATGATTGCAAGAGACTTACTTCAGCAGAAGTTAACATTAAAGTGGAAAGTATCGTCCTGGATTAGCCTGTGCGGACTGCACAGGCTAAACTGTCGGAACTTTATGCACGAGCATTAAGCCCGGTTTTCCGAGATACGCCTAATATAGTATGATATGTGGTTTAGTGCAAATTCCTGTTCATATGTAAATAAATGTAAATCTTTTATGGAAATATTTTATGGAAACACTTTGTAAAAAAAAGTTTCTGAACTGTGAAAATACTTTTTTTAAACAATCATAATTTTGATCAAGTCCTAAAATGTCTTTTTTCTAAGGGCCATAACTCTGCTTATGTCGGAAAAAACTGTACCAAATTACCAAGGTGCACAAGTTTACATGCTGATTAATATGTTTATAAAGTTTCATCACACTAGCAGTAATACTGTGTGAGTTGCGCACGTCAGAATTAAAAAAAATGTCATTGTTTTCTGAAAAGGGCCATAAGTCCGCTGTTTACAGAAAAAATAAAAAACTTCACCATAATACCCAGGTTCACAAGCTCCGATGCAATTATACGTTTTGAGTTGCGCATGACACAATAATCCGAGGGACGGACGGACAAGGGCAAATCTATATGCCCCCCCCCCCCTAAAGTAGGGGCATAAAATGGAAGACAAAATATAAGCAGTATTTTTAGCAAAGTTTAAAACATTTAAAACATATTATTTTAATATTTGTTTTTAATCTTTTTTTTCCTTCTTAATACTTTATTTTATAATAAAGCTTATACTTATATCTTAAGACAATACAAATGTACATGTAGTTAATTATAATTTTTATACTCACATGCTGATCCTCCTTCCTTTATGCGAAATCAATTACAGCTTCAAATAACTATGACCTTCGTTATGTTACTGTCATGTTTATATAAGCACTTTTTCAATTTCACCACAAAAAATTAATATTTCTGTTTAAAATACATTTTGACACTGTTTATGACTTAATTGTTGTAGAGATCTATTAGAAATTTTAGGTCACAGAATAATATACTGATGTCATCAGTGTTGTCATCAGAGATGTTGATCAATAAGTGCCTTGAACCTACAGCTTAAAGATTTAATGATCTGCACACAGTTCCAATTCATTTTGCAAGATTGTACATAATTATAGAATGCAAGCATGTAGACATTCATTGCAAATGTAATTGTTTTGTATGTAGATACATTATATTTTTTACAGAGTCATGTATAATGTTTAGTGTAAAACTATTGTATCTGCATTGTTGTAATTTTTTATTATGTTAAAACTATATAATGTATTTATCTAATATTTATTTCTCCTAAGCATATACAAATTACTCCAATTACATTATATAAAATTAACAAAAATATAAGTTCAATATTTTTTATAATCATATTATCAATCACTGTTGAGTGTGAAACTATGGTATCTGCAGCCTATCAGATACAATAGTTTCACGCTAACATTTTGTTGATTACAGATACAATATTTTCACACTATTAACATCGAGACAAGTTGCAGTCATTTTGGTTCTTATTCATTTATTCCCAAGATGTATCATTTGAAAAGAGGTACATATTTGCAAAAAAGTAATTTTCCGAAAAAATGTCAGATACAATAGTTTCACGCTAAACCCTCGATATGTCATTTTAGTATTTATTACCATACCAATGCGTCAAATGCATGTGTATCAGTTGCAATTGAGAAACGTCTTGCTGTTTACAGGAGCGACTCTGAATGTACGCTGATCCAACCACAGGTATAAAGCCATTCGGTTTATTACACACAACTGTAATTAAAGGGCCACATCGATTGCATTTTACGTGAAATAAAATAATTTTCACATAAAGTCACATCTACAGTCAATTTGTATAAATTGTACATCTTCTACTATTTTCAAGTGCCCGCGAGAATACCATCAATATTTTTTAAGTATGTATTACAATGCATAATTTAGTTATAAACGTTTGATAATTGTTTATAGGAACAAATAAATCGTACTTTATATTGATTCACTATTAACATCCGTTTTCATTCAGATATCGTAGGGCCGGTGTAACATTAAATATTGACCCCGTTAACAAATGAACCCTAAGGTCCTTTTTCATCGATGAGAATTGATCCCGCCAACATCTCAACATTAGAATTTGATCAAAAGGTCGATGAAAAATGATTAGTTGCTAAGTTTTAAACATTGATGTGGTCATTTTGAACGGTTAGTAAAAACACAACTGTATCTATGATTTATTAACAAATATATAATAATTTTCATGGCTCAGTAATAAGAAAATAACTTATATTAATAATCTAAACATTGTTGCATTTTTCTGGTGGTCTTATAAATAACGAATAATAATTGAAACATACATATTATAGGGCTTATTTAATATGTACTAATTTTCCTTTAATCATATTTTATTCCGAGAAAGTTTCGTAATGTATGCGATACACTATGTAATATTATAAAGAGTAATATGGTTTTAATGATCCATCCATAATATATTAGGCATTCATTTTAGTAAGTGCTTTGATTTCGGTCGTGTAAAGTTGGTAAAACGTTATATTGTAACTCCGTCAGTCATTTTACAGCGGTAGAAAAAAAGTATCCGGCAATCTACACCTTGCCGTACAATTCTGAAAGTATCACTATTGTCAGTAAAACCGTGACAATGTCCAAAATATCGTCATACAAACCGTGACATGGTGGAATAAAATCGTGACATATTCAATAATTTTCTTTGGCATTTTCGCTATATAACCATCGAAAATATACATTTGAAACCAATGTTTATCACTTATTCTACACGAGAGACGAGCTACCGCTAATGTTTGATGCCTACTTAATCAACATGTGATAAGACTTTGGTTAAAAGACTGATAACATTGCGGCATTAAATACACGTTTCAAACAAAATAATCGTTTTAGACAATGACAAAATAATAAGAAATTGATGATCCATCAATTGGTTTGTTTCTTAGTTATCAGTACAATATTTAAAAAAACATTTACATTTAGTTTTGCTTGCGTGATCTCTCAAGAAACCTTAACACCATCGACAGGCAGCAGTGGCACGAACTCAACATGCTACAGTGAACGTTGTGACCGACTTGGGTCCCCGTGAATAACCAATTCGACAACTAACGTCAGAGTGTGATACTGAATTAAACAAACGCGCTGCAGAAATGCCCCATCCATCAAGCTACCTTTTAAACATGACACGTCTAAATATATTATCTACACACTCAATGTTTACAAAAGTCAGGGTCGCTTTCTGCGAAGTATCCTAAAGTACGGAAGGCTATTTAAGCAGTTAAATTTAAATAGTAAGTTAGATGTAAGTGCATTGGACAGGATAAAGATACATGTGAATCACGAAATTATTTATCACGTTGAGCGACGTCACATAATTATTAATATTTTGAGCGCGCGATCTTTCCCGCGGACTGTGTGGTTTAATGTAAATATTATCTACATTGTTCAAATAATACACAAACTATTAATATGTATATAATTAAAATATTACTTAACACCGTTCTGTACAACACGGTGGTATATTGGAACTCGTTTACAACTGACATACTCACTTTTCTCGCCTCATTTTTTCGGCTCATCCAATATGGTGTCAGCTTTGTACACGTCCAAATATATCACCGTATTGTACAGAAATTTGTTAAATAATGTATTAATATAGTGTGTCTTGTTATATAACGTTACGTTGCATCGTACATGTATGTCATTCCATACACATATCATATCAAATATCGTATCGTAGGCATCGTATCGTTTTGTATCCTAATATATCGTATGATGTGAAGAAATATCGTGTACTGAATAGTACCGTAGCGTGCCATACAATGTCAAATCATGCGACATTGCATCGTATCGTACAATACAATACAGAACACTAGTACAATGCAGCAATATAAAATGGTTACGCATATCATCTTGTGAATAACATGTTATTTCCGTGTTGGTAAATGCATGTCGGTTTATTAGTAATTGATATAGTCAGAAGGTGGTGTAGTTATTGCAATATAACAGATAGGCATCTTTATTTTAGGTAATGCCGTCACTCTTACTACTTTAGAAGACACGGTGGGCTCTGGTGTCAAAAAACTGGTTTGCACTATATCGTCGCTTGTCAACATCACAGTTGTACGCTTCTATGAGAAAGACAAATTGGTGTCCAGTGTCGTAAAAGAAAAAAGCAGCTGCATTATTGGACCAGACAAACTTCCAGACAATGTTTTAAGTTGTAATTGCTACAATGATTTGACAGCAGTTTGCAACATTTCAGTAGGACACAAGTTGGATGTAAATGGTTGCATTAAGTGGAAATGTGCAGCTGCAATAGATGGACGTTTACAATACAGTAACAGCGTTGACATTTGTGGAAAAGGTATGCATTTCAAAATTAGCATATCTACCATTACATTAAACGCAGTTGCAGATTGGAAACATATTGTTATTTACACTTTCTCTAGGTCCCATATTGTTAAATAATATGATTTTGATTTTGAACTTTGTTTTTAAGCATTTATTCAAACTATGGTACCAGGATGAACAAGCATAGTCTTTACGGCAATTAATGAGTGCAAAACAACACTAGGTATTACTTGGTGTTTTAACGTCTAAGAATTTTGCTGGTATGTACAAGAATTCGCTTTAAAACAATATTATTAACAACATATTCGCCGGACAGAGAGCTATCGATGTGAATACGTATTTGTTTTACATCATGTGTGGATTCAATAGTGTGATCATTAAAAACCATCTTGAAGGCACCTACTTGCTTAAAATTTACCTTTAAGCCAAAGATTTAAATACAATTTTTTGTTCACCAGCCATGACGTAAGACGCAATAAAATATTACCAAGTTTTGTAGAAATAACACCTGGATTGTTATGGGAAACTATAATAGCACTATCATCTTCATACAAAACTAATTACAATAAGGATCAATACTAATAATCATATCATTTATATAGCATACTATCAGGAGTGATCCCAAAATACTACCTTGGGGGAGACCACAAGTTACAGGTTTTCAGTCGAAAAAGGCATTGTTTTCACTGCCTGTGTGTTTATTACCACTTAAGTAAGACATGGACCATTTAGTATTTTAGATTCCCATACGATTAGGTTTCCCGCATGCAAGGTATGTCATTGCCCACTGTAGCGATTGTTTTTGACGGTCCAACATAATCATGCCCATGTACAATCTCGTATAATTATTAGTTTTGATATGGTCTAGTAGATGCACAGGGCAAGGGTCAGTGGAATAGGAATTTCTAAAACATGATTGTAGGTCGAAAATTAATGTATTGTCTATAAAAAACAGTTCTGGTTGAGAATACATAGATTTTTTCTAAAACATTCGACAGTACACTCACTATACTAACTGGCCTATAGTTTCCAACATCTATATTACCATTTTTCTTATTTAGAGGTTTAACTCTAGCAATGTTAATGTCATCTCGTACAACATCTTCACATCGACATATTTACAATATATGTAATAGGTATTTTATCACCACATAAGCATCTGTTAAATATCTTGCTGGTACTTCATCTAAACCAGTATTTTTAGATGAATTCAGATTATTAATTTCCTTGAGAACAAAGGATTCAGGAACATGCCTTAAGAAACATTCCTTATTTTGATTGTTTGTTTTTGTGTGTAAAATTGTAACAGAGCTTTCGACTTTAGATTAAATAGTATTTGTAGAGAACTCAGTTTTTCGACCAGTTTGGAGGCAACCGTAGAAAAATAATAATGTTAAAGTGATTAGCAATTTGAGTAGAGTTGTGGCAAAATTTCCCCATTAATATTCAGAATTACATGGTCGTTACCAGTACTCTGGGATTTATATCATAACTGCTTCAAATGTTGCCAAAGACTTTTGAGTTTATGTTTGTTTTCAGCAATTTAATCAGCAAAATAATTGGGCTTATATATAGCCTAACTGTAATTAGATCTAAGATTTATGAGGACATCCACGGCTCAGTTCTGTTTTTCAATCTAATTGCCTTAACATGAGCTATATAATTCAATATTTAAAAAAAGTGTATGTAATGCTTATTCGTGAATGTTTAACTTTTTCAGCATAAATACAATTGTTCCAGTCAGGCTCACTCAACTCGTCAACACATTATTCCTTTGAATAATTCTGAACACATCGTATATTAAAAATGTTGTGTTTGGAAAACGTTTTTCTGTACATTTTTCTAGAGCAAAAAGTCATAATATGGTAATGTAATACTATACGTATACAGCCAATTTTGGAAAGTCTATCTTTTGAATTTGTAATAGTATGGTTAATAATACTACCGGAAGTGTTTGTTATTCTGGTAGCTTTATTAATTACTTGTTGTAGTTCAAACATTCTCAGTAAACTAGAGTAAGATTTAAATAATATACTTGATTTATGTTTGTAGCAAATGTTAAAATCTCCAAGAAGTTATGTTTCTCCATCAGACCTTAGATTTGACAAATTACTTTCTAAATGTTAAAAAAAATGTTGACTTTTTGGGGGGTCTGTAAATAGTACCTACAACAATAGGTTTAGTTTTGGGTACATGGAATTCAATAAAAATACATTCATCACTGGTTGCGTGATAGTTGTTTCTAACAGTAAAAGCAAGATCAATTCCACCATGTATGCCCCTATCCTTTCTAGTGATTGCGTATTTGTCGATATGAAGTTCGGTGTCATTAATAGATGGATCACTTCAGGTTTTAATAACACAAATAACAGTAGATTTAATTTTTAGGGAAATCAGTTGAAGTTCCGACGTTTTTGGCAGAATCGATCTGGCATTACGGTGACTGAAGTGTAGTCATTTGGTGTAAAGCATGCAGAATGTTCATCTGTAGGTTTCCGGTGCTACCCTAGGTGGATGTTGATGAATTTGTTGTGGAGTTAGATATGATGTCCCCTAAAGGTACGCGCTGTTACTCAAAGCGCTCATCATTGGTAGTCGGATGGAATGAGCCGTTATTGTCTTTATTAATGTTTCTTTTCGTTGCACAATGACACGTTGTATTGGTACACTGACACTGTTTTCATGGCGGAGATAGTGTAATTGGACGAATTGGAATTCTTGCATTTCATACATGATGCACACGTGCTAGAGGCAATTACTCCTTTACAACATCTTGTACATAGGCATGTTGGTCTTATTGTTTTTCTTTGTGTAATTTCCTTGTCATTTAAATGGATAGCGGTCACATTCATTTGTTTATAGTTGGGTTTGGTTGAGGGTGAACATCTCCACTTAAAAGAATAATAAATAAAAACATGGGCCTAGTATTAAGTCGAATAAAATAGTTATCTTAAACTTTGATCCGATGTTCCGTTCGTACGAAGTGACTCGGCGACACATTCAGGTCGAGAGGGAGGGGCAAAAGGTACAAATGTAACATAGCTAAATTTATATGGTCTGTGCTATATTTAATGTAGCATGAATGTTTGCAGAAGTAAATTTGCGAAAATAAAAAAATAGCGAATGAGCCTTCAAAAACCACAATCTTAGGTTACACCCCACCATAAATGTATGCGGATGATATCAAGATGAGTCGACTTTCATAGTGAGAAAAACAGTTGATGACTTCATATTCTATAAATATTTAAATATAACCCCGTATTTTTGTAGGTTCCATTTAGTAATCACCCTGTCTGTCCGTTTATCCGTCTTTAGTACATGTAACTTCAAAAACGTTTCAGCCATCCACTTGAAACTTCATGGGTATATAGATCGCATTGAGGAGTGCCGTGGTCACGAACTTTTTTCTGCACTTGAAATTTCTGGAGTTATTTGTTTATTTTTCATACTTCATTTTTGCCCGGAGCATATCACTCTTATACTTTAGGAGGTATTAACTTTAAATTTCAAAGCTGGATAGATCTCATTAAGGATAAGTGCTGTGCACAACAACTTCACTCTTTAATTCAAAATCCTTGAGTTACTGGCCTTTGTTTTGTTTTTCTTACTTACATTTTGAAATGGAATATATAGGGACACTTCTTAATGAACGCAACTCTCTTATAGTTTCCATCGGATTTTCTTGAAATGCGTCTTCATTGTTGACGGTAAGCTGTAGTTGTGCATAAAGATTGGTATGTAAATTTGTCTCATCTATTCGTAATTTATGGCCCTTTTATTATGTGTCCTGTATGGAATATATGTATGGAACATTCCTCGTGAACGCAACTCCTCCTACAGTATCCAACGCATTTTATTGAAACTTGTCTTCCTTGATGAGGGCAATGTGTTGTTGTGGATAAAGATGGGGTTTTACATTTTAGCTCGACTATTCGAAGACGCGCCCCGGCGTCGGCGTCCGCGTTTGAATTTGGTTAAAGTTTTTATTAAAAAGTTGTGTAACTTCAAAACTACATTCATAACTACATAATTCACTTGAAACTTGTCATCAACGACAGTATGATGGAAAACATTCTCCGTAACTTTGTTGTATGGCCCTTGGCTCTTTCAAAAAAGTTTAAATTGTTCCGCTTCGCTGCATCTATATTTCACCAGAGCTAAAAAATATATTTAAAAAGTGAAAAATAAAACAAAATCGTCTTCTCTGAAACAGGAAGGCTGAGAGCTTTCATACTTAACATGTGACATCCTCTAATGGTCCCCTACAAAGTTTGTTCAAATTAGGTTCCGGGGTCAAAACTGGCCACGGGCGTCACAAGGTTTCTGTAGACTTATATGGCAAGTGGACTTTAAACATCTCCTCTGAAACCGCAAGGCCTAGTAGTTTTATATTTGGTATGTAACATAGTATAGCGGTCCTCTACACATGGTGATCGAATTATGTCCCGTGCGTGATAAAGTGGCCACACCTTGGCGGTCACATATTTTCTTACTTACATGGTTCGTGGGCTTTATAAATCTTCTCTTAAACCGCAAAACCCAGAAATGTCATATTTGGCATGAAACATTGTAATGTGGTCTTCTACAAATCTTGCTTAAATTATGGCCGTGGAGTAAAAAGCAGCCACGCTGGGGTCGTCACACGGTTTCCAAAGACTTATATGGCTACTTTACTTTAAAATCCTTCTCCTCTGTAACCGCATATTTGATATGTAACATTTTTAATAGTCCTCTACAAAGATTGTTCAAGTTATACCCCAAGGGTCAAAACTGGCAACGCCCGGGGGGTCACATAGTTTATATAGACTTAAATAGCAAAATGAATGTAAACATCTTTTCCTCTGAAACCGCAAGGCCCAGACTTTTCATATTTTGCATTTAACAGTGTATAGTGATCCAGTACACAAATTGTTCAAATTATGCCCCTGGGGAAAAACGTGGCCACGCCCCATGGATCATATGGTTAATATAGACTTCAATAGCAAAATAATTTTAAAGTTGTAAAGTGATTCTCTCCAAGGGTTGTTCAAATTATGACCCTGGGTGCAAACCTGGCCACGCCCCAGTGGTCACAGGTTTTCTATAGACTCATTTGGTAAGTGGACTTTAAAAAACTTCTTATCTCAAACCGCAATGTTTCATATTTTGCATGAAACAGTGTAAAGTAGTCCTCTACAAATATTGTTCAAAATATGCCCCTGGGGTAGGAAGTGACCACGCCCTGGGGGTCATATTGTTTAAATAGACTATAAAAAAATTATCATGAAACTGCAAGGCCCAGATCTTTATACTCAGGTTAGTGCTGTATAGCAAGTTTGCCCTCTTGTAATAAGCCATTATGATGCCGTAAACTCATGTGAGCGAACTAGGGCCATCTTGGCCCTCTTGTTCTCAAATATCTTTCCTGTTAATTTTTATATTCGAAAGTTTTGTAACTTCCAAACTACATGGGTTTTTCACTTGAAAATTAGTATGTACTTTTGTCATCAACTTCAACAGCAAGTGCCTCATTACCCATAATTGGTTTTTGTATTTTGATAGAGTTATGTCCCCTTCTCACATATATATTCAGGTTAAATTTTATATTCATAAGTCTTGGACTTCAAAACGTTTTATTCACTTCAAACCTGGAATGTTACATTGTCATCAACTCCAGCATCAGGTACAACAATCCCCATAACACTGTTAAATATTTTGACATAGTTATACTCAGTGCATATAGATTTTCTGATAAATATTTTAGTTAAAGAAGTCCGATACCTTCAAAGTTATACAAGGTATTTATTTGGAACTTGGAATATATCAACTTCAGCATCAGGTTTAACAATCTCTACAACTTCATAGTTATGATCCTTCTTTACTTTGATTTTTTAAAATAATGGTTGTTGTGTCTATAATTTCCAAACAGTATACACCAATGCTCACAACTCTGATTATATATATTTACTGATTGAAGCTTACAGTTGACTGTTAACATGTATACCTGTCTATTCTACTTTTGGTAGAGATTTTAATAGGGTAGGCACTGTTGTTATGACGCCACTTTCATTCATATAACTGAACAAATGACGTATCATTCCAATTTGCATTTTGCGTTGTTCATTGGTGATATGCAAACTGTTATTTTGTCAATACAATATATGTAGTGTTATTTTAGAATACAAAATATTGAATTAAAAATCCCAAATCATTGCCAAACATTATGTATTAACAATATTTATTAAGGAATCAAGAGTGGTAATTTTTGCAATAAAGCACTGTCAATTTATAATAGCATGCTCAGTTGTTAATTTGTGTGTGCTATTCTATACTTTCAGATAGCACAAGTCGTTTTATGAAAACAACAGAGAAGCACATTGATGCCACGGATTGTTCGAACTTTGAATCAAATACTATGCATTTCATTTGGAATTTTGGCTCTATTTCACTAAACGACTCAGAAATAAATCTTCCAATGAAAAAGTATACTATGGAAAACATAAGTTTGTTGAACGACACTTTTCAACATGAAGCGAATGGTTCGATTGTTATTTGCAACCTCCTCAACAGAAGCGACGACAATTGGAGTGTCAATATATTGTGTAGGTACATACTCGAATAACGGATTTTTTTTTTGTAAATTACAATTTGTTCATACACATGTAAGCATACAATGAAATATTTTTACCATTTTTAATCTATTGCGAAACGAGAACTTAATTTAAGGTTTAGATTTCAACATAAACAATGAAATACAATAGAAAAGAGTTGATAATTTTGCGTTCCATGCTAATTTCAGATACACCTGATTTGTGCAGGTACGATAACACTTCTGAGTCCAAAAGCATTATCAAGGATGATGCATGCAATATTAAGTATGGCAATCCAGAAGTTGCCATTGTAAAAGAACCATTGTCTAAATGCCTGCACAACAAAAGTTCCATTGTCGTCGTAAACACGTCTCTGTGTGAGGCTGTGAACAGAGCAGATTTAGGAGCCCGGCAATTTGTTGGAAACATGGCCGGTCTGTTCATACAGGCGACTCTGTGTAAGTTATATACGTATAACAATAGTAATACAATAAACTATCAAAAGGTCTTTATTAAACCTGCTTAATGTATATATTGTAAGTTATGAACACATAAATAGTTTCTTTAACGACAACAATAGTATCTCTAGCTCTTTATCACAGTACCATGCCCTTATCTTAACTACTTTTTTTCTCAACCATTTATCATATATTTCTTTTTCTGCTTGCAAAATATTCGATAAAAAAATTTATTTTGAATAATGAAATACAGGTTACAGTTCATTTGAAACATTTGTAATACTTAGACAATAATATACGGCAGAGCTGGGCCGGGCATCTATAATCGGCCCGCTGCCCTCGGGCCGTTATATGCTAGGGACGATTATAGACGCCCGGCCCAGCTCTGCCGTATATTATCGTTTATAATACATATTATCCTGTCACAAGAAAAGAATCATATTACTTTCTTTATTACACAAAATGTTAACAAAAACACCAAACAAACTTTCAGTACTTTTATTTAACATTCAACTAATTACGCAATACGTGACGCAATTCTAACGAATGACGTAATTTATAAACAGAAAATCAGTGACGAAACAAACCAGTTTTCGCTGGACTCGCAGTTTTATTGTGACAACGTTATGTCGTGTTTGCTTTTATATTTAGTAAAATGCATTACTATTAGTTTAATAAATCATGCATGGACGAAATCTGAATGATGAACGTGTCAGTTGGATAATTAATATATTTTGAGACTTTGAATCGGAATGAAATCAAACGTTCTGAACAGTCGTGGCGATTTGGTAAATCGCGTTTCTGGTCAGAATGGTTCACATGCAATTAATATCATGATTGTTAAAAAATAAGGCCTATGGATACAAGAAAACGGAATCGAAGTGCTTACATTATTGTTGGAGTTTTATTGTTGGAAGCAATGGATTGAAATTGAGGTACAGTAAAAGTTTCCGATCTGTTCAAATTTGTTCAGTGATTCTTTTTCTCAAACTAAAAGATGCATAGGCTATATAAATCCTCTATATATTTAATCAATTTAACTACAAACTTCCGTTAATATTATGTATTTGCATTTTCGGATTTAACCGTTTGATTTTGACTAAATACGCCATTCGTTGTCGGTGACGTCGCGCGATCGGATTCTCTTCGATTATCGAAAAATCGGCCGCGGCCAATTATATTATATCGGCTCAGCGTATCCGCGTAACGGCCCGTAATCGCGTCAAAATGTTACTATTTTTAGTGACAATATGTATTATTATTAAACAAAATCATAATATTGATATTTTTATTATTATTATTATTATTATTATTATCATTATTATTATTATTATTATTATTATTATTATTATTATTATTATTATTATTATTATTGTAAATAATGTAAATAAATAGCTAAAGCTATCTGTAAAGAAACGACTTTTTATCTTTACAAATCAAACTTTTGCTAGCCTTTTTTTAAATCTGATAATAATATATCTAAGTTGTGACTACTGTGACTTCCTGTTTTAAAGACAGATAGATACAGCAGTCGGGCAATTGTTAAAATGACCTACATCAGTTTACCACATAATATTCATGTCATTGATTGTGTTCGGTCACAAGGTACTCTTCAAGGCGCCTGCTTCTGATTAATTAACTCAACCGAATTACTGCCAATGAAATCAAGTGTATCTTTGTTATAAAAAATATACATTCATACTTTTCGTGCGGTCAACTACCACGAATGGCGTATTTAGTCAAAATTAAACGGTTATATCCGAAAATGAAAATACTGAATATTAACGAAAGTTTGTAGTTAAATTGATTAAATATATATATACGATATATAGCCTATAGCAACTGACTTTTATCTGAAACGGCAGTGACAAAAAACTAAACATGTCTGCTTTGATGAATTCGAATACAAGTATACAATGAACAATGGCGTATTGTGTGGCTGTGAACTTTAAATTCTTCACAAGCATATTGTCAAGATTGGCCATTATTCACATATTACTTTGACCTTTTAGAAGAAACGTCCCAGAGCACACATCCGCACTTCGTCACATTATTTCTCCAGGAAAATAAAATGTATCACAAATTTAAACTATATTATAGGTACGCGTGGATTCATCTCCTACCATATATAATAGAATCACATAGCAATACATGTTAAAATATCAGTTTTTAGAACTATATAATATCTTACTTTTATTGTTATTCAACGTTAAGCATGCCTATTAAGATGTGTACATATACAAGAAGGATAATCAGTTATAAAACCGCATTGATTCAAATAACATCAACCAAAGAACCGTATAGGAAATTGTGTGTAAAGGTTATTTGTATATTAATTTTCTGAACAAATTCTCGATATTAAGATACATGAATTGGCAATCCCTGGTTTCTAGTGCTGTTGTTAGATTTGTCATGGTTCCAGCATGAGGAAATATAGTCATTGTTTAATTGTCCGCGGACAATAATTCTCTTCTCATGTGGATTGTATCAATCAATGTTGACATGGATTCCTTTATCAAAGAGATGAAAGTGTGAATGGGACGTCTGTTACAAAACTTCCTGCAATATTTCCATACATTTTCACAAACGATTTTCATAAGAAGGTTGCATCGACAATTACACTAAATATGTTGCTTCTTTTCTTTTTACTATCGTGTTTTGTAAGACAGCACATTGCCACTATGAGAGATAAGGTCGTGCGTGACATCCAGATGAGTCAAACTACAGCATGTTGGTTGCTGAGCGACGAGATCTAAACACGCATGCCCAGTTTTAACTATTACAAAATAGCCTCATTGTAATGTTTTGAAACAAAGTTTGTGCTGTAAAAATATAGCGTGGTTAAGAAAATGTCAACACTCGTTAAAAATGTATCATAGTGTTAATTTACAAATGCTTGCATTGCAAAGTTTTTAGCATTAAGGTTTGCTGCATGATACTGTTGATAATTATATAAAAAAAAGTTATAAAAAGTTTACACTGCTGCTGCTGCTGATGATGATAATGATGTGATGATGACAATGATGATAATGGTGATAATAATTATGATGTTGATGTTGATGATAATGATGATGATGGCGGCCGTAGAGTGCCCTGGGAGAGACGCACGTATCGCACGATTTGCATACACAGCTGCGGTCTGTTAAAACTGAAAACGCGATGACAACGTGCGGCAACCGCACGTTTCCCTTAAGGTGGCCGCACGATGCCCGTACGAATTTCACAGGTTCATACGAAACGCATGCGTATGTCTTGCGGTCTTAAATCATGCGTTTGGTCAGCGTTCTGCGGCGACCGCAGTGGGTTGTGACTGAGACTTAATTTATATTGCGGTTGTTGCGGCGATCATGCGGTCGAGAACAAAACGCACGGGCGTCGTAAGGTCGACGCACGTTTTTGTCAATCATCTCTTTGCAAGCTCGCCGTAACCCGGTTGTCGAGGCTTTATTAAAAGCCTTGTTTAATCTTTCTTTATTTAACCCCGCCCGCCCCCACCAAAAAAAATAAAATGAAATCTGGGGTATTGTATCTCTGTCTATTGGCACCCTGCTGTGGTCACAGTGAGGACGCAGTGTGGCGACATTTATCAGCTGACATCAATACACTGCTGCAGGGGAAACAATCCACTAAGCCATTGCTCAGTCAGCTGAGTCCAAAGATTGCAGATAATGATAAGTCCTAGAGTTTTTATGATGTACCAATACACAAAGTGGAACACCCCACGGAGACGCCAGACATGCCTTAAACTAGCAAACTTAAATAACAGTATGACTATTATCAGGATATGTTAACTATGTAATACATACATGATGCACGCTGAAATACATGTAAAATCGAATTTTAAAATTCGAATCGAGGAAAACACTGAAACAAAATGGCGACTATCAAGTGGGATTCCAGCTCGGATGAACGCGGACCAAGCAATAAAATATTAAAACTATAAACAAACAGGCGCGCACTTTTGGTTTACTCTTTACTATAAAAACAGAATCTTATAGTAACTTACCCATATGTTTCTGTTTCATTAATTTAGATGTATGATTTGTATGCTATTATAGCGACACTACACATTTGTTTCGTACGTTAACGTATGTAGAAGCCCTTAAAATGGGTTAAATCCCTCGTGCTTAGCACTGACTTTACTGATAAACTATTGAATACCGTTGAAGTTCAATCTATTATCAATTTAAGTTACTGTAAAATAGAACAGTGTTGAACAGAGGAAGAAATATAAGTTCAAACTAACCCTGTAAAAATTTTATTTTTCTGTGAATTGACATAATTTCAGTCTTAAAGGCTAAGGGCAAGCCTTTTGAATAAAATATTTAAAATTCTGAAAAGTAAAGAATATTATAAAACAATGTTACTCATTGCTTTACCAATACATATTACTATAAATTTAATAGCATTTCCTTAAACTTTTGTCAGCCATGTAAACTGTCAATCAACACAGCCCATTCGACTATGGTTACACATCAGGTGTAAACTCATGCTTACCTGTCCGCTTTGCCAAAACACGAGCACTACGTTTCGAATTTAATAGCATGAAATAGCTAAAAAAAAGTCAGCAAACATGCACACCGACGCTGCACACTCAGGCAACAATTTCGGATATTTTCCTCTAAACTGAGGTTTGAATTTTTATGTGTCAATGTTATTCACACTATCAACAAATATACAATGTCATGATATATATTACTTGTAACAATGCTTTTAACAGTTTAAGAAGGTATGTACTACTTTGATATTGTCAATTTTATCTCATTTTGATTATAAATAAAATTACAATATGCTTGAAATATTGTTATTTCAAATCGGACCGTGGGTCTTTACAATTCCAATCGTTTCCAACATCGGTTTTTCTGTTTTTATTAGTGTTCGAAGTTGAAAAAAAAAGAGTTGTGTATCCGACGTTAACGAACGTCATAACGTTG